>OY757310.1:174311164-174826217 GCA_963583905.1 Stenurella melanura | reverse complement strand
CAAAGTAAATTTGTAAAGTTTATGTAATTTGTGGTGGACATTGGTTTTCCCATTGACGTGCTTTTAAGTATGTATGATGTATACATACTGAAGGAAACAAAGTCGTTGCACTGTAATATCTCCCAGCAGAAAATCATCAAACGTATATTGACTGTATTGTTACATTCCCTTAATCACCATATATAAAGATTGTCAATGCCAGTTGCTGAAACTTCGTTTAACCACTCGTCGCTCAAAACTGGAAGCATCGTCAGTATTTTAAGCTTTCCCAAATTAATCAAAGGCCGAATTGACATATTTCACTTTAAGATAAAGAAAATTAAGGACAATTTCTTAGTAGTCAAAATTAGTTGTAACATTAAAAAAGAATTATTCATTGTAGTCTCCTTATTGCTACTGTTTTCATTTACTTTTAATAACTATTTTCCTTGAATTTTAGTCTATAGGTCAATAACTAGTCATATTATATTATTACTGTGTGAGAACTGCATCTGCCTTGTGTTATATAACATTAGTTAATAGTTTATATTATATCGTCTATTTTTATTTAATATTGTGTTACACTCTACTATTGCGTTCGTATCCTGTAATCGAAACTATGTTCTGTAAGATAGTGCCTTTAAATAAAAAAGGCTAACGCTTTTTATATGTAATCTACTAAGGGTTTTGCGACCTGAGGGTTTGACAGATGTTGGTCTCATCGGAAAAGACGGCTGTGAAAATGATTGTTAGTTTAGGAAGTACATTGTACACTTAAATCGTGTTGGTGACCAAATCTACATGTTTCGGGACGACCTTACACAGTTTCTCAAGATCCAATATATGGGCTGGTATTTTAGGGAACGAGATAATAATCGGGCTGATTTTCATTGAGCAAAATCTGACCAGGTAGCTGTCTTTGAAACTCACTCATCACTCAACCTTCTCCAAGCCAGATCGATCAAGGAGAAACAATACCCAATTTGTACAATTTGCATTTCCAACAAGCCAGAGCATCTCCTCATTGTGCCATTGTTGTGAGACATTGGTTGGATGGAAAGTTTCCTGGGAAATGAATAGGAAGGAGAGGTGTTCAAGAATGGTCAATATAATCTCCGGATTTAACTCCTCATGACTATTTTTTGCTGTTGTTTAAAAACTCAGGACCTAAGATAATTAAGGAATGTGGACCAATTTCCCGAGAAACAATCAGTCCCCGTTTTACCCCCTGCGCCGTTGTCTCGAGATCTGGCGGCTGAGTTCCTGTTTTGTTTCAGTGGTTTTTGTGTTCACGAGAAATGATTTCAAAAATGTAAAATACGTTATCAGCGGTATTTACTTATACTCTTCCAAGGATACCACTCCGATGGGGATCAATTAACTCAATAATTAATAACTTTTAGGTGTTATCTTTTGTGAAACTTGTCAAGGAATTATTTTATTTAACCTTGTATATTATAAGGAGAAAGCAGGTACTCCTACTCTTTCGCAGTAAACAGCATTTGTTGAAAAATATAATGAGGATGATGCGAGATGCCAAGAGAAGCGTTAACTAAAATAGAAATTATAGTCGTCTTTGTGTCATATGATGACTCTTTCTGCAATAACTAAATACTGGAGATGTAACGTCGTTAACTTCATTAAAATTCCAGAATGCAGATAGACTTCCCGTAAATACGCCAAAAGCTCTATCCAATTAAGATAATTCTTAATAACGAGGAAAAAGTTCCTTATGAAAATGTTAAGGAACATAATAAAAGTACGCTTTTGAATTGTATTTATTGACCGTCTTTTTAATGCCGACGTAAAGATATTTCGCGAATAAATCGAGAGAATTCTACGATTTTCCTTGGATGCGCTCGGGTGTTTAAATTCGAACTATTTATACAAATTCTCAAAGCTGAAAAAAATAAATTGATGTTAGAATATTGATTACTTGTAACTAGGCAATTTGTACGTTGGAAGTAAACGAGTCAGTTCGTAATTTCATTTACAGTAGAACCATTTCCCCGAAGAGTGGGGTTATATGTTTTGTTCATCATCATCATCGTCATAACAAAGTTTATTTAAATTAAACGGTACAAAGCATTGCCTCCCCGGATCAAGATCTGAAGCAAACCGCACAACCACGTCGCGTAGCGCCATAGTGTTAGTTCGGTTGGATGCATCGTGACCGGTTGGGCTTAATAAAATAAAATAAAAAGTTAAAACTCCTGCCGCCTGTAGCGGCTTAAAATTAACATTAAGATTGTTCATATTTAAAAACTAAAATTTTAAGGCACTGAAAGATTAAAACACTATAAAACTAAATTTTTAGAAAGAAATACTGGATTTGATTTGGGTTGCTAAGACGGGGAAAAACTCAATGGAAAAACCAGTTCGAGGCAATTGTGCCCCAACAGTCTGCTCGCCGTTGGGAAATTTTAGTTATGGAAAGGAAATTTGAGTTTTAAATAGTTAAGATTTTTATCAATTTTATCGGCCAAAACAGAATTTTAAACAAAAGAGGACAAAATAACAAACATTACGAAAATACAAACAGATGACAAACAATGGGGAGAGAAAGAGGATAGGCACAGAGTAATATTATGGTGGTGAAAAGTGTATGATAGACAAAAGTTTTGGTAGAGATATGTTTTGTTCAGTGCAGTGAGTTATAGTGACATTTTTAAAAAGTTTTTCTGAGTTTTATTAAATGTGGGTAAAGTTAAGTCGAGGTTTCTCCTTGGGTTTGAGGTTCATACATAAATTAAAAGACTAATCAGATACAGAAACGGACCATTTTTTAGGATAATTTCAGGCATTGATATGTCCTGCAAATCTGGATTTATTCTTAGTGTTCTTTCATCTATGGACAACAACTGTAATTAGTTTGACTGTCAGTTGATCGAAAGAACCCCGCGTACTTTCAAAGGAATTTGGGTTTTGAAGAAAAGTTTTGATAAATAGAGTATTCCAACTAAAAGTAGACATCCTGAATTGCATTGGAGGTAAGAATTTTCTAAAAAATTGGTGAAACACGTCGACTTTGTGTCCAAGGCGACATACTTTAATGTATACCTATCATCATCTCTCTACCCTACATAGCCACCCCCTCAAAGAATTCGAATAGCAAGGAGAGTCGAGTGATACATCTTTTGATAGGTCTTTCAATTCCCTACATAACTGTATACTATTGTTAACTTTTATCGATTTGTTCCTGAGAAATAACTCTGATTTTGGGTTCGGGAAATAAAAATAAAAGAAGCAGTTTAAATTATCGTATGCATTGTTCAAAATGACCCCTACCGCCTAACTAACAAAGTTGCTTTAACATTTAAAATGATAGTACAATTTTATTTCAATGCTGTTGCAATGATACTGCTCTGCAAAAATTATTTTGTTTTATTTAAAACTGCCAAAGTGATTGTTTGGTCCTTACAACTAAATCATCATGTAAATAAGTGCTAAGAAGGTTCTTACAGCTACATCTTGTAGAATTTGTTTTTCGCTGTTTTATAATCGTCTGTACAGCCATTATTATAGGATGTTTTAGCTCACGAAGCAAAATGGATTTAAAACAGATTTATAGTAAAACCTCCAGAACTTTTTGATTAATTTGCAAATATCCATAAAACTAATCTTTTAAGAGTTTAACGAAGCATTAATAAAACAATTTTATTAGGATTCTTATTAACATAATATTATTGCTTGCATATCGTATTTGGCTGTAGCTGCTAAACATTGTTATATAAACGAAACACACATTGCTCTCATAAAACACTTATAAAATAGTTAAAAAGCTAAAAGTTGTTTTTAAAGACTAAAATATGTTCTGTACCATTTTTATAAAACATGGGAAACTAAAAGCTTTGTGGACGGTCTTAAAACAGTATTCAGGGCTCGTATTCGGTCGCTATTTTATGTAAAAGGTACATATTTTGGTACTAGGACGCTAAAAGGTACATATTTTTAACAATTAGTTCCTAAAAGTACATATTTATTGAGTATTCAATATTTTGAATTTCCCTCGCGCGGGAATTCATCCTACGGAAACATTGGCATTCTTCGTTTTGCGCACGGTGAGCAAGCAAGCAATATTCAACCTTACGTCTCCAATGGTAAAGATCATTTTCAAATGATTAATAACACGTGTTAGTCGTGCTTCTGCGCATCGTGGTTAGTTAAGAGAGATAATACCAATAGCGGTGTTCTATTTGTTTGATGTCAATAAAATAACAGAACAGCAAGAACATCTCGGCTCACTTGAGTGGAAACAACTCTTGTTAATTGTGGGACAGAGAGAGAGAGCGGCATCTCAAATAAGATCTCACATAAAGAAGAATGGAACGCTACTAATTCTAATACACCGCCAAGTTAGATTAGGTGCGAGGGAGAACGATGAAATATGACAAATGAACAAGTGGTCGAAAATAATTTACGTTTTAACGGTTTTAGACATTTTTAATTTGTATTATTGAGTGCTCTGCTCTAAAAAGTTTAGTTGGGAACACGATAAGTACCTAAGTCTGTTATGGCGCCGTGTAAATTTAATTCAATGTGGTTAAAAGAAAAAGACATTAATGGAGTAATAATAGAATCATGGGGGAAATCATGCCATGATGATGTTTATTCCATGTACTGTTGTGTATGTGAGAAAAAATTTTGTATAAAACTAGCAATGAGTGGAATAAATCAACACGCCCAAGGATTAGCCCATAAACAAAACTGTAAAATTAAGTTAAGTGATACTCAGTTACATTTCCAAAACAATATTTTGACAACTATTAAACCTAGGCAAGAGGCAACGAGAGCCGAATTATTATGGACTATCAGAATTATTACTAAGAACCAATCATTTGAATCAGTGACGGGTCTAAAAGACATTCTAACATATATGTTTCCTGAAAGTGCATGGCTGTCATTATTTTCACTTTCTCCAAAAAAATGTTCGTACTATGTGAATTATGCATTGGCACCGTATTTTGAAAATCAGCTGATTGATGATGTTAGAGGTTAGTAAATTAGTATATTAAATTACGTTTCCCTCATAACGTATTATTTTATTTTTCATTAAGTAATTGAAAAATCCTAATTATGTAGAAACTTGATTTAGGTATTAAAAATGTAGTTTATCTCTTTGATTTTTCTTTAAGTCTTGGTTTATACGTTCCAACAGTACCCACAAATTGCTTAAAAAGATTATTATTTATATACTTTAACTTTGTAATAATTAACTTTTATATATTACAATAGGTGGGTGTTTTATTTAGCTCTAACTTGAAATTTTGGAAGTGAGTTTAATTAAATTTGTTATGACGTTTAATAGAAAATAAATTTTAATATTTTATTAAATTAAATTTATTGAATCAGAATTAAAATAATTCAGATATAGACATTAAATTTCAGAGGTGTAGGTATGGTATGTAATTACAGTATTGTTATTTCTTGCAGGTAACTTTACCTTAATGTTTGACGAAACCACCAATAAGGCCGCTCAAAAAGAACTTCAAATTAAAATTCTGTATTGGTCTCAAGTAAAAAATGAAATTTGTGTAAGACATCTAAAAACATATTTCATACAACATGCCAAAGCCGAAGACGCAATGCATGATTATAAATTAAATAGTAACAATTTATTAATGGTTGGCAGTGACGGACCTAACGTAAATAAAAAAGTTCTCAGCCTTATTAGTAATGAACTATTTCATCAAAGAAATTTAGGCCTAATTGATATAGGTACATGTAATTTACATGTAATAAATAATGCTTTTTTAAAAGGCCTTGATGAATTTGGAACTTCTGTTGTGGAATTAATAGTTGCTATTAAATATTTCTTCAAAGACAAACCTTCAAGATTATCCGATTATGAATCTTGTCAAAAAAAAAAAACGTCCCCAAAAAATGTTTTGTAAAACATGTACCATCTCGGTGGCTTACATTAGAACCTGCAGCCAAAAGACTTATTGAACAGATGCCGGCAGTTGAGGAGTATTTCTTAAAATTTATCCCTAAAGAATGTAAACGCATAGTAAAAACAAATACATACAAAACAATTAAAGACATTTTAAGTAAAAACACAATTAAAGCCGAAATTATGTTTGTGGCATTTAGCGCTAAATTATTTTCAAAATTTACAACCATGTTTCAGAGTAATATGCCACTAATACATCTTATTTATGATGAGATCAAACAACTGCTTCTAAATGTAATGATTAAGTTTTGCAAACCTGAAACCGTTGCGAAAGTTAAGAAGGGGCAATATTCAGACAAAACATTTAATATCGATAATTTAATTCCTTTAGAAGATAAACAGTCCATTCTGGGATTTTCTATAATTGAAGAATTAAAGTTGTCAAAGGTACAAGAAAACGAAATAATTATTTTTGCCAATAATGTACGAAAACATTATCTGGCTGCCTGCGAACATATTATTAAAAAAATTCCTATATTTGAAAAAGACGGTTTTTTAGAGCAAGTGCGTTGCATAAACCCTGATCGAATTAAAAGTACTAGTAATTCTAGATGCATTATACAAATAGCACAGAATGTACCCAACTTTCATAATTTTAATGAATTGGAAGACGAGTGGAAACTTTTGCAACTGGAAAAATTACCAGAAAAATATAAAGGTAGAATCGATCATTTTTGGAGAAATATTTTTGATATTAAAATTAATAATGTCAATAAATATCCCAACTTGAGAACAGTAGTGAGTGCAATTTTATGTCTGTCTCATGGAAATGCCGATGTTGAGAGGGGGTTATCTCTATCTGCCAGAATATTAACTAAAGACAGAAACTCTCTTCATGAGAAAACTCTTAATTCAATTTTGATAATAGCAGATGCTATAAAATGTGGTTATGACAACAAGATTGAAAATATAAATATTACAAAAGAATTGCTCGATTTGGCAAATAATGCATATGCAGCCTATCAAAGGTACCTGGAAGAAATTAGAACAAAAAAAGAAGAGGAGCAAAATGCTGCTGTGCAAAAAGAACTTGAGAGAGAGAAAAAAGAAAAAGAGATAAAAATGAATGAAAATGAGAAAAGGAAGTTAAAGGCTTTAGAAAATGACTTAAAATTATTACAAGATAAAGAGACTACCAAGAAGAAAGCAACAAAAGAATTGTTGAATGAAGCGTATCTAAAACTCGGAAAAGCGTTAAAAAATAATAACATGGTTGAAGCAAATGTAGCTCAAGGACTAATACAAGCGGCACAAACAATGATGGAGGAAGAATTGACTCTAAAGAGCCATGCTCAAAATCTGCAAAAATCTGTTAACAAAAGAAAATCGGATTTACTTAATTATTTTACAAAAAAGAGTAAATTAAATTAATATTATTTTCTGTAAAAAATAAAGCGTTGTGGTGTATTAGAGATTATTTATTAAAATCTTTTATGTTTAGTTTATGTTATGTTATAAAATTTATATTTTATTTTATATTTACAATATAATCCAAAAGCACCATTCTTAAATAAATATTTTTATAATAACAACTTAGTTATATTGTAAGTTCTTAATTACAAGTACATATTATCTTAAAAAGTCGCTAAAAGGTACATATTTTAGAAAAAATTGGTTGCTATTTACATATTTCTCATGTTATTACCTGCTACGACCCCTGAGTATTGCACAGTTACCTAGCTAAATTGACACCCTCCTCCCCCCCAAAGGGTTCTAGTTTCCAGATGTATGAATTAAAAAAAATGTGTTACTACATTTTCAGTTTTCCTTTTTTTAGTACATATATGTTTTGGCGTATCTCGAATAATGTTATAATTATCGTCCACTAATTGTTTTAATCCTATGTAAGCATTTATACAATTATTTTATAACTCCGGCGAAAGCCATAATAAAACAAATTAAGAACTACTTTGTTTTATAAACTGTGCTCATTATGTGTCTATAAGCGTTATATAAACGTTTTGAAAAATGTTTATATCAATAATCTTGTTACTACATTTTGAAAAAGAAATGTAGTATAGGTTTTGCATTTTCCCGGTGGACCATCGAAACCCGAAAAAAACGTCGGATCGAAACGAAAGTCATATCTATCGACTCGAGAGCGAATTTAGAAAATTCCGTCCGTCGGTCTGTCGGTCTGCCTGTCACGCCCAGCCCCCCTAATCAGTTTTCGGATTTCGATGAAACTTGGGTGGTTAATAGGAGGTCTTTAGAAAACCTTAACGCCGGAAGCTCGACTCCGTTCGGAAACCGGAAGTACCCGTTATAGACGTTTCGAGTTTTTTGGGAGAAATTGAATAACTCGATAACGGGTAGTCGGATCGAGATATTTCAAAAAAGAAATGGTGCCGCTGGTAAAGCTCTACAAATAAGTATATCAGAGACTATGTCGATAAACAAATGAAAATTGAATTTTTCTGCAAAAAAGAGGTTTTCTCAAATGAAGCCTATTGCTGGCGGCCCGAATCCAATTTGACAAAACAAAAGCGAATCTACAAATCCAGGAAAACTTGATTTTTTTGATAAATTCTACAAATTCCTAACAGTTTCCTAATAAAAATCGAAAATTAACTATTCCGTCGATCAATCTCTTATAACCAGTATAAGACACGGACCTTTTTGGACAAAAAATCTGAAATAGAGCTTCTACAAAACATGACATTGCTAGTTGGGCGAGTTCCATACAGTAGTACAATCTACTTTGAAATTCTGTACTAACATTTCTGAACACATCTGGAATGGATGAAAAATTATTTTACGTTACTCCTCCAGAGATGCAGATTTTGTTGCACTTACTTCAAATGTACCTACAGAAAGAAATCCAAGGGAGTTAAATCGGGTGACCTAGGGAGCCACTCCACTGAACCTCTTCTTCCAATCGATCGCTCAAGAAATCGATTATCCAAAAATTGACGGACTGCTGTAGGAAAATGTGAGAGTACCCCAGCCCGTTGAAAAAACAATTCGCTCTCTAAGGCTTTAGTAAGCAACAGATCAAGGTAACTTCGCCATTTAAATTGTCAGAAATAAAAAATTGCTGGACAATGTGATCCCCTAAGATGCCAGCCCAAACATTTAATTTCTAAGGCCTTTGGGTATGAGTTCCCATGAATATATATGTGGATTAGTTTCGCTCCAACACCTATAGCTGTGCCTCTTTACCTCCCCATGTAAATGAATATGGTTTCGGAAATTACCTTAGTGTTTCGGCATCGCTTGGAAGTTCTGGAGGCTTGGCTGGCATTCGGCAACGCCCCTTTATTAAAATTCTATGATTAATTATTTCCACATACTAGAGTGATAATATAGTCGAGATGTTTTCCTTTAAAGAGACTTGATTGGGAAATCTGGATGTGGAAGTAGTGATTCCTTAGGCAGCGGTTTCTTAGACGCATCTAAGTTGTCAAGAATTTTAAATCGTTATCAAATAAAATATTATCTATTTTATCTCCGTTTACATATATTCTTTCATCTCTATTGACTGGCCCATTATAGTGAAATGTATCTTCCTATGAAACATTGTTGATGTGCCTTAGTTTAGATATCCCAGATTATCTTTTTCAGATAATAATTAATGGCTTAGGTTTCAGGAAAGTGTGCAAATTTGCAAACTTCACAGTATCTCATTTTTTCATGACTAGCATTCTCTTCGAAGTTCCCAACTTGTGGGAGGTGTTATTTTATACGTTGATCTTGGGGTAATGAACTAGGAGTGTTTCTCTGGCAGTTTACTTCGCCGACCCAAAATATTACATGACGTACGTGATTAATTGAAAGGACGGGTATCTTAATTAAACATGACCTATATTAGGTAAAGGTTTTCAGGCCTCAGCTTACCACGCTTTTTTATGTACTTATTAGATGGGACGATTTGTAAACGTTAGCATAAAATTTATTTTTTACTTAAACATTCTTTCCAACTTGCGTGAGATAAATTTTCTTAAATTATCTGTTGTAGGATATTAAAATTAGTAATGCTTTGGACTCACTTTCAGAGTTCATCAAAATGATATTCTCTGTATTTTTGTGGCTTTAATTACGTTGTGAGAATCTTAGACTCTTAAACCTAGCCACTTTTTCTGAAAGTCCATTGCTTAAAGAGTGACAGTATTTCAGAATTCATGAAAATATTGGTGGTTCGCTTCATATAGAAGATTTGTATAACCTTTACAGACAGAATTTAAAGTGTTATAATATCCAGATGGAATTTTTGTCCTTTGCGGCCAAAAAGATATCTCGGATATATCGGAAATTTTTGTATATCCCTACATTCTAAATTATCGTAGTGGCGTAAAAGTAATCGTAAAAAAAATGTCAAATATTACTTCCACATTCATATAGTGGAGTGGAAGTACAGTAATCGTAAAAAAATTTTTAAAAATTTTTGTTGTTGAAATAGGCATAGAATATTGTCTAAATGTTATTTGTGGCATTATCTTAATTTTTTTCTTCCTCAATTCTTTGCGACTTCCTGCCACATGTATTTTTTTCTTTTTAAGCGGTGCTCGGGGTATCTACAAAATATCACAATTAACCAGTATGGTACTGGTAAATAACCTCCACGCCTGTGACTTTTACGTCAAAGGATCAGTTAGAGGTTGCTTTTTTTAAATAACACAAATAAGTATAAAAACTTGAAATTAAATATTCCGCCGACGTTTCGGAAATCTAATCTGTTTCCTTTTTGAAAAATCCTTTTTGCTGTGTATGATAAATACACAGCTTTAAGAATGTTTGTTATATTCCATATCCATAGATACTTACTATTTACCTAGAACTGTTGATATAGTTAACAGTTTTTATACAATGTTAAGTTTGTGAGGTTCTTCTTTTAACATTGGCAACCAAGTTGTACAGACATCTACGGAACAATTCGACACGCATCTATCCTCATTCAATAATATTATCGCGGATTCTTTAATTTTTCTTTTTTTGCTATCTGCCTCTTTTGTTAAAATTTTTGCCGAGTCCCAGTTTATTCTATGTCTGTTTTCCCAAGCGTGTTCGCAGATCTTGGACTTCTGAATTTCATTTTTTCTGATATAATTTTGATGTTCGCCCAATCTTACCCTAAATGGTCTGGATGACTCACCCACGTAATGTTTGTTAGGCATAGAATGTCCTAAAACGTCTGTCTATCGGTTGGTCTGTAATTGTGCGCACATTTTCACAGGAATAGTTTATGTTATTGATTCGAAATGTGGTACACATATGTATTATGACGAGATCTGGAATTAGATTATATTTTGTGTTAATTCCGCTGATAGGTTGGGGGGTTAAATAGGGGTAAATAAGGAAAAATAAGTAAAGCAAGCTGGTAAAAGTACAGAATCTTGGGATTTGTGTATATACTAGAACCAAGGCCTCACATTTTTGTATGATATTTTGCAAACCTCCCCACCACCCTCAAATAAGAAAGCAAGCTGGTGAGAGTATAGAAACCTGGGAGTTGGTGTATACAGAGTGTCCCACGACGAACTGCGGCGATCGATATCTCGAAGAGTAAACATTGGAAAATTTTGAAAATTTGGTAGTAAAGTAATGTCGATGGGGACAACTCATCTAAAATATTTTCAAGATCGTGGCACTTCCGGTTATTCCGAAAGTCGATGCCAACTTGATTATTTTAAATGGAACACCATATAGATTTTTTTGAAATGACCATGAAATTCTGAGTTGAAACATGTAAGTAGCACACTCATTACCTAAACACAGCAGTTTCAAAGATATTTGACATTTTATAAAAAAATTTGACAGGTGCAATGGTTTGCAAGAACCGTTATAACTTTCTTTGTGTAGGAGGTCCTCAATTGCTCTTTGGCACTTAGAAAGAACACAAGATGAGCTAGTCTCTACAATAAAAATAAATAATGGTAATGGTATACCAAGTGTTCTATTTTTCACGTCACATTTTGTCAAATTCAATTTTCAAAAACTTTTTTATTTCAAATGGAGCACCCTACATTTTTAACATCAAATTGTGTACAATTAAATTTCTTTTTTTCTAGTATCGACATTGTAGGGGTTAAAGTTACAACTTTATGAAATATTGGCGATTTTCTGAAATGTTCAAGAATTTTTAATAAAAATTACCATTAACTTAGCCATAATTAGAAACCATCATTAATGTCAGTCATTCTCTTATGTAACAAGATGCCAGCACGTTTAAATTACACCCACGGAGATTTCTTAGATTTGTTTATTATTTATGGAGAATTTAATAAAGTAATATCAAGAAAATGTAACACATTTGCCACTCGATATCCACAAGAACAAAGACCATCACCATACACTGGAAAACAGACAATTTTATAATATTTGCCTTTGTCAAGGTAGGAATTCTAGGGAGGAAGCCTTAGACATATTAGCCGAAAAGGCAATCTTTTTAACTTACTATTTAAATTTTCCTCAAAAAATTGTAATGTCACCACTCTATCGTTTCTCATGGCACAGTAAACATTAAACTGCTCATGTTCCTGAATACATGAGGATCCGAGATACTCCAGTAAAGAGAATTGTATCGATTAAACAATACATTCTTGGTACGTTTAGTATCATCTGTCCATATACTATTTCCCAAAAAATAATTGTCACCTTCATGTCTCATTAAAATAAATTCACAAAAATTTTCTCTCGTCAGGAAATCTGTTTCTTTTAATTGTTGAACTACATGAGACGAGAATACATTTATGTGTTGACAAGATTCTGTGAATTAAATTCTTGGATAATCCCGATTCCAAACCAGCTTGCCTTAATGACATAATTGGAAATGCCCGAAAATACCCCAAAATTGCTATTTCTATGTTTTCGTCATCAACAATAGACTTCCTCTTTTGAATTCCTACCTTGGCAGAGCCAAATATTCTAAAATTATCTATTTTAGAGTGTATGGTGATGGTTTCTGTTCTTATGGGTATCGAATAGCAAATGTGTTCATACACTTGATATTACTTTATTAAATTCCCCATAAATAAAAAACAAATCTAAAAAGTCTCAGTGGGTGTAATTTAAACGTGCTGGCATCTTTTTACAGAAGAGAATGGCTGACATTAATGATTGTTTCTAATTATGGCTAAGTTGCACTTTTTATTAAAAATTCTTGAATATTTCAAAAAGTTGTAACTTTAACCCCTACAATGCCTATACTAGGACTAGGAGAAATTTAATTGTACACAATTTGATATTAACAAATACAATAACAAATAGGATGTTCCATTTGAAATAAAAAAGTTTTTGAAGTTTGAATTTGACAAAATGTAACGTGAAAATAGAACACTTGGTATACTATTATTGAATTTATTTTTATTATTAGAGACTAGCTCATCTTGTATTCTTTCTACATGTCAAAGAGCAATTGAGGACCTTCTACACGAAGAAAGTAATAACGGTTCTTGTAAACCATTGCACCTGTCAAATTTTTTATAAAATGTCAAATATCTCCGAAACTACTGTGTTTACGTATAGGGTGTGCTACATGCTTCGACTCAGAATTTCATGGTCATCTCAAAATACATAGGGTGTTCCATTTAAAATAAGCAAGTTGGTATCGATTTACGGTATAACCGGAAGTCCCACGATTTTGAAAATATTTTAGCCGAGTTGCCCTCATCGACATTAGTTTACTAGCAAATTTTCAAAACTTTCCAGTGTCTACTTTCCAGATATCGATCGCCGCAGTTCGTTGTGGGACACTCTGTATACTAAAAGCCAAGGGTCAGATTTCTTTATAATATTTTTCAACCCCCCCCCACTATCTTCACTCCATTATTGAAAGGGTTGATAAAATAAAATTGAGATAATCACTTGATATTTGGTACTCGCATGTATTTTAATGACATCTGATTGAGATGATTCCGTTGAAGGGGTGGGAGGTGTAGGGTAAATAAGGGTAATAAGTAAAGCAAGATAATGAGGACATCTGCCTCAAATATATTATTAAAATTCTATGACCAATTTTTTCCACATACTAGAGTGCAAATATTGTCAAGATGTATTCTTTTAAATAGATTTGAATGGAAAATCTGGGTTTGGAAGTAGTGATTCCTTAGGCAGAGCTGTTTTACATGTAATTTTCGACTAATTTTAATTATTCTTTAATATTTATATCTTTTTGATTGGACCATTTTACTGGGTTCATTAACATGTCTACCAGAACTTTTGATCAGTGAGTCGTAAACTATAACGTACTAAATTTTTAGTCCATTTAATCTAAGTCCGCGTTCCATAAGGAATGTGCAGCGTCCTCTAAAAGCACAAGTAGTATTTGCGAGAAATATTTTACGAAATAAAATGGCATTTTACAGCGATAAAACTGCATGCTCGTACTATGAGAAGCCGATCTAGTAGTTTCACTACTAATAATGATATTTGTGAAGTAATCTCAGTATTAAGACTGTTTAACTGTCGATGTGTAAAGGCTTTAGAAAACCTCCTGTATAAACGAAATCACCAAGATATTCAAACATTCTAAATCAACGTCATATTGTGGAAGAAGCAAGTTTTCGAAATTGAATGTCTCATAAAAATCGGTTATATTACCAGAAATGTAACCTATTGAAAATTACTTAAATTCATATATATTTCATATGCTTTTGCGTCGACTTTAATCCTTATCAAGGCTCAAGTAGGATAAGAAGAACTACGAGATAAATAGATTTTTCACTTGTTGTAATGGGTACGTGTATTTGGCAGGCATCTAAATGTAATGTAGTTTATTATTAATTACACTCAGTTTGCAACAACAAAGACATGTTATATTCAGCAACCGTGATATGTCTCGGTATACCACTATGATCCAATTACCACACATCCCATGGCACAAGCAGCGAATCCCCATGTACGAGTTCGAAAATGTGTAACCATCTACAAAGTAATGCCATTAAACAGGTATTATGTATTATATTTCCCTCGCCACTAGTCGACAGCACGTACCGGAGCAAGATTTAAAATTCGTAATTCATTTCAGTGAGCAGAAGCGTGTTAAATTCGATAGTATGCCTTTAATTTTTCTAATTTTGCTGCATTTCTTTATTAACATTACATTAGCATATAAACCTTTCGAAATAAAGATGGTTGATAACATCTGGAAAATGTTATTTTTACATTTTTTTATTTATTTATTACGATATCCAAGAGGCGCAAGGCCCAATTACCGGATAAATAATAATAATAACAATAATAATAATAATAATAATAGATTTATTTACCAGTACCTACAGCAAAAAAAAAAAGGGAAACCGTACCTATATGGTCATGATTTTAATTAAAAACTAAATGCAGAAAACATGTATCTGAAAGACTATGCTTACAGTTAGTTATTTCATATGTCTGCATTTAACATAAAATTTCATCGTGCAATATAAACATGATTCACGAAAATTATTGCTTCATAATGAAAATGAGGAAATTAATTTCTACATTCATTGTCAAGAATTATTAGCTTGATCTCAAGGATTACAGTCCTAGGAAGCAAGGAACGCAAAAATTGTAACATGTTGATAACATTACTACAATATCTTACCTAAACTGAATGGGGGGGGGGGGGGGGTATAAATATCTCCGATATATAGTAAAAAGGTACAAATTCGGCGCATACAGCTGTTCTTCCATTTGCCTTGCACACGTACACACACACACACACGCACACACAAAATAAATACTATATTACCTAAAAACTTACAAAATATTTTAAGTACCTATATAAATTTTTAAGAAAATAAAGAAAAACATATACGTAGGTGTACCTCTGTTCAAGTTTCGGTGGAGTCTCCCGCAGTATACCCATTGAAGCATACATCTGAGACAGTCAATAGCGAGGTTGTTCATTTTGTTTAAATAACAGCATATTTTGTATAGTATTTGTGAACTTATAAGAAAAATGTTTGACGTCATTATCAAGTTTATTCCATAAATGAGGTGCAATAAAACTAAACGATTTTTGAAAAATTGTGGTTTTATGTTGTTTTACCAAAAAATTCTCTATATATCTAGTATTACGATGATGAACTTGGGCAATAAATTTTGTATGTAAATAGTTTGGTTCACCTGTACTTAATATTTTCCAAATGAAAGTATGCATATGTAACAATCTACGATATTCCATATTTAAATATTTTAAATTCACGTAAATAAGGTGATATATGGTTTCTGTATGGAATACTATAAATGAAGCGCATACAAGAGTTCTATACTTTTTGAACAGTATTTCTCATTAGAGAAGACATAGTATTTCCATATACGACATCGCCGTAGTCAAATAGAGTTAAAATCAACGTATTGCAACATTTAAGTTTAGTATCTGAAGTTAAAATGTTTTTTAAATTATACAATTTCTTTGGTAGAAAATTTGAGAGCTTCGCTTTATTAGCAAAATGTTTTTAGAATTTTAAAACCGAATCTATATAAATATATTCCCAAATTTTTAGCATTATCAACACTAGGGATGCTTTGATTATTTATCACAATATATCGATATATCATATAAACAAATATCATATTATATCATATCATCATATATTATATCATATAAACAGAATTATACAATTATAGATACAGTAGACATATAAACTTATTTTAGAGTAACATGTGTGCATGGTAAAAAAAAGAAAGGTTAAAAGCAAGAAAAAAAAACAGAGGTGAAAATATGAGTCTTAGATGAACAATCGTTTCAATTAAAAACAAATTTCTTTATTTGTGATGGGTAAGTGCAAAATATATCAAGTCGACTTTCTAGGTTTGTGTAGTTAAGATACATTTGATATAGAGGTGATGATAAGAATATTTTTTAAAAATGAATTATTATTTGTTTGCTTATAATTGTATTGAAACATTCTTTATAGGATTTTGCAAACAGCAGATAGATAGTTATTTTTTCTGCTGTTTGCAAAATCCTATAAAGAATGTTTCAAGATAAGAATATTTGTTTTTGCAGTGGAAAGATGAAAAAGGTTGCTATATCTTGAGGAAATTTTAGGTACTTTGTATACGATTTGATTGGAGAGTCTGATGCAATCTCCTTTTGTCCAGTTTACAAACATTAAAGCGACTAAGCAGTACTTCGTGGGGAACCCGATTTGTGGATAATAACCGTAAATTATATACATGGCCGAGTTGAGAAGCCTACGTTGTATTTTTTCGAGTTGAAGGATATGAACGTTGTAAGTGGGGCTCCAAACTACTGAGGCGTACTCGAGGCGGGATCTTACGAATGTGATTTTTTCGAGTTGAACGATATGAACGTTGTAAGTGGGGCTCCAAACCAATGTTTTACAAAATTAAGTTTATAATTAAAGTGAACTCCTAAGTCTTTAAAAGGGTCTTACCTGTGCAATATGACACCCTGACGAGTATAATCATAGAAAAACATGTTATGCTTTCTAGTAAACGATAAGGTATTACATTTCTGTGCGTTCAGTGGTAGTTTATTGATAATTCACCAGTCATGAAGTTTGTTTAAATTATTTTGCAATCTCTCACAGTCTTCGATTGAAGTTACTTCAAGAAAAAATTTTAAGCCGTGTGCATAAAGCAGCGTTTCGGCATCAAGATCGGTCGTAATATCGTCCACAAACAAGTTAAAGAGGAGCGGACTCAGTATAGACCCTGGGGGAACACCGGATTCCTGCAGGAATTCGAGGGACTTGTAACCACGGTTTTGAACGTATTAAGTAGTATCTATTTTGCAAATAAGTTTAGATTAAGTTTATTAGATCCACTGATAAACCAAAAGTGGCAGTCCTCTGTGTCTGTGTAAATCACATCAACCTGTCTGGACAGATCGAGTTTTTCACTTAGGTATTGAGTGATACAAATGAGATGGTTACTGTAGATCTGCCCCTCATAAAACCGTGCTGATTGGGCGATATCATGCCAGATGTATGGTCATAGAGTACAGAATAATTTCTAAGATTTTGGCAAAGTTACAAATTATAGTGGTTGGTCTATAATTGGACAAGTCGTTTTTATTACTTTTTTTAAAATCGTCATATTTTATTTTAGGTTTTTGGTAGTGTTTAAGATTTGTTCTTCAGTTGTTTCTATTAGGGTAAGCAATAAGTTATTGTTGTATTGAAAATTTTATGCATAATGATTATAATATTAAACAATATTTATTTGTTATAAGTATAATATACAAATCACTTCTCTCTATTTTTTGTTTTGTTTTCTTAACTGCCTTTCAGTCGCAAGGTAACTTGAAAATTCGAGATTTTGTGTTAAGTAAAGAGGCCCTACAGTTTATAGTGGAATTCGAACCCCTTCTTGGGGGTAATTTTATTAAAATAATTTCGCAGTAAGCAGGGTCTGATCTTGCTTCCTTAGGCATCCTATCTTACAAACTAAATGTGCTAACCACTGAGCTACCATCTACCATCTCTTTGTGTGTATTCAGTTTATTATTTCAACAATGTTAGATTTAAATTAAAGAATGAAGACGGATTTAAAATTTCGTTTGAAGACGGTTAATTTTAAAAAATTATGTTTAAATTGAAGGACAATGTCAGACATCTCTTTTGTATAACTTGTAAATCTTGCTTTAAAAATTGCCCTCAAGAAGTATATAATATTCCCTAGGGTTATAATCACAATAACTTAACATCGAGGTATTAACTAACCTACATTGAATGTGGCCAAAATAAAAATGAAACAATTGGTGAAGGTATTTGCACAGAATTTCCGTCATTATTTGCCACATTTTATTTATTAAGCAGCCCCACAAAAAAAAAAACGTTATTGATCTGGATGACTGACCATGGTATTCATATGTATTTTTTGACGCTGAATCTGAATCAAAAAATTTCTATACCCTTCAATTATTGTCTAGAGGCAAAAACATCCCTTCAATATGGTAAAAATGGGGACTTTTTATATCTCGTATTATTCTTTTTTAATGTCAAGGACTTCAGCGAGGAGGTAACAATTCTCCCTCTGCACCCCTTCTATTCCCTTCTGGACATAGAACTGAGTCATACAATCTTCTAGCTTACAAGCTCTTGAGAATGCAAAGGAAATATGGGAGAGGGTCAATGCCGCTCCGGAATCAAGCCTCCAGAAGGGTATAAACAAGGGACACTTGCTCTCACAGATCTCCCTCCACCCCTCATCCAGCAGGGGTAGACTGGATGAGGGGTGGAGGGAGGTCTGAGAGAGCAAGTGTTCCTTGTTTTTACTGCAGAATGCTCGCAGTGCATTAACAATAATCTCCTTTAATTGTCTTCACCACATCCTACAAGGGGCGAAAACTACCTCCCAAATCCCAAAAAAAGGTTTTAGGACCGGAAAGATGCACTTTGGGGTTTTTAATTCTGAGAGGGAAGACACACATTTGTTCACCATGAGCTGGTTACTAGTCCCTGGTATTACTAAACTGTCACCATTTAAATTTATAGGATAAGCACCACTGTCATCAGCTGTGTTTACGATAAGTTCAGACGAAGCACCACTTTCAAGATATGCTTTTTATCGTTGTCGATATACCCATGCGCATTGCGACGCACCTTTGGGAATTTTTGGAAGTTTCCTTTCCTTTCCTTTCTCTTTCCACGATGTCTTCTCACTCGAAGTGCATTGAGTGTTTAAATATGAATCGGATCATTAGATGATTCATTTCCATCCTCAAATACTCTTTTGTTATTTAATTCGGACATAATGAAACACTTGATATGAAACGCTTGCCCTTGAACACAAAAAACTATATTTAAAATTATACAATATGTATTCAAATACAAAAACTCGACCGCTTCTCGTATACTATTCACAAATACTATAGCTCTAAACTAGCATCAAACGTTATAGCTTCACAAGTTTCATTTAAAAAATGTGTATAAATTATTCACCTCCGCAGGTAATTGTCATTCAATGTATTGCACTTTGTTACGGACAACCTGTAGATATCCTGTAATGCTAGACAGTAATATAGTGTAAATTCAGTTTTGTCAGTTTTGTTCTACAATATCCTATTGGCCCCTTATATGACCGCCGCTGCATTTTCAACTTGATTAAAACACAGGGAAACTCCTGATATATTACAAATACTTTCTTCACTTCGTCGCTTTTTCTATATGTGTAATCGGGTGTAGAAAGAAGGAAATTTATGCCACCGAGCGATGTTGATTCATTATTACAAAGATGAATCTAGTCCCAACCTTAATCATGTGAAATTCATGCCGCTAGGCCCCATCGGATTTTGTAGGGGCGCCCCTGGGTCCGATTATGTTAATGCCGAAGAACTCGAGGCTTCCGAGTCTACTGATGATTGATGCTCTTGCCACTGGTGACGTCAGTTCTGATCGATGCTCCTTCGCGATCAAGGACTGCCCTGCATGTAATCCGACACGCCAGACGCACCTCGTTACTTAGAATCTTTGCCCTAATTTAAATTCACACGCGAGCTCACCGTTCGCCGCCGCCTGCGTTGGAGGACGTCTGAATTTCATTTTTTTAATTACTTTCAGTGGAAATTATAATTTCGCTTTACGTGAAATGTTTTGGTGTAGGTCTAAATGCATCAGTGAATGTGATGGTATGTAGAGTCTGCAATGCCGTCTAATTCTTGACGTTCATAACAAACACGAATAACGTATGTCAGCTGTAAGGGAAAAGCCCTTCACTTATGACTCTAAAGTAGTCTCCATACACACCAAAATACTTCATCTAGAATATTTTCATTCGACACACGTTTCGTCGACTATGTTGGCATCATCGGGAGTTGATTACGACCAAATATGTTCTTATATTTATACTGAAATGGTCGAACGAATTCTACGCAATCCTGTCATCCCTGATCTGTCTTTATTCGACTAACCGTGACCTAATAACCAATAAAGCGGACTATTTAGTGTAAAGCCTTTATCACTATTTAAATTATTTCTTTTTTTACAATTTCTTATCTTTCAAAAACATCCAGGTGTTTATTGTTACATTCATAAATAATCATAAGTTATCGTTATCAAACATGTGGGGCGGAATTATAATTTTCAGTTCTTCCATTTTTAAGATGGACCATTCCAGCTAGCACACTGACGTCAATTTGCTGTCATTTATTTGTCATAATATACGTCATAAGCCCCAACATAACGACGTTTCATGTACGTCTAAATGGCGGTCTGTCACTTCCTAATGACGTCATATCCTGACGTCACCATCACGTTCAATATGACCTTAATTTGACGAATGTGGCCCCAAATAAGAACCCTTTCCATACGTCATTTTGACGTACGACCATGGTTCAATGCTGACATCAGTATAACGTTAAATATGACCTTGATTTGACGAATACGGGCCCAAATAAAAATCTTTTTTCACTTGGGAATACTATTTAATCTTTCAGCTTTTATTCATTTTACGTTTTGATTAATTAGGAATGGTTTGAATTACACATTATTATAAATAACACTGTAACAACAGGATTTTAAACACTTACCTTAAAATCATCCGGCTGTGGGATTTGAAACGTCGGCCTCTCGCTTGGTAGTCCAGTACGCTTCCTCTGAGCTATTGTCCTTCATCTAAATTTTACTTTAGAGTGTATTTATTACTTGCAGTTGAGTACCCGGTTTGAACATAATATTCTCTTTCATCCTTAACCATGTACAATTTGTGCATTAATAAAATTAAGTGTAATGTCAAATCTCTATAAAATACTTACTACCTTACGTTGTGCGAATACTTAGTGAATGTTATTCAATTAATCAATGGATATTATGCTCATATGGGTGTTAAAAATGATTTAAAAATATTCTTTATTCATGAAAGAGAGTTAATGTTTTAAAATTACAAGAAAAAAGTGAGTTTTCATTTAATATAGATTGCAGCACTCCTATTTTGCATTATGGTTAAAGACAAGAGTTAATTTTCTAATGTTTGCTATATTGGTGGTAGAGTGCCATTTTAATAATCGTTTTTTGTTTAATTCGCTCTGCGCTTTGAAATACATATATACATATACAATAGGTGTGTAAGGTTGAGGGAAATATAGGTCAACAGCCAACTACCGGTTGTTAGACCTATTTCCAATAAGGTGGCGATAAAGATGTACACTGCAGTTGTGCTAGAGACGCAGTATAGTTTGAATTTCAATGTCATAAATACTTAATAACAGCAGAATAAAAGTTACATGGCATATATATTCGGTAAAGATATCACATGTAGCTGCGGTACCTACATACGCGATATAGTAAGAACATAGGAGTTATTGTGATTCAATACTAATCAATCGGCGAAGTTAAGTCACGTGGGTCGAGTCGAGTCCATTACTTGGATGGATGACCGTATCTCACTTCGCCGTCCTGGTTAAGTGGTAGAGCAGCATTAGCTTTTAACTTCACCAGGGCGTTAAAATAAACAAGGTAATTAAGTAAATTAAAAAATAAATAAATAAAAATACAACTAATATATGAAAGTAACTATTATAAAAGATGAAAATATAAAAGAGGCTATTTGACCATTTATGTGTCTTTATACAATACCCAAAACATAAACGTGACTCAAAAATGACGCCATAACAACTTTCTGTCTACGACGTCTCTGCGACATTTTAAAATGTGATGTAACTTTGACGTCATTTTTAAATCCAGTGTATGGCGACAGGAAATGACTCAAAAATGACGTCATAACAACGGTCTGTCTACGACGACTCTGCGACGATCTAAAATGTGACGTAACTTTGACGTCTTTTTTAAATCCAGTGTATGACGTCAGAAAATGTGACTTAATTACGACGTATTTTTAAGATCCGATATATTTATGACTCAAGAATGACGTCATAACAACGTTCTGTCAACGACGTCTCTGCGAGGTACTAAAACAAGACGTCATTTATTTCGCAAATGACGTAGATCGATACTGACCTTAAACTGACGTCTGATGACGGCAAACTGATGTCAGTGTGCTGGCTGGGATACAGTCCTTGTATCTTGCTATAATTGAGTGTTCCGTTTATCCAACACACTTCCAATTACAATCCTTATAACGAATTTGTTAAATCCCCGACCTTCCGGTTGATTTATTTTATCCTTTAGATTGAATAAACGCTGTTGCAATTTTTTCCTGATTACTGAACGGCTGAGTTTTTAAAGCTCCTGCTTAGGCTATGGATAAACCGTGGTTGATGAGGAATTGATACAATTTTTGAATTCCATTTGGTTTGAAACGTCGAGAAGTTCTGGAGAGTTTCCTTTTATCTGCGCTTTCTAAATAATTTACAGAATATCCATTGCTAAATATGACAAAATACCACCTTTTGCTGCTTGGTTTTGCAGAGTCTTTTATAACTATCAGAGTCACATTTTGGTAACAGACTTACAAATAAAAAAAATCCTCGTTTAATTATTTTTCTTTCACCCTACTGGCCATCTCGATCGCCAGACTTCGACCGTCATGATTTTTTCCTTTGAGGGACTCTTTAAATTTAAACGTTTCAGCAGACGTTATGTGATATTTGCATTATTCTAATTGGCTTAGAAAGTCATTAGTCAGTAATTAATTTTCAAAATGTTGCTGAGGATTTTGGGTGAAATTTGATATAAAACTAAGGAATTACGAATTAAGGTTAAATCATGACATTTTGGTCGGATCTACACTTTGTTGCGAATCACTATGTATATAAGTATTTTAAATTTGGATATTTCCACCATTTCATTAAAGCTCTCACTACGCCAGTGATCTCCCTAAGTCAATATATCGTACAGTTAAGTAGGTAACCGCCTACTCACGTACAGCGACAGGAGTGGAAAAATGATTAAGAACCTGAGTAGCAAAAGCAGACTGCCAGGGGCGTTCTGACCCTTCTGCAAATATAATCCGAGAAATTTTGACTAAATTAACTAAATTCTGCAGTTACTAGCCATTACATTTCTAACATGAATATTGATGGCTAACATTTACAGGGTTAGTGTTAGAGGGCCGTTTTAAAAATTACGTTGGGCGGACTTAGATACTAAGATGTTTTTACGTTGCATTTAGGTAGTTCATATTCAATAATGATACAATCATACCTTGTCATGTGATGATGCTAAAAGAAAGAATAGAAAATTAACAAGAGAAGACAGACGGACAGAAAAGACGAAATAAATGAAGATAGTTGCTAACTCCAAATTAATGGGACACGACATTCAGCGGAAACGGTTTCGGGATACGCCTTAGAAAACTTGTTTGTTATATGTTTTTTTTTTTTACAAAATGAGAAAAATGTTTTCTGTGAAAAAGATAATAACAATAGAAATCAACGTGATAAGTATTTTACAATAAATTACACTTAAGGTAATCTAATCATGTCTAATAATATCGAACTTAGATCTATGCCATATATTGCTAGATGGCGTAATTTCGAGCGTAGCTATAGTAATCCCTTTAAATTAGTAAAAAAATGTCTGTTTTATGGAAAAATTCCCACAGCTATGATACCTGTAAAAGGTGAAGCATTTGGATTGTCTAAACATGATTTTCCACCCCCCGCAGTTCTAAAAAAGGGTGGTTTTTAAAAAATATGTACATATGTATAAATAACGGCGAAACTATGAGGAATTCGGACAAAAATGTAGACATAATCTGTAGGAAATTTTATGGTGTACAACTTTGCTCTCTAGACATATTTCACAAAAATGCATAGTTTTTCCTCAAAATGGAGAAAAAGGTGAAAAAGCCTCTAAAATTCATATATATATCTATATTTCTCAAAAATCACCCTTTTTTGTTTAGACAATTCACATGCTTCACTTTTTACAAGTCTATGAGACTTGCTGTGGGAGAATTACTTTAATTTTTCCTAATTTAAAGAATTTATTTATTTAGAAATATTTTTCGTTATCTGGAGTGTGACCAACTGAGTAAAGTTTTATGTCATAATTCTTTTTAGTGATCTCTTGTAAATTTTGAAGGCAGTTCTTATTTCTTTAAAATTTCTTTCCTGATTAAGCAAATTTTAAATATTTAATGATGTGTAGAAATAAGCACCTATATAAACCATCAAATATGCGTAATATTTATTGAATTAGTTTCTGTCTTTGTGGTTTTATTGCTAATTTATTTGAACATAGACGCTTAGGACATGTGTAGTAAACGCACCTAATCATTGCCTTTCATGATCTGGGTTCGAACCCTAACTTTATCGATTTTGTTTTCCAATTATCTGATGAACCTTATCTATAGTGAGGTCCATAAGTAACGGATAAATTCATTATCTACGAAATTTTATACTTCCTCTTCACCGCCCTTGGAATGACAGCTACCCCTTTAAAATTTGGTTTTTAATTCTCTATCCAGCAATATACAATTTTTTGAATTTCTCAAATATTGCATTTTTAATGTTACCTTCTAAATAAACAAAGGAACATGAAACCGTTGCCTCTTGACAATAATGGAGACGTTGCTGAAATTCTTCTAATAATTCTTCTAAATACATTTTTTTATTGAAAAAAGAAATACATTTTTAATGTTATCTACTAAGTAAACAAAAGAACATGAAACAGTTTAAATCAAATGTACAAACTGGGTAACCGTTGTCTTTTGACAATAATGGAAGCGTTGGTGAAATTCTTCTAAATACATTTTGTATCGTTTCCGGGGCGATTTGATTAATTTCTTGCCTTATTCTGTCTTTTAAATCATCGACGTTATTTGATCTGTTGAAGTAGACTTTCGATAAAAAATTGTAAAGTGGGGTCAAATCGGGAGAACGGGGAGGCCACTCAATTTCACCGCGTCTACGGATCCACCTTTTGGGGAAAACTTGATTGAGATAGACTCTTATTTCCAATGCAAATTATGGTGTAGGTCGGTCGTGCTTATACCAAATATTTCTGTCAATTTCATTAGGGCTGTCATCAACTGGAAAAAGTATTCTTAACTCTGGAACTAAGAAATTTTGCAAAAAATCCAAGTGACGCGGGCCAGTTAATGTGCAATCAAAGAAATATTGTTAGATAATTTGAGAATTTATAATTCCAGCCCAAACGTTGACCTTGTCAGGATACTGAGTATTGGTCTCCATCATCCAATGTGGATTTTCTGTATTCCAGTATCTACAGTTCTATTTGTTGACTGTTCCATTTAAGACGAATATTGCCTCATGAGAAAGATAATGTTTTTTTATAAATGACGGATAATCTGGCATCTATTTATCATGATTTCGCAAAATTTCGCGATCAGTCATCGTCGTTAAGTCCTTGAACCAAATGAATTTTATATGGGCGGTATTTTTCATCTTTTAGAAGACACAATATGCAAGCTTTACTAACATCATTATCGGCGGTACTTGTCTTGTAGGTTTATGTGGATTAGCTTGAATATCTAACAATATGTCTAATTTCTTTTCATCGTCTAAAATGCGTTTCCTGCCAGATTTAGGAATATCTGTGGCACTTCCAAATTCACGAAATTTGTATTCTACTCCACTAACCGTAGACTGAAAAATGCAACGGTCAGTTTTGAAGATCTCGCATACCTGCTTCTGCATTCTTGTTTTATCACCATATCCTAATAATATCAAAATTTCAATTCTTTGGGTAAGCGAAAGAGACTCATTGTTAAAATAATGATCAACGTGACAATCAGCGATAAATAACTAGAATCATAAGTTTGCATAGATATAGCAAATAAAGAAATTATAATTTTTTCTGATATGTAAAAAGGAACCCTTTACACTTCTTTCTTTTTGTTAGGTATTTTGACACCTGCGTATCAGAAAAAACAATACATCTAAATTGAATGTTATGACATGAGACAAAATTAATTGCTATTGCTAATAACTATTTGCTATTCGTCAAACTTTGTGAATACATGGCGACGACGATTGGCGCTGACCACAACCGCATTATAACTTTATGTTCTCCACGCATACGCATACTGTGCACACTTGCTCAGTATTATGTCATCTGATCTCGACTCTTTCATGTCGGCGGCCTTGTATAAAACTCGTAACTTTGATCCCATATGCGAACACTAACATTTCCAATGTTAAAAAGTGGTGGGACAACCCCCGCACCCTCCTTTCTTTGTCTGCGACGCTAATACTGCCCGTGGCGCTGCTAGTTATTAACAATTAGATAGCAAAATAAAAATCAACCTAACTAACCTAACCACCTAACCATCCCATGAAAGATTGAAAAATCATTGTAGGAAAAAGAAGGAACACATTATTTCTGCCGTCGGTGTGCCCAGGAGTTGACAAGCAACGCTATAGTAGTGTTGGGAGGATTCGAATTCAAAAAATACTCGGTTAATCCGAGTATCAAAATACTCGGTTGAATCCGAGTATTAAAATTTCATCCGAATGATATACTCGGATTAATATTATGCAAATAAACTCAAGTTTGCTGTTTAATGGGTTAAATCTTATTATCTAATATCGAAATTGATATTCAATTCATAACGTTTGTGGCCATTTTATAAAATCTGTTCGATATTTTTATAACAAATTTTATTCACTACTTTTAGTGGTAGTTCTATTGAATTCAGTATCAGCTACTCCTGAAATACCCTGACACCGGCGCTTTCTCCATAATCTGGCATATATTCTTGAATAGAAAATCATTGAAATCGGAATATGAACATTGTATAAAACAATCATCCTGATTATTGATACTTTATTTTAGCACATTATTGAAAATAATTCGACAGCAAATGATTAATCTGAATATTTTTGTCATCCGATTCCGGAAAATCCGAGTATCGAAATCATCCGAATATCTACATCACTGCGCTATAGCACGGAAGAAATAGTTGAATAGGCGGTACAATATCAATTGGCGCTGACCGACTACACCGCATAGCTTTCCACAAAGTAATAGACTCGCTCAGTATTACATCATCTGACTTTGATACTTTCATGTCCACGGCCATGTCCTATACGCGAACATGAATATTTCCAATGTTAAATCCTTATATTGCTGGATAGATAATTAAAAACCCTTTCAAATGATTTATCACACGCACCTTCATTCCATTTAAATATATTATAGGGGTAGCCGTCACTCCAAGGGGGTTGAAGGGGGAGGTATAAAATTATGCTCAAAAAATTTCATTTTAGAACTAAAAATTGACTTGTCTTAGGATTTTACTCATAAATTATATATTACGTAGATAATGAATGTATCTGTTACTTATGGACCTCATTGTATAAGACAATAACGAAAAACTAATTCTCAATACGTTAATAGGTAGCCACTAATCAGCAACTCCTAACTTTTTATTTTGAAATTGTTCTTTAATAAAGTACTGCTTGTTGCATAATAGACAGATGTGATTAAGAATTTACATATTTGTCGATATGAGAGATACTGTCAACACCATAATGTCAACAAAGTTTCCAGACCTATTCATCTATTAATGTCGAACCTTCCATGAACTGTGTCAATTTGCACTAATTGCTATATAACAAATTTGTTACAGCACAGAACTGAATAATTTCAGCGACGATCCTATTTTGGTACGAATTATTTAAAATCAATATGGCGATAAAGTTCTATTTCCCGTTAATTTAATTTGAAATTGAAAAGATATTTTTTACTATTTTTCTGACTTTATAAAGTATAAACTAATATAATGAATGATAACTAATGGGAGTTCATTATTATACTCTTCGCAAATGCAAAGCTAAGAGTATATTGTATTCGATACGGCACATTTCTAAAACCGGTAACGTCGCTCGTAAGGAAAAAAAATTCTGTGTCGGTGATCAAATTCTGAACATCTTTCAAAATATCCGTTCGTCTGTCTGCCTGTCCGTCCATCAGTCTGTCTGCCTGTCTGTCCGTCCGTCTGCCTGTGTCTGTCTGTAGTGAATATTTTGGAAGTAGTTGATACTGAATCTGTCTTCAAAAGTTTAAAATTCAAAATGGCGAATCTGATGTTAAAATTTAAAAATTAAAAACGTCGCGGTGTTTGTAGAATCTACATATGAAGACTCTAAAATCAAATCAAAATATACTTTATTGTTCAGAAGAAAGAGTTTCTTGAAATTGATTGAGGAAGCCGTTACTCTGTGGTAATCCATGACAATAACGAAATTGAGTAAAACACTACTATATAGTGGTAAAAAACATAGTAGTGTTTTACTCAATTTCGTTAAAGAGTTTCTTATTAACAAAGTAAATAAGCGTAGGTCCATAGCATATATAGTTTACACAGTGCACCTATATTATATAAATACAAAACAGATTACATATAAATTTTAATACAATAATTATAATAGTTAATGTAAAAAGTCAGAAAATACGATAAGATAAGGTAGTAAATGCCTAATTACAATGTGTCATTATAGTACTCGTCTAAATTATAATAGGGTTTAACAATTAAAAGGCCTTTAACCGCCTTTCTGAAATTTGTATTTGAGCTCATTTCTTTAATATTATTTGGTAAGTGATTGAACATCTTATAGCCATTGTAAATAATTGAGTCTTTGACTAGAGTGAATCTGGGAATTGGCAGAGTAACGTTATTGACTTGTCGAGTTACATATTGTATGGAGGAATTATTTATAATATTACTTTTATGCTTATGAACTAAACAAACTGTTTCTAGAATGTAAATTGATATCACAGTGAGAAATCCATATGTCAAGAACAGTGGCTTACATGATTCACGAATTCTAGTTTTGTGCAGGTAGCGAATAGCACGTTTTTGAAATACCAATATTGTTTGTAAAAGATATTTACTACATGCGCCCCAGAAGGCAATGCCGTACCTTAAGTGTGATTCGATTAGTGAAAAATAAGCAGTCTTAGCAGCTGCATAACCCAGTTCATTTGTGATCACTCTGATAGCGTAGGATCCGGATGCTAGTTTGTTACTAAGTATTTTAATGTGTTCGTTGAATTTTAACTTGCAGTCAATATTTAGTCCAAGAAATTTTGAGCAGGGTTTATTTTCAATAAAATGGTTACCTAAGGAGATGTCAGTTAAATTGCAGTGAAATGTAGTTATGTTTGTTTTATTAATGTTGAATGAAAGCAAATTGGAGTCACACCACTCTTTGACCTTATTTATATCGGCCGACACCGTTTGCTGAAGGACAGTATCATCTTTATTGTGCCACAGTATGGTGGTGTCGTCAGCAAATAAAGTGAATTTTCCTTCAATATTAATTTTTGTCAGGTCGTTGATATATAATAAAAAAAGAATTGGGCCAAGAACGGAACCTTGGGGTACTCCAAACTTTATATTTAGTTTATCAGAATAATTTGTATTTCTAACTATTTGGCTACGGTTTGATAGGTATGATTGAAACCACTTTAGGATAGTGCCTCGAAAACCATAATGCTCCAGCTTTCGTAACAATATTTCATGCTGGACACAATCAAAGGCTTTCGATAAGTCGCAGAAAATTGCTGCCGCTGCCTCCCCGTTATTAATTTCGGTATAAATCTGACTTAAAAATGAGAACATTGCATCATTTGTACTTTTTTCCTTTTGAAATCCGAATTGTTGATCACTTAGTAGGTTGCAGGAGGACAAAAATTCTACAACCCTTTTTTTAACTAATTTTTCGAGAATTTTTGCTAATGTGGGGATTAGTGAGATGGGTCGGAAGTTGGATGGATTATTTACCTCTCCACCCTTATAGAGTGGAATAACTACAGAAGTTTTTAAAAAAGATGGAAATGTTCCGGATTCAAACGATTCGTTTATTAGAGATGCTAATATATAAAGAGCCGAGTTTGGTAGATTTTCGAATATATTTACAGAGATTTCGTCGAGGCCAGACGACTTCTTATTTTTAATGTCGCTTATAATTTCTTTAAGTTCGTCGATGTTTGTGCTATATAGGTATAAGGTCTTATGATTGTATATTTCTCCAAGGTAGCTCAAGGGGTCATTTGTTGGAATTATGTTTTCCATTAGATTGCCTGCGATTGAACAGTAGTAGTCATTTATAATATTGGGGTTTAAAGACTATGTTACAGGCGACTTTATTTTTGAAATTGAACTCCGTTTAACGAAACTGTCACTAAAATTTATAAAATAAAATGTGTTATTTTATATCGTACATTTTCTCGCCTCGTTAATTGACGCATATTACCTAACATTGATGTTGAAGTCGGTGTAAGTGCATGGCCACGTCGCACAGTGGAAAAAAAGCCTTCTTTCGGACAAATATCTGCCTACAAGTCAAATCTTAATCAATTTTAATCTACCTTGGCTTAAAATGTAGGTTATTGGCTACATTTTCAGAGTATACTGCCTAATTTGCAAACCCCGATTTCCTAAAATCAAAAAATTCAACAAAACTTATTTACCCTACTCAAAATTTTATTAACTGTTTTATAAATTACTTTCAGTTATTACCATATTTTGTTATAAAACATTTTTTTTGACAATTAGTACAATTTCTCTTGCATTAAAATTCATAAATATCATAATATAATAAAATAAACTTCACTAACTTAAGAACGAAAATTCGGATTGTAGTGAAATTTAGGCAGTAAGTTATTGTTAGTTAGAGGAAGAACCCTATTGTTTTTTAACAAAATCGCAATAATCCTTAATGCTTATCAATTTCACAGCAATAAATTTATCACAAATGTGACAAGATTATGGACGAAGCTTTAGCGGCTTCCATTCATCTCGCAGTTAGACAAAGCCGTTACTCACTAATACAAAGTAACATTATTATATTCTTTGCAAGTATTTTTTTATTTACGATACAAATACGGAGTATTCTATAGAATGTGCAACAGTTATATAAAAAGTGCCGTAAGTCGATGAAGAATATAATGGCTAGCTTGTTTATTATTAATATATTGATAACAAACTATCTGCATAGGCTGCTTAGTAAATACGCAACACAAATCAGCTGGTTTTACTCACCGATGAAGGAATAGAACAAATATAAATAAATAATTTTAAGAATGTAAAAAACGCGCTTTTGATAACCAACTGATACTGTTAAAAAAAATGCACAAAAAAGAAGAAAATAATGCTAATAACATTAATTATTATTATTATGTTGATAAACCTAAGAGCATGAGGCGCAATGAGTAAAATTATCAGCTTTTTTAAATATTCTGAGCGCACCCCGTTTTTACTTTTGTTAACAATGCTTATTATCATTGTTAAGGTGGCCATTCCCTAGAAAGAGACATCCATTAGGGAAATATTTATTTTTGTCCATAACTTTTTTTTTTAGTACGTATATTTAAAAAAACTATAGGAGTACCTAAGTAGAACCATAGCAAGACTATTACTATGAATTTTCTCTCAATAATTTCAGTGGTTTGCAAAATAGCTAGATATAAAACTACGAAATAGGAAGATTAACATAATTCTTAGATTTAAATCTAGCTATTTTGCAAACCACTAAAATTATTGAGTGAAAATTCATAGTAATAGTCTTGTTATGGTTCTGCTTAGGTACTCTTATAGTTTTTTTAAATACGTAGTAAGAAAAAAAAGTTATGGCCAAAAATAATAAATATTTCCCTAACGAATGTCACTTTCTAGGGAATGGCCACCTTAAGTAACATTATTTTCTTCTTTTTAGTGCATTTTTGAAGAGTTTCGACACGTTTTTAAATTTTTGTTTTACTTAAGTATTATTTTCTTTTTAGTTTAGTCTCAATTAAACTACTGTTCGATAAGACTCCTCACCAATAAATGACAAAACGTATTCGCCAGTTTGAAGCGGCCATTTTGAATCAAACGATACGTGATAAAGATTATCCGCCATATTGCCTCCGCCATTTTGAATTTTTAGGCTTCCACACATATATATAAAATCTGCGACCTCAAAAATACCCAAATACCAATTTTTAGTAGAATCGGATATTAAATGACAATAAAGTGTCCGCCATCATTAATTTTTCCATAAAAATATCAAATTATGTTGCCATATGAATCATATACACGTGTAAAATTTCAAGTCAGTACGGCATCCGAAAGTGGGTGAAAACTGAGTTGTAAAATTTTCTTGCATACAAAGTTACAGGTTACGCGTAAAAAAAAAACAAAGTTACGAGTCAAATTTGTAGAATAGTTACGAAAAATCTGTGTAAATTACATCGACTAGAATTTGCATATATATATTCAGCAGAAGGTTGAGTAACATGAACCTTTGTTAAGCTTTCATAATCTCGCATATTCCACCAAAACTATTGAGCAAACATGACCAATAAATAATAGTTTAAAAAAAACTAAAAAAAACACGCTTTAATAGCAAACCGAACTAAAAAGTAAAAAATAATTTTTAATTATTAAGATTTTGTTTAACACCGATAGAAGGTCCACTTACTCAATACTATTAAAAGATTTTTAATAAGTTTAAAGTAAGAATAAAGTGATTAAAAAAAATTATTTCATTGTAAAAAAAATCGGTAAAGGTATTTACACAGAACTTCCCTCTTTATTTGTGCATGGCGGTCACTCTAAAAATTTAATAATTACGAAATAACATTGAAAATAATAATCGGAATATAGTTATCAGTATTATTACAAAGAAAACCTGATAAGTTTTGGTCAAAAAAATATACAGAGTGCTCATCCAACAGCAAAAGTTCAATACTAAATAACAGGTGCCACATATGGAAGGCTTGCGCAAATACCTTTACAAACCATACTGAATTATTTCTTGGGATAACCACCCTGTACATTTTTCAATAAAAGTATAATAGGTGCATATCCCAAATATTACTGTCATGTGTCACATTTTCAATTCCACAGTCACGTAGTGGAGTGGAAGTATAGTGGTGGTCAAAAAATTTAATTTTCTTTTGAAATTTTTCAAGAATGTTGGTAAAAAATTTTTTTCTTCTGAAACTGGTTTAGAATGCCATGAAACGTGAAAATTTTAAATTTGAGCAAAGAAAAAATCTTTTCATCTATTTTAGTGGTAAAATTTTTTTCAAAAATGTTGGTGAAAAAACTTTTTAAATTTTTTTTTCTGAAGTAGGTTTAGAATGTCATGAAACGTGAAAATTTTAAATTTGAGCAAAAAAAAAATTTTTCCATCCATTTTAGTGGTAAATTTTTCTTCCAAAATGGTAAAATATTGCAATTTTTTTTCCGAAATAGGTTTGGAATGTCATGAAACGTGGAAATAAGCTAAAAAGAATTTCATCTATTCTATAGTAAGTAGTGATAAATAGATTAAAGATGTTTTCAAATTTTTTTTAAATATTTCAAAAAAATGTTTAATTCGTTTGAATAGGTTTAGAATGCGATGGAAACGTGGAAATTTTAAATTTAAACAAAGAAAACAAATTTTCCATCCATTTTAGTGGTAAAAAAATGGTAAAAAAAAAAATTAATTTTTTTTTTTTAATAGGCGAGTATAGAATGCTATGAAACGCGGAAATTTTAAATTTGAACAAAGAAAAAATTTGTTCTATCTTATTTAGTGGTAAATTTTTTTTTAAAAATGTTGGTAAAAAAAAATTTGCAAAAAAATGTTTTTTGAAATAGGTTTAGAATGCCATGAAACGTGGAAATTTTAAATTTCAACTAAGAAAAAAAATTTCTTTTCATCTATTTTAGTGATAAAAAATTTTTGTTGGTGAAAAAATTTTCAATTTTTTTTTTCTGAAATAGGTTTAACGTGTCATGAAACGTGGAAAGTTTAAATTTGAGGAAAAAAAATTTTTTTTCATTATTTATTCCCTTTAGACGATCCACCCTGTATATTTTCTAGCGAACGTTTAACCCATTTCTTCGCTGACAGTAGCGTCAACTACCTACCAAATTTAACTGCTCTCCGTCAAGTACTTTTTTAGTTAAAGCACCAACAGGCAGACAGAGAGATAGACAGACTGACGGAATTGAAAACCTATATTTTCGTAATCTACGTGATCTGAAACGTCATAATTCGAAAGAATCTCGGAGGGTGATTTTTTCTCGAATACAATACTTCCCTTCGGTATGCGAGGGAAGTAAAAGAGTGGGGTGCTTATTGCTATATTTTTTATACTAATTCTACTTTTACAAATAGCTACCAATCAAATATTTATACCAGTTGATATCAAGCACCCCACGCTTCTTTGGCAATAAAATAAATTTTTTTGTTAATCACTTTGTTCTTATTTTAAACTTATTAAAAACATTTTAATTGTGTTGAACAGAATCTTAATAATTAAAAATTATTTTTAATTTTTTAGTTCGGTTTGCTACAAGAATGTATTTTTTCAGTTTTTTTTAAACTTTTATTTTCTTGTTTTTTAGTCTTAAAACGAACTTAAATGTAATAGTAACCAGAAGACGGGATTTTTTGGTGCTTGATCCGCCATTTTGACGTCACCATTTTGAATTGTTAAATTTGGACCAGATGATTCTAATCTGCAACCTCGATAACCCACAGATACCGATTTTCAGTCAAATCCGACGATAATTGATAAAACCTATCCGCCATGTTGACGCCGCCATTTTGAATTGTTAAGTATTGATGACATATTTGTTTTCTACTCGTCAAGCCCTTTCCTTTGATACCCATATCAAGGGGGTTGTACAGAAAATGATAATCCGCCATCTTGGGGCGGTGGCCATTTTGAACATATAATATTGACTATGCTATATTGTATTGTCATCGGAGCTACACAGAATTGCCAAGTTTTATGACGATACAAGTGGATGAAAACTACGTTGAAAGATTTCGTTACATTGATAGATACAGGTAAAGATAATAAAAGCGTGTTAAAAATATACTTATGGATCGAATTGAGAATTAAAGATTTGTAAAGTTCGATTTCCAAATAAAATTCCCAGAGGTAGGACATGACCTGTGAACATCCTGTATATATCGCGTATTTCCATCGTTTCTTACAATTCATTAAACACAAGTTGGATAGAATTGTTTTCAGAAGTCTGATGGTACGATAAACTTTCAAAATAAAATGGATACAATGGAAAATCCAACTCAAGCAACATGATCTCACCTGTTCCAACAAAAGCGCGTAGAGTATAAACACAAAACGTGCTTTTCCTAGACTCTAATGAACTCTAAAAACAAACAAAATGCTGTCCTAGTAATCTCAAACATTTTAATTACGGCCAATCTGTTTGCTATTGGCTGGAGTTGACGATACGAATTTACGAGCACCCACGCACCCTCAAAAAGGAAAAGGGTTATAGATGCCAAGGGATGATCCATTATTAGATTAAATAAAGGGGCACTTACTTTAAACAATAGACACGGTGAAGGAGTTGCGAAAAAGAGTACGAAAACATCGAAAATCATTTAGATTTTTTTGTGCGTGAACAGCGATTTTATAATTTTATATAAAGAGTATTACAACATAATTCATAATTCATGCGATAAAAAACACACTGAAAGTTCCAGCACTTTTTTAGCTAACAGCTATTAGTAGGAGACTTGACAGATAAAATGGAGAACGTTAATGATCCAAATTTACACTAATGGGACTCAATTTATTGTTTGTTTAAGAACTTGACAATTATATTAGTTGTTTGTTTATCATGTGAAAAATGGTAAAACTGAAAATAGTGTAAATTATGTTAACAAGCCAACATTATTTTTAGATATTCAGGAATCATATTGCAATTATAGCAGCAAGTGCTGTACACAAAACATTTCAACCTATTTTTCCTTGTGAAAATCGTTATAAATATTTTGTAATAGTGCCGTATTGTTATATTTATGTCAATATTTTAGGCAATTCAACTACTAGAATTTAGTTTTGTTTAAATTGATAAATGTGATGTTGATGCGTTAAAAGAAATCGTTTTTAGCAAGTGAACCGCCCAACATAAATTCAGATGATAATAGCTTAAATAACAATATAGCATCAATTTAGTTTCCTTTTCTGAAGAAGACGTCCTAAAAGCATTTAAAAAAATGAAACCGAAGCTCACCATGGGGCCAGATGGCATTCCTGCATTTTTGTTGAAAGATTGTGCTAATATATTCGCCCATCCACTTAAAATTTTATTTAATTTGGCTATAAAATGCTGTTCTTTTCCTGATATCTGGAAGTACTCTAAAGTATGACTAGTTTATAAAAGGGCAACAAAAATGATATAACAAATTTCCGACCAATCACTATCATTTGTAACATTGGCAAAGCTTTTGAAATTTTGCTGCATAATTGCATATATCTGCATGTCAAAAACAGCATCTCTTCTCAGCAGCATGAATTTATGAAAGGTCTAAAATCACCAATTTAATATGTGCTACTAAATATATATCTGAGTCCATTGAGATGCAAGTTCAAACAGATGTAATATATTTTGATTTCACAAAAGCATTCGACAGGCTTAATCTTAATATTGTTATTAAAAAACTGTCCAACATTGGAACGTCACCGAATCTTACACGCTTCAGGTCTACTAATTACTTATCTTGTTCCGGTGTACCTCAGGGATCTGTTCTTGGGCTACTCTCGTTTAATATATTCATCAATGATATAGCATGTGAACTAGATGTTCATTTTTTAATGTGCGCAGATGACCTCAAGCTACTACATAGAATCTCTAACATAAATGACTGCAGTAAATTACAAAATAATATATCTAAACTCAGCGCCTGGTGTTTCGAGAACAGTCTCACATTAAACGGACAAAAATGTAAGGTACTGATATTTTTCACGAAGGATGTCAATTTTACATTTAGCTACTCTTTAGAAAACGAACCATTCACTCGACCGCCCTCGTTTAAAGGCCTTGGAGTAATTTTTGACAAAAAACTCAGTTTTGTCAATCATATAGACATGTTAATTTGCGACGTAAATATACATAATACTTGGTTTTATTATACGCAATGGGCGTGATTTCCCAAATATCTCAACGTTAAAACTATTATATTTTTCTTTTTTGCGATCTAAACTAGAGTATTCGTCTCTTGTTTGGCAGCCCTGCTATAACACTCATAGTCTTAAATTATAAAATGAGCAACGCCACTATATTAAATTTCTGTATTTAAAATCTCATAGTAAGTATATATCCACCAGTTGGTTTTCCACAAAGCGATTTACTTGTTTTCTTGCGTAACCTATCTGAAAGACGCGCGACTTTGCTATACATTTCTTTAAAAAGGTGATTCATTATGACATTGACTGTAGTGAGATACTCCAGAGACTTGATTTTCATATTCCGCGAATAAATTCAAGACAAAACCAAATTTTCTACCTTGCTATAGCCCGGACTAATACTTTAAAGTTTTCACCAATCTACAGCATGTGGTCTAGCTATAACCACAGCCAGCGTGATATCGACATCTTTAATAAATAGAAGATTCTGTCTAAATCATATAATATGATCTTTTCTCTTCCTTTTTATTGTAAATAAATTTAACTTCTCTGTTCTATATAATATTTGTATTTTCTATTGTTGTCATCTTTACTGAAATATACACTAGTAAATTTAAGTAACTTTTGTATGATGTATGTGTTGTTTCTCATCTTGTAAATGGTCTTGTAATGTTAGATGGTGTATGAATAAAATAAAAATAAATAAAATAAAAAACAGGGTTAATGTTAAGGAGAAGCTTGGGGCCTACAACAAAGATTGCTCCACTATATAACACCATTATGATATCCACAATAAACTGCGTCAGTCTGAACTGCAGATACAAATCTGGAAAAGAGGAGGTGATGGGAAAATTATGAAAATTGCAAAGCGTGCCTAGGGTTATTAGTAAAAGTAACCTCGAGTAGCGTAGAATACCCAGTCAATATTTACAATAATTAAAAAATATATTTACTTCAACAAAATAAATAAAACTTCGTTATTGAAGAAAAAGAAAATTAATTTTAACAAATAAATATAAAAATTAATAAAGAAAATATGTAATTACTGAATCCAATCGGAATAGTAATATGTATTATTCGAATATCATAGATATCAAATATATTGTAGTGAAAATAGAAAAAAAATCTCATCACAATTCGTTTCACACGTTCTATTAAGGCTGTAAAACATGCCTGCATGCATGATGGATTAAAAAATACGAACGATTTCAACATTTTTCAAATTATGACTACGTCAATGTAACCACGCTTTGGTGTATTTTGTTTTATTTTTACCGACCCACAATTGACTGTGAAAAGCATTCTATTGTTTCTTGATTGACAGTTATTTTGTTTTACACACAAATTTAATAAAAGGCGTAGCTTGAAATTAATTATTTTTATCCCATTTTATTAGTTAACTGTTTTGCAAGGGTTGTTTAATGTAAAGTTAAAATACATTTTGAGGTTTGGCGTACACATTATACAGTATCAGAATTTTGATTGCTAATTTAAATACGATGTGATATAATATGAACCTAGAACGTCGAATATTGATATTACATATACATTTAATGTTATACGTTATTTCTAAGGAAATCTAACGATACAGTAATTCGGTGAAGTGCGTTTCAGACTGGAACGCTGATAGGCGAGTCTGTCTGGGATTTTTCCCAAAAATTTTCAGTTAGCCACGGATTCTTATAGGAAGAGTTCCGCTGAAAACTTTCTTATGAAAAATTTTCATGGTCAAATTATTTTTGTTTTTATTTAATAAAATTAAGACGGTTTGACGGATCCGAAAAAATCTTGATTCAATCGAAAGATATTTTCAATACGCGTCGTTTGGCGCCAGGCACAACTCATTTTGTCAACCCTTCCATTTGTTATAGCCAAAATAATTTTCTTAATTAACAAATTGATTACTCCGAAACTAATGAGGTCAGGATATTGTTTTTTCAAAATACATGCCTTTTGTACCAAAGAAAGTACCATATTTATTTTGGCCCGATATCTTCGATACGTTTTGATTGTTTAAACAATTGTCATAATTTTTTAATTAGCAAATAACTTTTTTTTCGAAAGTTTGATCGACTTTGATCGACTCGAAACCAACTTTAAACGATAAATATTGATGTCGAGCATAACCCCCATAGAAGTCTGCACGAATGCAACTTTTTACTTTTGTTTATTTGAAGTTTAAATTAATTTTGCAAACTAAGAAATGGAATATCTCGGCTCTGGGTAAACGCATCGAAATTAGGTTTTGTGCATATGAAAGTGCTTGGAAATAGGAAAATTTTGAGATCAGAAAGAACTTGATCGGATAACCGGAACCGGAAATAAAAGTTATATTGCGTGAGAGGCTCTAATTTGTTTATTAACAACTTTTGGGACACGAGGTTTGGTGCAAACGAAAGCTAACAAGTTTGTCCATCAACCACAAATAGTTCTACAAAGAATATTCAATCCCTGGAGAGTTATACTCGTTTTTGACCCTTAAAAAAATCTCTCCCGCAACTTGAAAATAGTAAGATTTGACGCGCAATGGGGTGGCGGGTTCGATCCTCGGTGTGGGCAAATTTTTTCTTCGTCAAATTTTTTTTCATATATCCAAGTATTTATTAATTTATTTTTTAACATTTATTATCATAATAAATGTTTTTACGAGTGTTTTACTTTCTGAGAAATTTTCAAAAACGTAAATACTTTTTTTGCAATTTTCATTAAATAAATGGCTATCTTGCAATAAACATATGATTGTTCCTGTCCAACGAGGGTTTTTAGGTAGTTCTTGTTTTTTTATTATTACTTTTTGCGAACGAGAAGGCTTGTTTTACATTATTTGAGGGGGGTACCTCTCGAAAAAAGACCAAAAATAAAAAGGAAACAATTTCTCTTTTTACTTTTTTCTTATAATAAATAATATATTTTGGAAATAATTTCAAATGGTATATTGAAATGCACCAAAATCTTTGATCAAATGTAGAAAAAAATGTCGGAAATTCTGGATGAACAAGTGGAAAAAAACACTGTATCTCAAAATACACGTCTGTACGTAGCAAGAAAATCCACGGAAAGAACGAACAGCTGCACGCATCGCGGTCAAGGACCACCGTGTTGTAAAAAACCTGTCCCCCATTCACAAAAGGGCCCATCCCCTTCCACCGTTCCATGATTTCGACTATAAGAAATGTAGAGCATACAAAGCAGGTACACAGCATCAGCTCGAGAGTTAGGGATTTAATGAAGTTCTCGGGAATAAATAATTATTTATAGCGTTTTTTACAATTTAAGCATTATTTTGTTATGGGAAACATTTTATTGCACGAATAAAAAGTGAATTTGACAACAATAAAAATTTTCCTACACCGAGGATCGAAGCCGCCACCCCATTGCGTGTCAAATCTTGCTATTTTACGTTGCGGGAGATATTTTTTTACGGGTCAAAAACGCGTATAACTCTTCAGGGACTGAATACTTTTTGTAAGAACTTTTTGTGGTTGATGGGAAAACTTGCTAGCTTTCATTTGCACCAAACCTAGTGTCCAAAAAGTTGTTAATAAACAAATTAGAGCCTCTCACGCAATATCACTTTTATTTCCGGTTCCGGTTATTCGATCAAGTTCTCTCTGATCTTAAAATCTCCAAGCACTTTCATATGCACAAAACCCCACTTCGATACGCTTACCCAGAGCCGAGATATTCCATTTGTTGAGTTGCAAAATTAATTTAAACTTTAAATAAACAAAAGGAAAGAGTTGCATTTGTACGACTTCTATGGGGGTTATGCCCGACATCAATATTTATCGTTAAAGTTGGTTTGAAGTCGATCAAACTTTCGAAAAAAGTTACTCGCTAATTAACAAATTCTGTCAATTGTTTAAACAATCAAAAAGTATTGAAGATATTGGGCCAAAAAAAGGGTATATTCTTTGGCATAAAAGGCACATATTTTGAAAAAAACAGTATCCTGACCTCATTAGTTTCGGAGTAATCAATTTGTTAATTAAGGAATTTATTTTTGCTATAACTAGTAAACGAGTTGACAAAATGAGTTGTGCCTGGCGCCAAACGACGCGTATTGAAGATACCTTTCGATTGAATTAAGATTTTTTCGGATCCATCAAACCATTTTCATTTTATTACATAGAAACGAAAAAAAAATTGTTTAAACAATTCTTTGACCATGAAGCTCGCGGTTTAGCAAAATTTTTCTTAAGAAAATCGTGTTCAGCGGAGTTTTTCCTATAAGAATCCGTGGCTAACTTAAATGGTATACAACATTTGTAAAATCACCTTTTTTACCCCAGGCAGAGTCGCCTATGAGGGTTTCGTACTGCAAACAACACAAAAAATGATACATTGGGTTGATTCTACGGTTGGTTCCTTGTGAAACATTCTTCAATAATTTAAATATACAGGAAAAATTATGCTTTTTAATGTTTCAAAAAGTTTTTTTGAAACTCTACACGTGTTTCGGCTTATTAGGCCTTTATCAAGAGTACAAGATAATACTTATATTATCTTGTACTCTTGATAAAGGCCTAATAAGCCGAAACACGTGTAGAGTTTCAATAAAACTTTTTGAAACATTAAAAAGCATAATTTATCTTGTATATTTAAATTACAAAAAATGATATTTCCGAAAAACATAATAATATAATATGTCAGTGTCTAGATATTTTATTTACACTGACAAATACGTCTAGAGAAAAATTACAGTGATTACTTCACCAGTCTCGAGAATTGGTACTAATTACATATAACTGGTCCCAAATAATGTTATTGCATTGGGTTCCATGCTAATGAGTGAAATAGTCTATGAAATAATTCTCCTGGTATATTCCAAGGTGTCCATCATTTGGAAAAATTACCAAGGAAAATTATTTTAATCTTGTGCTATGAATTTAAATAGAACAATATTAACCTCTATTTTATTCACCTCTATTTTATATATTTCTCTGCCTATTTCTATATTTCACATTTCTTGTTATAATTTTGTCTGTCCTATTTCCTATATTAATACTATGTTCTTTTATTACACAGAAACGGAGAGAAAACTTTACTTATCACAAAGGCTAGGTCAGCAGAACAGCCGGTCATATGGAGGTATGGATCGATGTTTAATGTGGCGAACTTACTGAAACTGAAAAGATAAACCCAACTCTCAGATTAACACAATAATCAGGAGTAGAGTTTGCTTTGCGAAAATGGAAGGTGCAGAATTTTATCACCTTCAAGAAAGGGGCTTCGTTTGCTTTTCTGCTACTGCGGATTGCTTTCTTAATTATAAATATTATTTTGACCTGTTACAGAATATCCGAGTAAAAAGTATCACGTTGTGAATACGTGAAACTTTAGCGATTCATTAAGAAAAAGTTAGGGTTGTGCGATATTTTAATTTTATCCCAAATTTATTTTCTTATACAGAGGGCTTTGTAAATACCTGGATATACAGTGTGTCCACGGATTAAGTTCGGAAGAGGGGACATTTTTTTATTTGTAAGCTTACGAGGATAAGTAATTTTTCACTAAAACATCCGTTTTATATGAAAAGTCCGAGAGAGAGTACTATTTTTCAAAATTTATATCAGGGTTCAAAATATTTGCAAAATATGGAAAACTACAAAGAGTGAACTTTATTTGTAAAAATATTGAGAACTGGTATTAAATCTCTCTCCTATAGTTGAGTAACAGGAAAATTTGATGGCCAAATTCGTTGGCCACCTAGTAACCCCGATCTGACTGATAGAGATCTTTTATTATGGAATATCAAAAGATTACACACAATAGGATTAAATAAGAATTTAAACATTTTGAAAGAAAAAAATAGGGAAAACTGTTAAAGAAGAACAGGAAAATTATTTGGCAGTTAAGTCAAGTTTCATAATTGACTATAAGTTTTAATCCGTACAATTTGCTTAATATTGTTTTTAAAATATTCCCATTAAAGTGACTTTACTCTTTGTTTAGTCTATCTGGAAAAGGGAGCTCGTTAGAAATGCAAATCCTATGGAAACATGGTCAGTCATAAAAGCTCACGAGTATAATATAATACATTATAATAGAAAGAAATGACTGATAAGCTGACCATTAGAGTTTTATGTACTAAAATACTCGATTATTAAAACGTTGCTTTTAAAGATCCAATATTGTTGAAAAAAAGTAATATTGCGTCTTTCATAGTAATGAGCAAATGGAGGAAGTCAAGAAAGTGTCGATTTCTGCCCCCCGAATGTAATAAATATTTTATTGCCTAGAAATGATAGAAACATCGCTATTACAGCCGAAATAGGATTAACAAATTAGTCCATGCAAAAGTTGCAAAGTATTACGAGCGCAGTGGATTTTTTTATTTCATGTATGTGGGTAGGTATATGTTATATACGTGTATAGGTTATCCAAAGTCAGTTTGAAAATCATAAAAAAGACCGACAAAGGAATACTTCATAACACGAGAGATGTCATTTTTTAAGTAGTAAAACAATATTTATAATATTGTTGTACCACTTATATTGATAGGCATGATGTAAATTATTTATTTATTATAAATAATACTAGTTTAATGAACAACTCCATAAGAGATTCAATAAAAGTAAATAAATATAATTTAACCTACGGCTATGCTACTGGCAATTTTATGAATGAACCAAATCAGGCAGCGGACTTTTAATAATGAGCCTGGTAAACAATCGACTGCTTTCGTTTGAAGTAGGCGCATAACATCTGGTGAACTATAGCCGTGTACGGATATCGTTTGCAATATTCAAGTACGCGGTCTCGCGTACTATTTTGTCACAAATAGTCATTGTAATGACTTATCCTAGTAGCAACGCTTTAGAATGAATTTCCAAATTAATAATAAAAATACTATGCACATATGCAAACCCAGATACATCCCTATAACCTGCCCCAATGAATTCCCCATAAATTGAAATTTAAAAAATCCATCCCGTGGAAGGGCTGCTTCAACACTTTGGGGTTGGCTGAGCCAAACGTAAGTCATTTGGACCAGATTCACGAAAAGTAACCCGATCCGGCAAGTCCTCAGAAGCCTAGGCTTGTGTACTGTACTAGTACAGTAAAATTGGAAAAGGGGGTCGTTTGTCAATTTAGGGGTAGTTAGAGATGGGTAGGAATTCAATTCTGTCACTACCGTTTTCTCCGCGCTCGAGAACGAAGGGAAACGGTTTTTAGCACACTCGCGGTCTTATTGGAATGTTTCGCAATTTAGGGGGGGTTGGACCTTCCCTGGTCAAGAATTACTCAATGTATGTTGCCTGAATATAGCCCAATCCTGATATTGTCTGTAATTGTTTATTTGTGGCATATTCAGATTTTCTTACTTTTTATTGGGTATTTTGCCACTGAAAAATATTTAGAAATTTTAATGAAAAAACCTCTGCGCCAAACGGATCAGACAGAGGTTGGTTCTTGAATACTTGACTGTTTCAAAAAGTCTCACACCTAAAAACATATCAACTAGAACAATGTTATAAACTAAAAACTGAAAATCAAAGCTATAGGTAGTTAAGGTTTCGGAAGAGAATCTACTTCCGTTCTCAAAACTTTTTTGGCCGTCAACCATGACAGTTCTTTGTTTATGTATTTCCATAGTCACGTGAGACATTAAATTATATTTATCTTATTTTTACTTACTTCGTCTCTAAGGATGGGCAACCAACTAGTACAAAAATCTATTGAATAATTAGAAACGCATCTATCTTCGTTTAATAAAATAATCGCGGATTCTTTAAGTTTTCTTTTAGTTCCGTTGCTCTCTTTTTCCAAAATCTTCGCCGAGTCCCATTTAATTCTATGATTATTATCCCACGCGTGTTCACAAATTTTGGATTTTTCAAATTCTCCCCTTCTAGCGTAATTTCTATGTTCACCAAGCCTTACGTTGAAAGGTCTAGATGATTCACCTACGTAATGTTTTCCGCACTCACACGGAACACTATAAATACAATTTTTTGAACTTTGAACAATATTTGGAGGTTTGGTTCTTGATAAAACCGATCTTAGCGTGGAGCCCGTTTGAAAAACCGTTCGTACGGAAAACCTGTTCCCAATAATATTAATATTAAGGAACGAAAAACAATTTATAAAAACTGCCTTATTAAATAATCAATATCCTGAGAGTTTTGTTGATAGTCAGTTATTGAACATTGGTAGTAGAGAGAATATGCTATCACAACCTGAGGTATTTAGGTCAATGGCAGTAATTCCATATATACATGGTTTATCGGAAAATTACGAAAAATTGGGAACAGGTTTTCCGTACGAACGGTTTTTCAAACGGGCTCCACGCTAAGATCGGTTTTATCAAGAACCAAACCTCCAAATATTGTTCAAAGTTCAAAAAATTGTATTTATAGTGTTCCGTGTGAGTGCGGAAAACATTACGTAGGTGAATCATCTAGACCTTTCAACGAAAGGCTTGGTGAACATAGAAATTACGCTAGAAGGGGAGAATTTGAAAAATCCAAAATTTGTGAACACGCGTGGGATAATAATCATAGAATTAAATGGGACTCGGCGAAGATTTTGGAAAAAGAGAGCAACGGAACTAAAAGAAAACTTAAAGAATCCGCGATTATTTTATTAAACGAAGATAGATGCGTTTCTAATTATTCAATAGATTTTTGTACTAGTTGGTTGCCCATCCTTAGAGACGAAGTAAGTAAAAATAAGATAAATATAATTTAATGTCTCACGTGACTATGGAAATACATAAACAAAGAACTGTCATGGTTGACGGCCAAAAAGTAGAAGATTCTCTTCCGAAACGTTAACTACCTATAGCTTTGATTTTCAATTTTTAGTTTATAACATTCTTCTAGTTTATATGTTTTTAGGTGTGAGACTTTTTGAAACAGTCAAGTACTCAAGAACCAACCTCTGTCTGATCCGTTTGGCGCAGAGGTTTTTTCATTAAAATTTTAAAATATTTTTCAGTGGCAAAATACCCAATAAAAAGTAAGAAAATAGCCCAATCCTAACCCTAACCCAAGACTAGTACGAAAAAATCGAAAAAAGGGGTGGATTTTTCATTTAGGGGTAGCTCCAAAATGTTAAGAAAAGAAATATTGTCACCATCACGTTCCCCGCCCTCAAGAATCACAGCGAGAGATGTCTTGTACTGCATTCGCAACACTTTTGCGGTTTCTGCAACTTTTGCGTGTGTTTAAAGAACGCAAAGTGGTGAAAGGAGTGGCAAGCAGGGTTGAGTTGCATTTTTTTCGCAAAAAGTAAACCGATAAGACTGATACTTGCCAATTTGACAGTAAGTTTAAAACATTATTTTAAATATGTTGCCGAATTGGCAAGCGAAAATTCTGTCCCGAGAGGGGTGGCAAGCAGGGTAGAAGTTGCACTTTTTTCGCAAAGAATATGCAAAAATTGCATTTTTCTAACTGATTTTCGGGGACAGAAAAAAATGTGACGTGGTGGGACCATACAGACACCGGATTCGGATTCAGCAAGCCAAAATACACGAGAATTGATTTGTCTGGGCCGTGGAATCGACAATTTTTTTTTTGTGCCTGTGTAATTAATTTTACATAGAAGGCAGGAGATCGCAGCTGGATTCCTAAATTGCAATTTCAACCCTGCTTCCCACCCCTTTCGCAACCCAGTTTTCGTTTGCGAATACGGCGACATGTTTAAAAAAATGTTTTAATCACACTCTTAAATCGGCAAGCATGAGTTTTACCGGTTTATTCTTTGCGAAAAACTGCAACTTCAGCCCTACTTGCCACCCGTTTCGTGATCGAATCTTCGCTTGCCAATCCGGCAACATGTTTAAAATAATGTTTTAAACATACTGTCAAATTGGCAAGCATGAGTCTTACCGGTTTATTTTTTTGCGAAAAAGTGTAACTTCAACCTTGCCACCCCTTTCTCGCTTGCCATTTTGACACGATTTGATTCTATCACAAATTAATCTTTTTCGATGAAAACTAGCCTTGACACTTGGCAACGAGTCTTTTGCTGTAGTCCCACGTTCTATTACGCTCAAATTTCACACATGGTTTTATCTACGATCGTTTTAGAATATCAAAATAGAGAAATAATCATATTGAATTTTTAAATGGACACTGAAATTCGTCAGCATTTTATCAGGATGTCATGCATGTGATCAAGATATACAAAAGAATCAGATACAAACGCTGTAAACTTATGTCAGTTTTGTATCTGAATTTATATTCTGATTTTATGTAAGAGAAACGACGGGTATTATGGAAAATCAAGCAGAAAATAGTGATGATATTTTTTCATTAACCATTAACGCTCATTACAGCAACGCCAAAAGTTTGAGGGTATTATTATTTCGTAAAAATACATTGTTTTAGTACAGATGCACTAAAAGTACTACTTTTCACTCGTCGCCATGGTAGAGACGAGCGGCAAAGTTACATAACTCTTGGGTCCTCGGCAAACGTCTACTTTGCGCTGTTAAATGTGAGCTTAAAAGTCTGCTTTTTTCAATCAATAGTAGATAAATATTTTTTTCCTGCCATTTCAGGACCCATAAAGTGAATGTTTAATTCATTCAATTTACACACGGAGGCAGGTATCGACACTTTTTTAACATTCTCCTTTAGGTAATTCTCAGCGTTCGCCATGAGTTGTGTTTATCTATTTCAGTCAAGGTATATGTCCGATGTACAATTTTTTATTTTATTTATGCTGAAATGCCTCTCAATATTATTTTGTCATACTTGTAGACAGCTTATCTATGTTACTTTGATGTCTGTGTCTGTACGTTTGCCGCTTTCTCTTTTGTGACTGTTTTGTCTTAGTTTAGTTTTATTTCACTTTATGTTTCTTGTTAGGAACAAGAATCACTGTATATTGTTAGTTTAAGATTTCCATGACAAAGAGGAGCACCTACTTAATTTGTAACATACTGAACTGATTCTGTGGTCGGCTTCTTCTGAAGCAATATTAAATGTTTAAAGAGATATGGATAGAGACAAATTAAGAACACCTGAACTAAAAATAAGGCCGTACCTAGCGTTTTCCATCGTGCGATTGCGCGTGACCACCTGGTCGCCATACCTGCGCGAAATTAAATTTTAGGTTCAAGTAGATATGGACATTGACGTTCCATTTACTATATACAGTTCAGTGAAATAACACGATTCATCAGATAGCAGGTCACGGTCAAAAAGCATTAGATAGGGTTGAGCAAAACAGGATTGGTTGAATTTGTCCAATCATTAGTTTTGTATACATAGGATACATACTTGTACATATGGTTTTATTTTAGTGTTAAGCATAATTAATAATGCTAACATAGTTATCAAAATATGCATTTCGTTATTTATCGTTAAGAGAGTTCAAGAAAAACAAAGCATTTGTTGATAATAGTGTATATGTGATGCGAGTATAACACATTGTACATAAAACAAATATTATATTGATTTAAAAATGTTAAATTACTTTCAGAAAATAATTGAATATATTGGAACATTTAGAAGTAATGAAAACCACTGAAAATAAGTAAATGAAAAGCAAATATTTGTGAAACTTTTTTAGTCACCAGAAGTAATAGCGTATCCTCGGATTGATTTTACTAGAGGAAAAACAGTTCTATTTTCGATTTTACGACAAAGACCCTTTGTTAAAACTTTTATTAGTAGAAAAACATAGCTGAAATGAAAAGTAATGTGGGATGCTCGGAGTAAAAGGAAATGTCAAAATGTTCAGTTCTTATTTTCACTTTTACCACTTAAACTTTCTCTTCCTTTTTTTTATTGTTCCTTATAAGATTGAATATAAGTACTAGTTATATTACACGCATCAAAATTGTATGAAGGACAAGTCAAAAATTACCTTTTTTAATAAATAATAATACTATAATGTTTATTTTTAAAACAATAAATAAGTGATACAGTTGGTATAGAATGTATAACAAAATTTTATAATAATTTATCTTAAAACTAATTCAAATAAAAATAAACATGTAGACTTACGAAAGTACAAATGTGCTTGTGTGTAAGTTGAACTTGGAGTACGTATGTACACACTTATACACATATTCATACATACGTATATAAACATGTACCCACGCACATACATATACATACAATACACTTAATCATTAATATAATTTACCTAATTATTAAACTATTAAATATTTCCTTGATCTCCAGATGAAAAACAAGTTTATATAGTCGATCCAATCATTTCACTAAAAGAACATCGTTCTTGCACTTGTGAGTGATTAGGACATGCAATACAAAATTAGAATTGGAGTACATATCTTAGTACACATATAGATATACATATTTAACAATTTAACAGTTAATTTAAATGAAAATGGTACATTACGCAAAAAAAAGTTAACGTTTAAAAAAATTGCCATTAAAAATCTAGTTTTATAAAATGGAGAACTAATACATATATGCCACCTTTGTTATTAATCACAGATATAGGGTATTTGGTATATAATAATTTGCACGATGGTTTGTTGGCCCATAAGTAAAAAATTCTCATATTTTTTTTACGACTCAAGACTATTTTTTGTTTAAAATCAGCTATAAACAACTATAAACAGAAGATGGGCGAGACAAAGAAATTGTCCTCACTTATCATATCGTTAATGCGATAGGGGTTGCTACTCCGTCGTTTAAAAATAGTAAAACAGTTTATTTTTACCTCCTTTAATCAGTTTTAAACTTATTTTTAACTTATACTTGTGGTCATTTTAGGCACATTTTTAGTTACACAACCACTTACGCAACCAAAAATCTCCAAAGACGTTTAAACTACGAAGCAATACTGCAGGACGTCCATATTGACAAATTTATGTCTAACTAATAAAATATAATTCAATGGTGGGAATAAAACTAACTTTGTTTATTATAATATAAATTTAGCAGTAATCAGCAATTTAATTAATAGTGGTTAATTTAATTTCAATAATATTTAATTCACCATCTCATTTATCAGTCATCACATTCAGTTAAGTTAACTTGCATTGCAAATTTGTCTATAGATCTGGTAAAATCAAACAAATTGACAACACTGTATGATCAATATGCAGTGGTATAACCTACAATTAAATAATGCAAGACCGAACAATACTTGAAAAGTCTCTCTGAACTGCCGACGCCGACATATGCGGTATTTCTTATGAAAAACATTTAGCTACATTCATATCAGTCGAGTGGTGTTTATCTGGCGTTATTTACATTTTTATTTCTTTTAGATGTAATAGACATAATAAAACTGGAGACATAGGTCGCAAAACGACTTTGAACCAGGCCGAATTTGGTCAGCGTTACTGACCCACTAAGTGTAATATATAATAATAATATGTGATATATAATATTTAATTAAGAAAAATCGTTGGTGTAAAGTACACGTTTTATAAGATTTTCTTAGTTCTTTGGAGCCAATGTAATTGTCATGCAAAATATTTAAACGTATACAGCAGACATACAGTATTCTTCTATTTGACACGTTTCTAAATGATATTACCAATATATTGCCGATCAGATGATTGCATATAATGCTATATCATTATTGTATATAAATAGAGATAAAAAAATATCGTATAAAAAGATATAAAGCATAAAATTTAGTGTACATACCTAAAGATACAATAATTCTCATCCACACATACTCACATACACAGACACGAGCAGACCCAGTCACTTAAAATTGTTGTGTAAATAACAAAAATAGATTGTCAGTTGTAGGAAAAAAATGCATTTTTCGTCATTCAATAAGTCATTAATTATGGACCAATTTGTATTGGCTATGTTAAAAACTCATTTGTATTGCAAAACAATTAGGTACTTGGCAAGTAATGCTTTAATTTTGCTTTTAAAGGAAGAACTCTCAAAGCCAAACTACAGTCAGAACAGGAAATTTTGGAGAAGGCGGTCATGCTGATAAAATTAAGTTGTATTTATGTCTAGTTTCATTGCAACAACCAAAAACATTTTTTATATGATACTGAAACAGCAAAAAACGATGCAGCTAAATCTAAAAAAAAACTAAACTAAAAAATATATGGTAGTATTTTAGTATAAATAGAATGCAATTCTTTACTGTCTCTTTTTGATGTGTGTTATGTTAGAAAATGAATACTATTTAATTTAATCAATCATTAACGTCAGAATATCCATGAAATTAATAAAATTCAAATTGGTCATTGCAACGTTTAAATTATATATTAGGTATTTTACTGTAATGAAAATTAATATTCACGTCATATCAACAACAACGTGTTTTGGTTATTTATTACTACAATATATTTAACAATAAATGTTAAAATTATAATGAATTCTATTCTATTATTAATATACAATTAATGCAAATATCAATTATGGTGTTCATATCTGGAGGTCTAATTTTAGTTGTTACAGAAAGGAACTATTGATTTAGGTATAAATTAATTTAATATGCCATAAAATAAAGGCAATCAATGTATGAGTCGCGCCTGAAATATAAGACACCAACTTAATTTAATAATCAAGTTTATATTTTATGTCAGACATGCATTAATCAAAAACTTTACAAAAGAAATTAATTATGGAACAGTAGATTTTTTCCTAATGTTGGGTTGCCATTTTTTATGGGTTTGTAAACCTATGAATTACTTAACAGTGACCACAATTAAAATCGTTTTCAATGGTTAATACAAACACGGCCCTGATTAAGGTATATAGGCGGACTTATTTTTAAGGAAAATTAGCACAGTTGCAGCTGTAGTAACGCAATATACAGGGTGTTTTATGAGGAACTGTACATATACATACTTCCAGGGACGGTAGAGGACCACTAGGGTATTCAGGAACGGCCATTGAAAATTTCCTCTCGCTCTTAATTTCTTAGGTACATGGTGATAAACTGATTTTAGTCTAATTCTCTTTTGGCCAGAACGTCCTTACTATTGATCGGATTTTGTTTAAATTTTAGACACTTTATACACTTATCATAGTTGATAGATTGCCATTATAATTTTTTTTTAATTGTAGTGCCAGACTTTTTAATTTGATCTTTCCGATTCCTATAAAAATGATCACCATGTAATATTTTTTTTAACATCCAGGTACCAATTATAAAAGTCCATATATCACTAAACATAAACATGTAATTAGATTTTTTGTCGCACCTTTGTTGATTTTTTTACAAGGGATTGAATTTGGCAAAAAGGGGAATTTGAAGAAAAACAGCTTTGTTTGCTTACGTTAATTGTCAAACTAATTAAACATAGTCACATTAATAATTTACAAAAATTATTTTAAAGTGTTACAAATACTTCCAGCTTCCATGAACAAAAATGATATCGGCATAGCATTATTAAATTTATAAGTTATAAGTTTAAAGTTGTTTTAACTACAGAAGATTTATTGACATTTTATGCTCTAAATGTAGGCCTATCAAGTTAAAATAACTTTTTACAGCCACTAAATTTCTTCAGGATCCTTTTACAATTTTTACACTTCGACATTTTTAACGCAAAAACAACATAAAAAAGACGTGTTGCCATCCATCAAGTCCTTGCAGTAAAACGTCTGCAAGCAAACTAACCATTTCCCAGTCTCAAATCTTACACATACTCAGTGTTGCCACAAATACGAAAATACTGGCGAAACTTGATTGCATTTCCTGGCAAAATTACGCAATATTGTATTCCCAGGGATAGCAGCATATCCAGACCCACACTCTCCAGTATAATTCTGCAGAGTGGGGGGTGAAATTCCCCCCCACAGTACTATATTTAATGATTGTAATTCCTAGCAATACAACTTTTACCATGATTGCAATATCGAAGAGCGGGGGGGGGGAGTCCTACCGATCCAACTTTTTTCCCTCAATTGCAAAAACGGGCGGGGGGGCGATTCCTGGAGATACGATTTCTACCTCAATTGATAAGGAATAAAATTGAAAAATTGAAAGTTGCTTCAAAATTGACATTTCTGGCAAATTACTGGCATTGGATGATTTATGGCAAGTTTACTGGCAGGACTCTTTATTCCTTGTAAATGCCAGTAATTACTGGCAAAACGGCAACACTGCACATACTTTGGCTAAACACGATTCAATTGGTTCCTCCCTCTCCATGCTCACACCGATACGTCTCGTGGCTCCTAACCGGGAACGGGTTATAACATGCACAAGATTCATTCTTTGTCTCCAGATTGTCACGAGGCGGACCTGTTAGATTCTGTCGCATGCCACAGTCACAGAGAATAAATGATATCAGGGTTATGATATAAGTAAATTAAAACAAATAATTATAGTTGTAATGGCAAAAATAAGATATTGGTACCACCAATTTATTTTTTTTCAGTATGTTCCATTCGTTTGGTTGAAATCTAATTTTGAGGAAAAAAAGAGTTATTCACTAGCTCTTTTTTGAGAGTAATCCGAAAGTGGTCACTCTTTTGTTTTGTTTTAAAAATAGTATTCATTAATGTAAAATGGGGAAAATATATAATAAGGTACTAAACATTCCAAAAAGTATCCTTTGATTTCGTATCCTTATCTATTATAGTTCACGACAAAAAGAAGTTTGAAAAAAGCTTTATTTTTAGGTATTTTTTTGATAACGCAGCGAAATGTAAAGATTACGAGAAAATATCTACATATTTTATTTACTCCTTCACTAAGCTAAATAACAGCATACTTGTCATTGAATTTGATTTCTTGGGCAAATCACCTATGGCAATGATGGTAGCCCCTTTATTTTATATTATAAGATGTGTTTGTTTGTTGACAGATTTCCATGGCCTCCTCACAAATAAATTTGATTTTTTGAAAGTTTACCACTTTTTTTTTAGAGATATATACAGGGTGTTTCACTTAAAAGTCCCCAGGCCATTATCTCTAAAACTAATAAAGATATTTTATTTTTGTAAATGGCAGATGATTGATACCAAAGAAAGGTTTAAATAACGGCGATTAGAATTTTTCCTCAACAGCACACAGAGATGGCGTTGCGATGCAAAACTATTTTTTGATGGCTGGAACCTTGAAACATAAGTCATGTGATTAAACAATAATTTGTGAATAATTTTGATGGTATAGAGAATTTACAAAAAACAAGCCGTTTTGGAGTTACATGAGTTTCTTTCATTAATGCCAGTACACGTGAATTTTGATAAATCCCTATAATTTATTTATTATTTATTATAGAATATTGGTTACCAAACACTTTTTTTCAAGATAAGGAAAGTGATATAATACACTATCATAAAATTATGTTTACCACTTCCGGCCAAACCGGAACTAACATGATGAACCAATATCCATATGTTCCTACATATTATATTTTTTTTTCTAATAACGCTTCTAATAAAACGGCTCCCAAAACTTAAAGTAAGTAAGACAACAAAGAAAATACACACTAATTTAGAATGGGCTAAATTTATATTAACAATTCAGTAAAGAACGTAAACAAAAGTTTTATAAACAAACATTTAAAAACTATCGAAATATTATTAAAAATGAAATTAAACTAATTTCTTTCTTATTAGTAGGTACTTATTATATTAAATGTTCAAAATTTCTCCCTTCTTCATGAATACACATATTGTACCGTTTCAGTAACTCTTCATTGCAAACTTTTTGTAACGTATGTCTATTTATAGCAGCAACACTTGCATATATTTTATTATACAAATCGGCCATATCCTCAATGGGTTCAATGTACACTACACTTTTTAAATGCCCCCAAAGGTAAAAATCTAATGGAGTCAAGTCAGGTGATCGTGCTGGCCATCTGACTACTCCATTAGTACCAATCCATCTCTGAGGGTACATTTCATTAAGACAATCTTTGACTAGTACTGAGTTATGGGGTGGTGCACCATCTTGGTGAAACCAAATATTCTCCTGGTTATGAGGGATTGTCTCTAATAATCCTGGCAATACATTTCTCAAAAATGTCTCATATTTTCTTCCATTTAATGTCCCATGGAATAGATATGGTCCAATAATATATGAATTTAGTATTCCACACCACACGTTAACTCCTACCCTAGTTTCTTAAATTTTTAAACAGCATGATAAATGTTTTTTATCGGGTGTAGGTCTATTTGGAAATCGTAAACAAAACAATCGTTTTGCTTGTCGGGAATTTCTTTTGCATTCACCGTATATTTAAATCATATTTAACTTATCTTCATTGGTGTATCTAACCATTTTTTAAATTTATTTTTTTTTATTGCCTTATTTGGATTAATTTGCTTTGAATTGTTTCTAAGTACACTATTTCTGTTTGAAACTATGATTGAAATGCACCAACTACAAACTTTGTTTAATAACTGTCAAACTTAAAATTAAATCAAAGCCTACTAAACTAATATCTCTTAAGTAGATTTTTCATTACCATTCTAAATTAGTGTGTATTTTCTTTGTTGTCTTACTTACTTTAAGTTTTGGGAGCCGTTTTATTAGAAGCGTTATTAGAAAAAAAATGTAATATGTAGGAACATATGGATATTGGTTCATCATGTTAGTTCCGGTTTGGCCGGAAGTGGTAAACATAATTTTATGATAGTGTATTATATCACTTTCCTTATCTTGAAAAAAAGTGTTTGGTAACCAATATTCTATAATAAATAATAAATAAATTATAGGGATTTATCAAAATTCACGTGTACTGGCATTAATGAAAGAAACTCATGTAACTCCAAAACGGCTTGTTTTTTGTAAATTCTCTATACCATCAAAATTATTCACAAATTATTGTTTAATCACATGACTTATGTTTCAAGGTTCCAGCCATCAAAAAATAGTTTTGCATCGCAGCGCCATCTCTGTGTGCTGTTGAGGAAAAATTCTAATCACCGTTATTTAAACCTTTCTTTGGTATCAATCATCTGCCATTTACAAAAATAAAATATCTTTATTAATTTTAGAGATAATGGCCTGGGGACTTTTAACTGAAACACCCTGTATATTATAACATAGTATGAAGGACAAACTTATGGAAATTGTGTTTCGGTAGAATCGTTTGCATTTTTGGTATATTGTAGCTCTTATCACCTTGAATAAAAGTTTTCATATTCTGTGTTTTGGCTCCTATGGAGCACCAAATATCCATAGCTCCATCATAAGTAATACTTTGAGTAGTTTTATAACATTTTTATATCGCATAATTTGATTATTGAAATACGTAACTTTATGTTTTTGAGTGTGGTGAATTTAAATCTAATGTCAAATATTGACAGTTGGCAGGTGTCAAAAAGCAAAGAACTATAAAAAATTAAAATCAATGTATAACTTTATGTTTTTGAGGTTGCTGAATTCAGACCACGCGCCAAATAGACGATTTTGATAGTTAGTAGCTGCCCACTGGCTGTCTAGTTGCAGCTGCAATAGTTGTACAAATATATTCCTTGGTATCTGACAGCTAGTTGACAGTTGTCAACTGTTAACATTGTTTGTTTGACATGAGATCCGAATTTACCAACCTCAAAAACACAAAGTTATGCATTGATTTTAACTTCTTCAATAGTTCCTTGCCGTTTTTCAGTTAGTTGACAGCTGCCAGCTGTTAATGTCGTCTCTTTGACGTCATATTTGAATTCAGAAACCTCAAAAACATAAAGTCATACATTGATTTTTACTATTTTTATAGTTCTCTTGTTAATTGGCTGATTGGCAGCTACCAACTGTCAATATCGGCTATTTCACATTAGATTTGAATTCAGCAACCTCAGAAACATAAAATTAGGTAGTAGTAATTTATGATGAAGCTATGGAGCTTTGGTGCTCCATAAGAACCAAAATACTGAATATGGAACGTCGTGGCTATGGAGACTTGTTCAGGATGACAAAAGCTACAATATACCAAAAATTCAGACGATTCTACCGAAAATGAATTTCCCTAAGGTTTGTGCGGGGTCCTTTGCAGAATGTTCCACTCAAAAGAGTGCCTAAGAATGTGTTACTCGTTTTTTTGTTCCGTCACTTAGATATTGGGATCGGGATCAGTTAAAAGTGTACATTTTTTAGAAACGCTCTGTACTTCGGTTTTTCTCTGTCTCTCAAACTTTCAGAGAAGACCCAAATCCCATCGAATTTAGTCCGCCCTGAACCTTCTACAAACGTTTCGCTGAAATATTTTCACTTATTTTAGGTGTTTTTTCTCTTTTTTGAAAAACAATGAATACTGATGATAACTCTTAGTAGTACAAGCACGTAAAATTGTCCACATGAAAAATGATCAGAACGTTTATTCTGATTTACATAACCACAGATTACGTAGACATTATTCTCTTGTTCTCTTGTAGAGATGGATTTCAATGCGAGTTCAAAATAGGGTTCTCATCAGTCGAGCATTTTAATTGTCCTATTAAATTCCTCTTCTGTTTTCTACAATATGTGATTTCATTAAAATTGAGTTTTGAAATTAATTACATTAATTTATCCTTCAATTTGGAGCAGAGATTTAATTCAAGTTCTACCTCTATGAATCAGTTTCGTTGTTGCAGTGGTTTAAAGACAGAATATATATTACTTTTAGTATAATAGCGAACTATTTCGTTAGTCTATGCGGGGAACCATCTGCTTTTCTGCTTTTATCTATTTATAAAACTACTGCAAATGACCATTTGACAATTGTGCGTCCAACTCATTCATACAAGGCGTTAAAAACATGATGGTCATTATTTTAATAGGTGATATATTGGAGTAGAGGGAATAAATGATGTTAATAAGTTTTTGGATTGTCATATCGTTATCGAATAATTAATTACGTTCCTTGGGTCTTGCTACATGACCTGTAAAATAAATTGAACGTCGAATTCGTTATTAAATAATTAAGTCCAAGCATAATATGACTAAAAAAGGACAGTCCATAGGGGGCGAAACTACGTGATTTAGACAACTAACCCGAATTCAAACATTTTTATTGTAAAGGATCGTAACTTGCTATTTTAACTTATTCTACTCCAGTAGGAGTGTATTGGTATTAACATACAATAACTTACTGTCCAAATTTCAATACAATCGGACTTTTAATTCTTAAGTTTATTGTGCTTGAAAGAAACGTGACAGACGGACAGACAGCCAGCCAGATAGGCAGACGGGTGGACATTTTGAAATTTGTTCAGAATTCGATCACTAACATAGTGATATGATTTTTTTTCTCTGCAAACGATATTATAATAATAATGATGCATTCCTTATTGTTCGATCCGATAAAGTCAATCATTACATCCCACCAACACGGTTTTATGAAAAGTAGATCAACAACCACGAATCCGATGTGTATTACGCAGTATATCTCAGAGGTTCTCGACCGACAAGGTCAGGTAGACGTAATATACACCGACTTTTCAAAGGCCTTTGATCGATTAGATCATGGTGTACTGCTGAACAAGCTTGATGGTGTTGGTTTGTCACTCAATCTGATCACTCTTTTTAAGTCATACCTCAGCAACAGACTACAGTTTGTTGAACACAAAGGCTACAAATCCAAAAATCTAAACGCAACTTCCGCAGTGCCACAAGGGTCGGTCTTGGGTCCTCTGCTATTTAATATATACATAAATGACATCACATACAATCTTAATACGAAACATCTACTGCACGCAGATGACATGAAGATCTACTGCTCAATCTCAGACATAGGCGATTGTTAACCTACAACATGATCTTGACAGCATAAGTAGATGGTGTATAAAAAATAATCTGTCACTTAACAGTAAGAAGTGTAATATTTTGTCATTCTATCGCAAGAAGAACTCGATTATATTTCCTTATATTTTGGACCACACCTGTCTGCAACGTCCAAGTTCTTTTAAAGATTTAGGAGTCACCTTTGACCCCCAATTAAATTTCACTAAAAATTTTCATGAAATTCTCAGCAAAGCCAATAAGAACATGGGATTCATTATGCGTAATTCAAAAGAGTTTAGCTCACGCGAAGTACTAATGTCTCTTTATTACGCTTTTGTTCGTTCTCATTTGGAGTATGCCTCCCTAATATGGTATCCTAGATATGAACATCAAGTACATTTGCTCGAGAACGTACAGAGGAAGTTTTTAAAATTTGTATCTTTTAAACTAACTTCCTACTACCTACCCTACAATTGGTTACCCCCATGACGTCTTTTGCTAGAATGTGACATGGTTTCTCTAGATACACGTAGACAAGCTCATTCCATAATTCTTCTATTTAAATTATTGAATTTCATAATTGACTGCCCAGAAGTGCTAAGCCAGCTTAATTTAAATGTTCCTCGTCCCAGTTCTAGATATCTTCAAACCTTCAATCAACCTACACCTCGTACACGGTTACTTGAATCGTCGCCAGTTTTTACAATGTGTAAGAACTATTCGTCAGTGCAACAAAATATTGATGTATTTAACACCTCTCTGTCTAAAATAAAAACTGTATTTAACTAGCAAGTGATATTTACGATTAGGTTATAAATAGGATATACATTATATATCTGGACTTACGAAATATTTGTGTGTATGCGCGTATATAGGTATATATGTCTGTATATGTATACCGGCATACATAATTACGTAAGTATGTATTTATTATTTGATTTTTGCTTGCCATATTGTCATGTCCTAATGTCATAATGTTCTTGTCTTTTACCTGAAATGTACGTGCACTATTTTAATGGAAATTATATTAGAATGTAATTATAAGTATTATATGTTACACGTTGCCTATCCTGTAATTGGTCCTTTACTGTTGGATAGTTGTAAATAAATAAATAAATAAATAAATAATAAAATTAAATTTTTAAAAGTCAATTAAATTAGTTTTTTCTGTCGAAACTGATACATTTTTGACATCTATTATTGAAACTTATTTGATTCTTTTCGCCATATATGTTACCTATTCGAATTATGCCCGCTATATTTCTAACACGCTGTATATGGTACGACCGAGATTACATATAGTGTATGTATCTGTATTAATTCCCAATTATCTGAAGACTTTAGGAGAATATGTTCAAAACGTGACGATGCTTATATTATATAGAAATTAATATTAAACACTCGATGTTCGAATCATTTCCTTCCTAAGAGAGACTGTATAATTAGCTCAGTTATTAGAGATACTTACCTCTAAACAAATCGGAGGCGGATGATTTTTTTTAATGAGTCCTTTGGATGGTAGGCAAAAATATAACAAAGTTTGCATGGTTTCCAGACTGACAGCATTAAAAAAAATCAAGAACGTATTTTCCCAAAATATCGAAAATGAGTCGAGGTTGGAGAAAATATTTTTAAAAGGAGCATACATTTTCACACTAAAATGTATCTACAAGGATTTCGTCTAAAGCCGCAGATTTTTCATAAAAAATTAGTGAAGCGAAGATATTGAGTGGAGCGCGGTGCAAGGTTGCCCTCGTTTTGCAGTACTTAGCGCGCGAGAAACCCTTTGCTTAGACAAAAAACATTTACCCAAATTAAAAAACTAAGGAATCATTTTAAATTTGGAAGTTTCACCTTTCTTATGCATATAATTGTATATTAATATAAGGCTAAATACAGGGTGTTTCATGAGGAACTGTATATACTTACAGGGGCGGTAGAAGACCACTTGGGTATTCAAGGAACGGGCATTGAAATTTGCTGTCGCTCTTAATTTCTGAGATACAGGGTGATAAACTGATTTTGGTCTAAATTATTTTGGCCAGAACGTCCTTACTATTGATCGGATTTTGTTTCAATTTTGGATGCTTTATACACTTATTATAGTTGATAGATTACTATTATATATTTTTTTTAATTCCGGTGCCGGATTTTTTGAATTTGATTTTTCCGATTCCTGTAAAAATGATCACTGTATCTCAGAAATTAAGAGGGACAGAAAATTTCAATGGCCTTCCTGAATACCCAAGTGGTCCTCTACTGTCCTTGGAAGTATGTACAGTTCCTCACGAAACACCCTGTATAGAAGCAAATCGTCAATATGTACTTCGAAAATGACCTCATTTTTAATTACTTAGGTACATAAAACAAATTCAGTTATAACGTAAAAGATACCAGCTTTTCAAATATTAAAAAAAGAAATGTATGTATGTAATTCTACATGTTTTTCTAAACTTTCAGTGCATCTCATGAGAAGGAAAAGTACCAATATCTACAGACTCGGGAATGTAGTTCACCAAGAAATATAATAAAAATTCTGATACTTATAGAATATGTAGACAAGAGTATCACGTATACATAGATAATAGTGGAAAGGTATATTTATCTGCCTGTATATAATACAAAGCACTGTATTCAGGTACCGGCGCATTAGCATCTGCTTCGCTCGACTCCGGTTTTACTGCTATGTTGTGTATAACTTTTTATAGAATAAATGTCATTTATAATAATTATTTTCTATTACTTAGCAAGACGTAGATTCGCACCTCGCTTGTTCCACTACTTCTACTTCAACAATTTTGTACGGAAATCCTGTGACTTTAATAAAAAATTCTGTAAAGATATCTTTTGCTTAAAAATGTATGCTCTTTATGAAAATATTTTTTATTTTTCCATGCATCGACTCATGTTAAAAATTTTGAATTAATACTGAAAAAAGTTTTTGATTTTTTACTTCCCTCGCATACCGAAATACTGTATTCGACCAAAGTCACTCTCCTAGGTTTTTTCGGATATTCTCGTTTCAGATCATGTAGATTATCAAAATATAGGTCTGTCTGTCTATCTGCCTGCCTGTCGGTCTGTTTGTCTGTCTGTCGGTCTGTTGGTGCGTTAACTAAAAAATTACTTGACGGAGAACATTCAAATTTGGTTCTTTCACTGGAAAATATACAGGGTGGACTGTCTAAAGGGAATAGATAATGGAAACATTTTTCATTTTCCCTCAAACTTAAAATTTCCCCGTTCCGTGACATTCTAAACCTATTTCAAAAAAAATGTGTTGAAGATTTAAAAGAGAGAAAGGACCCCGCAGTTTTTTATAGTGAAAATGAATTTCAGTCGATTGTTCTGAAACTTGGGAAAAATGTTCTCCTCGGCCCCCTGACTAAAATTCTCTTTGACCACCAGTCCGACCGAATTCGATATTTTTATCTAGAGGCGATTGAAACTGTGATAATCTGCGAAGGTCTACTTAAATGTTCCATACAAATTCTGAAAATATTCAGGCACAATTTTTGGAAAAGAATAAGCATCATTTGTCTCTTAGTGTTTTTTTTCGGTGCTTCCTTCTCCGAAAAAAAAAAAAAAAAAAAATAACAAACAAAATTTTTTTTTAGTAATTTTTTTACGGGAAAAGGAAGCACTTTGAAGAAAAAGTTGGCGGGCATAAGTTGATTATTTTTACCTAAAGAATATGCTTGACTATTTTGGGATCTTAATGAACTAGAAAAAAAAAATCTAGAGAAATTCTTGGTCGAAATTATTTTTGTCTAAGAAATTCTGAAAACCGCCAGGCGTGTTCTTTGAACAAAAATAATCAACTTATGCTTTTTCCAACTTATTCTTTAAGGTGCTTCCTTTTCCCGTAATAGAATTTAAAAAATAATTTTTTTTGTTTGTTATTTTTTTCCGAGAGAAGGAAGCACTTAAAAAAACACCAAAAGACAAAAGATGCTTATTTTTCTCCAAAAAATGAGCCTGAATATTTTCAGAATTTTTGTGGAACATTTAAGTAGTTTCTCTAGATCAAAAAAACAAATTATGTCGGACTGGTGGTTTTTACTATAAAAAATTGCGGGGTCCTTTTGAAATTAGGAAAATTTTGTATAAAATGAATGGGAAAAAATTTTTTTGCTCAAATTTAAAATTTCCACATTTTTCAGGACATTCCAAACATGTTTTAAAGTGAATTATTTATTATTTCTAAGCATATTTCAAAAAAATATTTTTTTTTTGAAAATTAAGAAATAATTTTTTTAAACATTTTTTATTAAATGGACGATGGAAAAAATTTCCCTTTTGCTCATGACTTTCTAAACATATTTCAAAAAAGACATTTGATTGAAAATTTTTAAATAAATATTGATACCACTACAATAGAATAGATAATGGAAAAAAATGTTTTGCTTCAATTTTAAAATTTTCACATTTCATATACCTAAACCTATTTCAACAAAAAAATGTTTTGAAAAAAAAAAATTGAATTTTTTTTCCCCCACCACTATACAGTAGATAATGGAAAAAAGTTATCAGGTTTTCTTTGTAATAATAGGGGTAGTAACATGGCGATTATAATTCTCAAATGTCATTTCTTAATTCATAATTTTTTATAGTGACCGTCTGGTATGAATAAAGAGGGAAGTTCTGTGTATTATTATCATGGCGCGAGCAGATCTGTGAAATCCGCAGCACTCAGGCCTGTCGGACCATTGTGCATTCGCGTCATCTGGGATCTTCTAGAAGAGACCAGTGCTCTCCGCAAAGGATAGCAGTCTATTCCATGGTTGATCCTGTAACTCCTCCGGCTGTAAAAATTGCCTTTGGCGATGCCTATACCTTAACGCATCTAATGGTGCGCAATTGCATAGTATATGCAATTGCGCACTCGGTGGCGCAATGCTGAAGGTGTTTGGCTTGTGACCACGGAGTCCCGGGTTCGAATCCTGGCCAGGGTATGGATGTTGGTGGCGTTTTTTCATGTGTTACCGAGACGGTAGCAGTGACCTAGACCGCTGTTGGGTGGCACAACATGTCTAGTCGCTGTTATCTCTCCTGAGTTCGAGTCTCAGCTGCGGTAGATGGCAATATCGCAGGGAATGGTTGTTGTGTTGATGTCTATGTGTACGTGTCCTGGTTGAGTGGTAGAGCAGCAATTAGCTGAACTCCGCCAGGACGTTAAAATAAATAAGGCATTAAAAAAAAATATATATATATATATATATATATATATATATATATATATATATGAGTAGTGGTTTCATCCTCCACTCCACACATCCTACAAATAGGGCTGTTTTTCAACCCCATTGTGTGAAGATGTTTGTTCAGAGGACAGTGTCCTGTTAACAAGCCTACTATCCGTCTTATTTTTCTCTATCGAGCCCAAGCAGCCACTAAATGGTTAAGTCAGTCGAGGGCCCCTTTATACGGAGCCTCGACTGCCTCATTCCAGGGGCCTGAGTCCAATAGTTGCTGAACCTTCCAGTGGCCCAGTCTCGTAACTCTGATTGAATCAGACTTCTTGGCAAACTGAAGGCTGGCTCAGGGCCAGGGAACGGAGTTATTGCTCCTTCTCCCGCCAATCGGTCTGCTTCTTCGTTGCCCTCCACACCTCTGTGACCGGGCACCCATATGAGTTTGACAGAGTTGTGTTCGCACAGTTCTGTCAAAATATTCCGACAGTTTAAAACTAGTCTTAAAGTCACTTTGTTTGACACAAGAGCCCTCAAGGCTGCTTGGCTGTCGCTACATACATAAATATGTTTGTTGGCGATACCTCTCCTGAGATTCTCGCTTGCACACACCAATATGGCATATACTTCTGCTTGGAATACACTATGATACCTTCCAAGTGGCACCGATATACGAGCCCTTGGTTTGCAGCCGTGTATGCCAGCACCAGTTCCCTTCTGAGTCTTAGATCCGTCTGTGTACCACTCGAGGCCTTTGGGACTCAGAAGACGGTTTTTATCGCGCTCCCAGTCCTCTAGACAGGGAAACACCGCTGAGTATGGAATAGTGAAATTATAGACACGGAGACATCGGTCATCCTCCGCTTGGGTGATGACCCGGTCCCTTACCGGCAGATCCAGGGCCTTTATGTGCCCCCATCCCCGGCCAGTCCCATTCCACATTCCATTTTTGAACAGTTCCGTGTAAATACCTTTACCGATTTTTTTTATGTTGTCGATCTGGAAATCATGCAAACTTTAGATGATCTATTAATTATACTTCAGAGAACTCATAAAAAAATAAATCATCTGCCTCCGAATATATTTGAGATTTATAGGCAAAATTAACTACACCGGCTGGACTAAATGTACAATTTCGATTTTTTACGTGGTCTTGTTTTATGATATCAGAAAATCTTTAGTAATAGGTATATAAAACATTATAAACACCCCAAATCTAAAGGGTAGTGAGAAGATGATCCTATTTAAAAAAAATCCTATTATACGATATCAAATTTGTCAGGCTTATCGTTTTCACTGAAAAGAAATCAGTCATCCGGCAACTAACAACACATCCCCTCAGGTTATATATGTGGGGTGTCATCGTGAAATTTGTAGCTGTAACAAACAACCTTTCATATAGAAACACTAACAATAATAATTACCAGTCAAGCAGCCACTTCTCTGTCGGTTTATGTCTCTTTCTACTACTTTATACTTTTAATTAAACTCACTCTCCTATATTCCCGTCTAGATAGTTAAGACGTAGTTTCCAGCGAAGACATGAAATGACAGTTTTTAGCGAAGAGACAATTTAGAACAGTAAATTGATACTTTGAAAATGAAATAGCTTCTAGAAGCATAAACACAGAAAGAACAACATCGGAGTCAGGAGGTGGGATTCTTGTTACAGTTTAATTGACGGCAGGAAATGTAGATTGCTGATGCGCCTAGAAGTTTAAATTGTTAAATTATCAACATTTATATTGCAATGAAAACAGGAGTTTCCTATAAACTAATAAAAGTTGCGGTGCGGCCTTGCCGACAATGAAGCTAACGGAGATAAGGCTAGTTTTCCAGTGTATAAGGTTTACGCGCCAATATTCTTGACTAATGATGACGGTCTCGGATGATTAGGGGTCGAGCTTGAGCTCTTTGCCCCAATCATCGCTGTAGACCTGGACCGGCCTCGTAAGGGGTGGGCCTGCTTTTTCGCCTATCCCCCCCGCAAATGCGGACGGTATTGGCGATCTTAGCAAACCTCCCCTGGTCCTGACTGTTGGACCCTGCCAGCTGGGTCGTTTCTTCTGGCGCTCTTCTGTCTTGGTCTTCTCTCTTCGCTGGCATGTATAGGCTCTCGGGAGCGTCTTTCGTCTGTCGTGAGAGGGAACGGCTGTTACCGAGCCCTCTCGGAGTTTGAAAGGGATTAGGGGGGTGTTGACTAGTCGGAAGCCCAGGGTGCCAATTGGCATCATGTGTTCCGATTTCGTCGGAAGGAAGTGTGAACTGTGTAGTTCAGGTATAAGGTTTAGCTTCAGTGAAAATAGTAATAAGCTACAAATTGCAGGACCCCTTGTTTGTAGTACTCTTTACATTTAATGTTATAGTGGAGGAAAACAGTTTTACATTTTGATGAATATGCTTTTGCAGTTTCAATTTTTTTAAATTTCAAGTGTCATTTCAGACACCTTTTAAATGTATAATTAATAGTTGCGAGTTAATTATTCATTTTTGTAGTTTTCTTTTATTTTAATAAAAAAATATTGTATATATCGAGTGTCAACGAGATGACTTTATTGCCGTCATTTATTTATTTTTTAGTGAATCGAGATGAAACTTGTCATGAGTCGCTTTTTAATTTATTTGTTTCTACGGCTTCTGATATATGTTTGCATTTTTGAAACTAGCGGTCATTCTGTATATAATTGATTGACTGTTGAGGCCATTTTAAAATATTTGCAACCGACACTAACTGCTTATTAAACTCATCGCAAATACAAAACGAAGAGTATATGCATTCGATCGGTACATTTCTACAACTGGTAATATTGCTCGTAGACAATTTTTTTTTATATCACTGTGTTGATGATCGAATTCGGAACAACTTTCAAAATGTCCGTCTATCTGTCAGTCTGCCCGTCCGTCTATCCGTTCGTCCGCCCGTCAAGTTTCTTGTAAGCACGATAACTTAAGAATGAAAAGTCGGATTGTATTGAAATTTGGATAGTAAGTTAGCGTTAGCTAGAGGAATAATCCTGCTGTTCTGGAACAAAATCGATCAATAATTTAAAAAGTTGTTAATTTTTTAGAAAAAAAACAATACTCTTGCTTTATGTTTTGCAATTAAACAAAAAATGTCTATATATTACTTAAGAAAAAAACTGCGAAGAGTATCCTATAGAATGTGCAACAATTATATAAAAAGTGCAATAATAATAATAATAATGTTTATTTGAGATAATAATATAAATATAAGACAACACTTACATCTAAATAATAAATCGACGAAGAGTATAATGGTTAGCTTGCTTGTGAATATTAAAACAATTTCAGGTGGGTCACAGCACACTAAAAATTAAAATTGGATGTAAAATTTTCAAAATAACGTAAACTATCAAAAGATTCAAAGAATGTAAAAATATACTGGGTGTTCCATTTAAATCTCAATAGTTGAGGTCACTTCCGGTGAAACAGGAAGTCATGAAAATTTGACACATATATCAGAAAGTGTTATGTTGGTAGTATGTGACACATACCAAGTTTTATCCTATAAAAAATAAATAAATAAAGGCCGGAAAGTAATCTCCCCAGTATGTGACAAAAGTTTGTATTACACAGTTCATAAGATGAACCTATAAGATATGCAGGTACAAATGAATATAATTTACACAAATTTTCAAAGGTGGTCAACATATTTGACAGAATAGTTCATAAATTGTTACACTTTTTTGACTCGTACTTATATAACAGGGCTCAATATATCATATCTTATAGATAGTAGTTTTGACTTTGCCCTAGATAATTTTGATATCCCGCATAAGATTACTGCACCTCATAGGCATGCATTAGAATATTTCCAAATCCAAAGTTCGAGGCTGTCCGGAAGGTGATTTATACATGTGAAAAAAGTTAGTAGTATATTATTTAACGAGCGATAATGTAAATGATAACTCATGCAGATGAAGTTTAGAACGCGACCCTTAGGCGAGTGCTGTAAATCATCAAGTGTGTTATTATCATTATCGCAAGTTGAATAATATACCTTATATATGATTATAACAATAAATGTAAATATAATAGTTTGACAACATCCAAACTATTCAAACATGTCAAATCGCCTTCCTCCTTCAATAATAATGGACCATTCTATTTCAGTTTGCGCCTTACATCGATTAGACAGGCTAGGCATGACGGTAAGGGTGATGAGTGTAAAAATAAATCACTAGGGAGTTACAATAAATCACGCTTGTTTATGGATACTGTTACATGTTCAAAAGTAGTTGTGTAATTAATATTTATTCTAATAAGAGTAGATAAACACCATTATCCACTAACATTGCCAGCATCGAACGTTTGGATCACGAGGCGTGGTCGCCACACAAGCCAGTTTTTGGGCTACCGTGTTGGTCTGCACTCATATATGGAAATATCGACCCAGCAATATAACCATTAATTATTAACCACTGCAGTTGGTTGTTCGTTTGGCATTGGAGCTGCTCTGAAAACCTGAATCGCTTTTTATTTTTTATCTATTTCTCTGTATGTTGCCTTTCTTCTTCCTACCTCCCCTCCTGCCTCTCCCCTTCCTCTCTCCCACCTACCGCCTCCATATCCCCTCCCACTCTTCCCTCTCCATATCTCTCTTCTTCACCCTTCTTCCCTCTCATTGGTGCCACTCTTTTTATATGTTGCGCACTTCTTGCCTGATAGACACATTCACGCTTGCTAGTAACGCGTGCTTTGGTTGCGTTCTGATTCTTAACCGATTTGAATGCAGTTTACACCAAGTGATTAGTATCAGCAAAAAAGGTAATGAACCTTACAAAATATAGAAGCAATTGGAAACGGGGAATAACAGACATATTAAAATAGAGGTTTTCAGTAACACCGGATCCTCCGCCATTTCTTTAAAAATCAACGTTTATGGGTTTTCCTGGATGATTCTAACTATGCTTCATCTTCTTTATTTCGTATTTTAAGGAAAAACAAACATTTCTCGCAAAAAGTTTTGTCCAAATAATGTATAGGGTGGTTAAGAAATAAGGAAACATGAGTTTGTGCCAAGACTTTGCGATTTTTGGGAAAAGATTAAAAATGTTACAGAAAAAATATGTTTCCAGTTGCAACGAAAGTTCTGCGAGCTTGGTCAATTTGTAATTTTAATAACCAAACACTTGCACCTCTGATATTTCGAATGAAACACTGGACGTCTTACTTAGCGATGTATTGTACATATAAAACATATACAGCTTTAATACTTGTGTAATGAAACATTGAAATACATTTAAGTTCCAAGGCTGTCCGGAAGGTGATTTATTTATGTGAGAGAAGTTAATGGTAGATTATTTAACGTGCGATAATGTAAGTGATAACTCACGTAGATGAAGTTTAGAACGCGAGCCTTAGGCGAGTGCTGTAATTCATCAAGTGTGTTATTGTCATTATCGCAAGTTGAATACTTTATGATTATAACAATAAATGTAAATATAATAGTTTTGAAAACGTCCAAACAATTCAAACATCTCAAATCACCTTTCTTGCTCAATAATAATAATGGACCATTCTACTTCACTTTGCGCATTACATCGATTGGAAAGGCTAGGCATGACATGAAGTTAAAGGTGATGGGTGTAAAAATATATCACTAGGGAGTTACAATAAATCACGCTTGTTTATGGATACTACTGCATGTTCAAAAGTAGTTGTGTAATTAATATATTCTAATAAGAGTAAATAAACACCATTATTCACTAGCATTGCGAGCATCGAACTTTTGGATCACGAGGCGTGGTCGCCACACAAGCCAGTTTTTGGGCTGCCGTGTTGGTCTGCACCCATGTATGGAAATATCGACCCAGCAATATAACCATTAATTGTTAACCACTGCAGTTGGTTGTTCGTAAATTTGGCATTGGAGCTGTTCTGAAAACCTGAATCGCTTTTTATTTTTTTATCTATTTCTCTGTATGTTCCCTTTCTTCTTCCTACCTCCTTCCTGCCTCTCCCCGTCCTCTCTCCTACCTACCGCCTCCATATCCCCTTTTATATGTTGCACAGTTCTTGCTTGATAGACACATTCACGCTTGCTAGTAACGCGTGCTTTGGTTTCGTTCTGATTCTTAACCGATTTGACTGCAGTTTACACCAAGTGATTAGTATCAGCAAAAAAAGTAATGAACCTTACAAAGTATAGAAGCAATTAGAAACGGATAATAACAAACATATTAAAATAGAGGTTTTCAGTAACACCGGATCCTCCACCATTTCTTTAAAAATCAACGTTTATGGGTTTTCCTGGATGAATCTAACTATACTTCATCTTCTTTATTTCGTATTTTAAGGAAAAACAAAAATTTCTCGCAAAAAGTTTTGTCCAAATAATGTATAGGGTGGTTAAGAAATAAGGAAACATGAGTTTGTGTCAAGAGTAAAGTATGATTTTTGCTAAAAAACTAAAAATGTTACAGAAAAAAAAATAGGTTTTCAGTAACACCGGATCGTCCGCCATTTCTTTTAAAAACAACGTTTATGCACATAAATGTTTTCCTGGATGAATCTGACTATACTGCATCTTCTTTATTTCGCATTTTAAGGCATTTCTCATAAAAAGTTTTGTCCCAATAATGTATAGAGTGGTTAAGAAATAAGAAAAGTTGAGTTTGTGCCAAGAGTAAAGTATGATTTTTGGGAAACGATTAAAAATGTTACAGAAAAAAAAGGAGAAATTTTCAGTGACACCGGATCCTCCGCCATTTCTTAAAAAACAACGTTTATGCACTTAAGGGTTTTCCTGGATGAATCTAACTATACTTCTTTTTCTTTATTTCGCATTTTAAGTCATTTTTCATAAAAAGTTTTGTCCAAATAATGTACGGAGTGGTTAAACATGAGTTTGTGCCAAGAGTAAAGTATGATTTTTGGGTAAAGATTAAAAATGTTATAGAAGAAAATATGTTTCCACTTTCAATGAAAGTTCTGCGAGCTTGGTCAAGTTGTAATTTTAATAAACAAACACTTGCACCTCTGATATTTCGAACGAAACACTGGACGTCTTACTTAGCGATGTGTTTTACATACAAAACATATATAACTTTAACACTTGTGTAAGGAAACATTGAAATACATTTAGTATGGCAAGAGTCCCACTTATTGCTGTACACTGAAAGAAATCGTTTTTCAATTATTTGCGAACGTTTGTGATTACTTAGTACAAAATCAATGGCTCAGCACCCCAAAGTTGGAATATCTAAAAAGTTATGTCTGTCCAATGCCTGGCAACATCGAGATGTCTACAAGGACCCGTACTTGGTGCTGGCTGTAAATTGTCTCTTGCTAACAATTTAAAGATTTATATAGTTTTTACTAGATAATAACTGTTGTCTATTTTTAAAATTATTCATAAGTGGACGTAATTTTTACAGACTTCACTTATGCGTTTCACAGACTTGATACCAGTATTTTATGTTGAAAATTTCAAAAATTTGACTTTCCAACAATGTTATTTTTCAAATCATATCTTGGAAATGGACACCACCATATTGAATACTGTGCTCCACGGTCTGCGGAATTTCTGTCTATCACGAGTGTACCCCAAGGTTCCATGTTAGATCGATTAATCTCTAATATCTTGAGTAATGACATTGTAGTTGAATTAGGTGTCTATTGCCTTTCATACGCAGATGATATGAAATTGTAGAATAAACTAAATGGTTGGTTATGTAACATTACAAACTGCCTTTGAGAAAATCAATGATTTTAAATATAATAAACTGTAATTTTTATTAATAAACATCAGTATGTTCAATTTCATTACTTTTTATAATATTCAGTGCTCAGTCGTCTATCACGAGATTCTTGTGGAAAAGCTCAACCATCAGGGGTCTACCACTGAAGCTATTTGATTCCTATCTTAATAACAGGAAACAATGTGTATCGGTTAACAACACTATCTCTGAATTTGCTGAAATTAAACACGGAGTGCCTCAAGGCTCTGTGCTGGGGCCCGTATTGTTCATTATATACTTGAATGATTTCTTCCATTTTATGTCGCCTACAAAATGTATTTCCTATGCCGATGATACCTCCATATTGGATTTTAGTTTTGACCTTGGTAATTTAAATTCCGATAGCCATAAATCAGTACAACGTGCCAGCGATTGGTTTTCTGCAAATAAACTTAAACTAAATGAGGATAAAACTCAAAAGATTATATTTTTCACTAATAACGCAGTTGTTAATAATGACAGTGTAAAAATTCTGGGCGTCATTTTAAATGACACTCTAAGTTGGTCCAACCACATAGAGGATCTATCCAATAAATTATCAAGTACAATTTTTCTTTTACGTAGGCTAATAACTTTTCTTTGTTCTAGTACTTTAAAAAATTGTTATTTCGCCATGGTCCATTCTCTCATTAATTATGCAATTATCCTATGGGGTGGCTCATCGCAATTTTTCGATGGCAAAAAAAGCTGTCAGATTAATTGATAATGCTGGCTGACGAGACCACTGTCAACCAATTTGCAAAAAATTAGGTATAATGCCAGTTCCTTCTTTGTATATGTACAGTACGTTAGTAGAAATACATAAAAATAAAGATGCATTCCCGACTAATTCGGATTTTCACAATTACGAAACAAGGTCTTCCTCACAACTCAGACAGCCTCGTCTTAGATTAACAAAATCAAGAAAAAATACATTAAATCTCCAATTATACAATCATATTCCTGATGACATAAAATCTCTCAATTTTAATGGCTTTAAATGTAAGATGAAAAGACACTTCTTAAATTATTGCTTTTATTTAGAAGAAGAATTTTTTAATACTGTTTTTTAATACTTATACCTGTTCTATGAGTTCAATTATGTAATCTTTAAATTTCTTTTCTTTTTCTTTCTACCCCATTGTCCTCGTCAGTATACTCTATCCCACATTCTGAGAAGCACTGTAAAGCAAACATTTCATGCTGTATACATGGCATCATTAGTTCTGTAATTTATTTGCTATGTACGCGATTATTCTAATTGTAATATGTAACATGTAATATATATCACTATTCATTGATGTTGTATTCATACAACTTTTTACATCAACAATTGACGTAACTATATTTTTATGTTGTGAATATTCAGTTGTACTTGTTTTTTGCTTTTTATTTTTACATTTAAACGTTATTTGTGTTTAGATTGTCTATATTGAAACATTCTTTATAGGATTTTGCAAACAGCAGAAAAAATAACTATCTATAACTAAAAGAAAAACTTTGTGTAGAAATATTAATGAAATCTTTGCATTCTTTCGATAACCTGAATTCTGGTTATGCTAGCAAATTAAAATCCTAAAATGAATTTGTCTAATTTCTTATTTGACAATTCTCATTCTAACACTAGCATCCACACAGTCCCCTACGGCCATGCAGATTAAACTAGTATCCACATAACCCCCTACGATTATGAAGATTCAGTTAAAAATGAGAACAAAGACCTAAAATGAATTTATTTATCTACCTTGTCTTAAAAAATTGTTCATTCCAATGGATTACAATTTCATGAAATCTATCATTCTGTTTCCTGGAAATGCTTAGCCTTTGAAACGTTTTTCGCCCTTATTCCAGCTCATCAAAAAGACATAAAGCCATTCATAAAGATGTTTCATGCAAAACCAAGACAATTTCTATGAATAAGTGTGAAATGATTATATTTGAATGAGAATTGTCAAATAAGAAATTAGACAAATTCATTTTAGGATTTTAATTTGCTAGCATAACCAGAATTCAGGTTATCGAAAGAATGCAAAGATTTCATTAATATTTCTACACAAAGTTTTTCTTTTAGTTATAGATAGTTATTTTTTCTGCTGTTTGCAAAATCCTATAAAGAATGTTTCAATACAATTATAAGCAAACAAATAATAATTCATTTTTAGATTGTCTATATTTCAGGTTTACACTTTGTAATGAGTTGCCAAAAACAATTTTTTTTGTAACTTGGTCAAATAAACATTTCTATTTCTATTTCTATCAAGATTCCGTGAACTCGGTGTAATATTTGACAACTTTGTAACAGTTAAATTTAACAATTTAAAGTTACAAGGTTTAACTTTCAAAAGTATTGAAATATTTCTAATTCATCAGTAAAATAAAAAATAGGCAACACTTTTAAGTGGTAAATTACTTGCGAAGTTCTTACTAATTATCAATTTTTGCACCCAAATAGTAATATAATAAATTGGTTGTTATATTTTCTACAGAACATTACATCAGTTCTCTTCGAAACATCTTTAAAAGCACTCGTATTCGAGAATAATATTCTTCTAAAACGAGTTTGTAGTATATTAGAAGAACACATATCAAATTAAATTATTTTTAGTCCATAAAAAGTGGACATTAACTTTTTGTCATACATTGCCGAAGGTCACAGGTAGTTAAAAATCTTCGGTTAAAGACATGAGATATAATATTAAAAAAACCCGCAATTTCTATAAAAACATCAGAAAAAGTGAAACTTTTTAATTTAAAATAGATGTTTTCCTCTCTTTATTTATATTAACAATATGTGACATGAATAAATAGAAACGAGAAAAACGTTGAGGTGTGTCAGTTAAGAGTTTCATGAAGTACACTATTAACAACTCATGAAAGCGCTATAAATAAGTACAGTAAGTGTATTTTCTTTCTTCAATAAGTACCTACAGAGTGCTAGAATCTGCTACTAGTACACACTAGCTGGTATAAGTATTCGTTTTCAGGCAGTTATCAATTAAAATGAATGGTGTTTTGAATGGGTTACTGCTCGCCTTGCAATTATAGTAAATGAGCTTACGTTACAAAAATACCCAAGAGGTGTTGACTCTATTGAATATGTCAACAGTTATGGAAGCAATTTGTCACTTTTACTTTTTAAAGAAATTGTAATTAGTAAGTGCTTACGTCACGATTTCATTGATATGTATTACAATTCATTTTACAGCGTGTTTCATTATTACAGAATGCTCCTTTAATTAATCGATTACATTTTAGAAATAAAATAATGCTAATATAATCCTGTACGTATATTCCAAAACTCACCTTTTAGTTAGGCAGATTTCAGTAAAAAAACAGAACAATTGTGCTATTAATGAAGAAAGCATGAAACTTTCAGGGATTATTCTGTATACAATTCTAATCATTTAAAAATATGGAGCCGTCCAATATGTCTTTAAATAACAAAATGGCGTCCATTTAAAGACGACGCCTACTCGCACATATAATACTTTAAATATCCTGGCTCCAGTTTGTTCGATTTTAATAATCTTTTCAAATTATGAATTCTCTTTAATGAAACTTTATTTTCAGTTATCAGAACTTTCTTCCCAAGTTTACAGTTTGAGATAAAAACTTCGAAAAAAAGAAACATTTGCAGTATATTATCTAGTTTTACTAATTCACTGTTAAACTATGTCATATAACAAAAATTAAAATAACGTAAATGGCTTTCATTTGGTATCTTTCTGCCGACCGCAAAAAAGTGTTTTTTGTTAAACACCTAAAAGCAATGATTGCACGTTCCGACATGTCCTTTGTATATAGGGTGTGAAGTCCGAGGTGGTGACCTAAGCGATTTTTTTCGACATGAGAATCATGCGTGGCCTCCATCACTTGCCGAATACGGGCACCTACGAATATCGAAAAAAAGTGATATCATAGGTTGTGTGGAACAGTTGCTTCAGGAACATGACCAACCTGAAACATTGGACACAATATTGCTTGATGGGGCTGTACTCGTAAATATCGTTAGACCCACCGACTCTATGAAAAACTTTGCGAATTACGCAGAACAAGGATTTATTCCTCATGTCAAAATATATTTTAGACGTACTTCCAGGGTAGAAGTTATTTGGGATGCTTACCGCCCTGATTCATTAAAAGCAATGGCTCGTCAGAAACGGGGAACCGGTACTCGAACTCGTGTCACATCGAAAACACCGCTGCCAAAGAAATGGAACGAATTTTTGCGAGTGGATGACAATAAGGCAGAGTTATTTAAGTTCCTCGGAATGTATGTCAAAAATATAATTCCTGATATTGGAACTATCATAACAACAATGGAGGAGGATGTAGTAAGTAATGCAGACATCTGTCTTGCACCAGTATGCCCGTCTACTCACGAAGAGGCGGACACCAGGCTTATCCTGCATGCTCATGCTGCTGTTGGGCAGGGATGCTCTCGAATACTTTTAAGAACCGTTGATTCAGACATACTAGTATTGGCCATTGCTTTCGCTAGCCAATATCCAGTTGTAAAATTTTGGATTGAATTAGGGACAGGGAAGAATATACGAATAATTTCTGCTCATGGGGTTGCTGCAACAATGGGATTTGAAAAAGCATCGGCGCTACCAGGCTTTCATGCCTTAACTGGATGCGATACAGTGTCTTCATTCACTTCACGTGGGAAAAAAACGGCGTGGAAGGCATGGGAAAAATACCCGCATGTTACAGCAGCTTTCAGTTTTATATCACAACCATCCGAAGAAATAGAGCCAGATGTTTTCGACAAACTTCAACGCTTTGTAATTATAATGTACGATCAAACATGTTCAGAAACTGATGTTAATGTTGCTAGGCAGTACCTATTTACACAAAAAAATCGTACACTTGAAGGAATACCCCCTACACGAGATGCACTTTTATTGCATATTAAGAGGGCAGCCTATCAGGCTGGTCATATTTGGGGCCAAGCAAACATTAAACAGCCAGTGATACCTTCACCTACAGAATGGGGATGGGAGGCTGGTACAATAAGTTGGGAACCAATATGGATGACACTGCCAGAGGCTTTAAAATCCTGCAAAGAAATCATCGCTTGTCGCTGTACACGTAAAATATGTACAGGGCATTGCAAATGCGTGAGTTCTCTTCTTCAGTGTACATCAATGTGTAAATGTGAGGGCAATTGTGAAAACTAACTCTGGCACGCGTATACCTTTTTCAGCAAAAATAATTATTTACATTAAGAAGTGTAATTTTACTTTGGGACTAAATAAAATTGATACTAAAATATTATGAGTTATCATTACATTGCATTACCAAATGTCTAACAACTCTGTTGTAACCGTGCCACAGCAACTTTTTTTTTAACAGCTGAAAGATACTAAAATTATACTTATCTTATTTTAAACTTTATTTCTTTTCTAACAGTTTAACAGAGAATTGGTAAATTTAGATTTTTTTTTTACATTTTTCTCTTTTTCTGGATTTATCTATCAAACTTATAAACTTAGGAAGAAAGTTCTAATAACTAAAAATAAAGTTCCATAAAAGAGCTACCAAAATTTAAAAAATTATTGAAATCGGTAAAATAGGAGCCAAGATAGTCAGCGTTTCAGTTGAGCGAGTAGGCGTCATTTTTAAATGGCAGCCATTTTGTTATTTTGTGACATATTAAAGGGCTCCTTATTTTTAAATACTTACAATTGTATACAGAACAATCCCTGAAAGTTTCATGCTTTCTTCATTTATAGCACAATTTTTACTGAAATCTGCCTAACTATTTATGATATACAGGGTCAAAAGTGATTGGCTGAATATATTTTTTTCAAATATCTTCCTCCATCTTTTAGTTTGATGATGCGATATTATAGACGGAGAGCTGGCTATGGAGGTTGGCATGTAACTCAGTGTAGTCGAAATGTTACCCAGAACAGGTTCGATTCTTAACGACATAGTGAGAGGCCGGCCGCCAGAAAGCAGTCTGGAAGGATAACGGGTGGGTGGATGGTCAAAGATGGAATTTTTTCAAGTAAAAAAATTGATAAGGTGTGGTAAAGAACATTTGCAAAGTGATTGAAGACAGTATAAATAAGCAGGGAAAAAATCGCCAAAAGGGTGAGTGGAAGGTAAGGGGCCGCCAGAAAGCGCTAAAGTGGCAAACATTTCGCGATTTTTATGTGATCAAGTACACTTCTGACAATTTGCGTACTTATTTTTTGTTTCAAAATGAACTTATGTGCAAAACGCCAGAAGGTTTAGTGGAAGAAAAAGAGAGAAAATACCGATGATAAGAGCGTCGGCCCCTTATTCGATCGACCACATTTCTCTGTATTTTCACAATTTACATCAAGTGTACTCCTGACGATTTGTTGACATAATTTGAAGATGTTCAAACTATTCGTTAACTGCCAGAAGCCAATTAGGGAGATATAATTATAATTTTTACTTACAACAAACTTCTCTAATATTATAGAGATAGTCGAAGAGTGTAGATGTGTCTCTTCGTGAGGAGCTATTTTTGTGTTAGTCTAAAAAGTTATTTTGTTCACTAAGAGACAAATTCGCTGATTTCTTACGAAACAAACAAACTGTGTTAAAAATTAAACTTAATCTGGAAGAAATAACATTAAAAACGTAATTTAAAATCATAAATAAATCCAATAAATACATCATCGTCTTTAAAGGATCACCACATGAAAGGAAAGTTTACATTAATAGCTGGCTACGTAAATTAAAAATGATAAAGTGCAGTGAAAATAGAAAAAGACCCTCCTTACTAGCCGAAAGTACATAGTTCTGCAGTGAGAAGTCGCTCCCGCGGTGCAGCTCTGAAATTTTGTGTAGTTACTGTTTTAACCTCCCCACAATAATATTGTGGGAGGTTACTAAAATTGGTCCAAAATCGAAAATTGAGATAACACCAAATCTTTACGTTTTGAGGTCCCAGGAATCCAAAAAAGTGATTTTTGAAAAATGTCTGTGTGTATTACTGTGTATGAATGGGTGTGTGTATGTGTGTTAGCACGATAGCGGCGAAACTACTGGACGGATTTGGATAAAACTTTGCATGAGGGTTTCTTTAGTGCTCTACAAGATCTGAAAAGGTTTTGGTTGAGATCGGATTACGTTTAGTGCTATTTTGGCACAACAACTTGTTTATTTTATTATGACTTACAATCTGTAATCTAACCATTGGAAAGCAGTTAAAATTCCGATTTCAACGGTATATCACACTTGCACCTTTTTTTATATACCTTCATTTTTTATACAAATTATTGTATAGATAAACAGAATTCAATATCTCTATACTATCAACATATGTAAAACTATGTCGAAAGTTTTCAGTGGTCGAGTGGGCTAAAGCGTCGACTTACAAATCAAGAGATCGACGGTTTATTAATAATTGCGGAAAATGTTACATGAATAAATATTATCATATATTAGGTGTTTATAATTATTCAGAGTTTGATGATTGGTCACTAGTTTTAAATGAAATATAAATAATTCTATTGCTGTTTGGTGAACACATACGACGTCGTAAATTAGATAAATATACGTGGGTCATATTACAATAATATATTTGATTTAAAGGCATGTCATGACGGCCGATTTGAATTGACTATCAGAGCTCGTAGCATTTGCTACTGCTACGAATCAAATTACAGTTAAAAAGTAGCAGACTGCTGTTTAGCAGCCCATCACTAATTTCAACAGGGTGGGGAGGTTCAAGCCGCTTCCAGTAGCTGCCGAATTTTTTTCTGTAGAAACTATTGCGAGAAGTCGAGGACGGGGATTAAACGTTGCCAGAAGTCGGTAAAGTTGTAAAAAAATTATTTAAATTTTAATGTCATGGTGCAGTTCAAGCGAGTTTGTTTTTATATTTAAAATCTGCCTATTCTTCCGGGTTTTCCGGTTAATAATGTACCAGTGACGTTACGTGACAAATTAAATTCGCGAAAGTTCAAAATATCATATTTTTCGTTCACTTCTGCCGACTCGAATTTTTTATTTCGCCCATGCAAATAACGATGCCGTAAAAATGCAAATTTCGATCTTTCGATATCGACATTAGGAAACATTCCGGCTGATGCTGAAATTGCATGTTTTTCTTTTTCCGACGAGACTAATTGAAATTTCAGCGTATTTATAGGTTCGAATCCTGTACGGGTGTACTTTTCTAATTTGTTTTGAACTTTTTGGCTGATATTTCCTATTCGAAAATTATATTTTACGTCTTACGCAATTTCTACAGTTAAAAGCAACTGCATAAAATTTCAGAACTACACTCAAAGATTTTATTTTGATTAAATTACCGCCCACGCTTCCCACCCCGGGAGCTACTTCTGGCTGCAGAGCTGTGTATTTTTCAGCTAGTAAGGAGGGTTTTTACGTAAACATTTTTACTGCACCTTATCATTTTTAATTTACGTAGACAACTATTAATGTAAACTTTCCTTTCATGTGATGATTCTTTAAACACGATGATGTATTTATTTGATTTATTTATGATGATTTATTAAAACACTTATTTTGTTTCTACCACTGTATTTTATATTAACTTAACGCTACTATAGTTTCGATATTTCAACGTATCTACTTCAAAGCGACTCAAGTAAATGAATGAACACAAGAGAAAACCTAAGCTATTTATAATTTACATTTTTTACCTAGTTTTATTAATATGGTGTAGGGGATAGAAACAAAATAAGTGTTTTAATAAATCATTATGATCGACTACCACAAAGTAACGGCTAAATCCATCAATGATTTATTTATGATTTAAAATTACGTTTTTAATGTTATTTCTTCCGCATTTAGTTTAATTTTTAACAGTTTGTTTGCTTCGTAAGAAATCAACGAATTTGTCTTTTAGTGAACAAAATAACTCATTAGAATAACTCAAAAATAGCTGCTCACGAAAAGGCACGGCTACACTCTTCGACTAATATTCTCTTTATAATATTAGAGAAGTTTGTGGTAAGTAAAAATAATAATTATGTCTTCCTAATGGACTTCTGGCACGAATAGTTTTTTGGTCATCTCCAAATTATGTCGGCAAATCGTCAGGAGTACACTTGATGTAAATTGTGAAAATACAGAGAAAAGTGGTTGATCGAATAAGGCGCTGACGCTTTTATCATCGGCATTTTCTATCTTTTTCTTTCACTTAGCTTTCCGGCGTTTTGCACATAAGTTCATTTTGAAACAATAAGTACACAAATTGTCAGAAGTGTACTTGATCACAAAAATTGCAAAATTTTTGCGACTTTGGCGCCTTCTAGTGGCCCTTCCAATCACCCTTCTGGCGATTTTTTCCCTACTTATTTATACTGTCTTCAATCATTCTGCAAATTTTTGTTACCACACTATCAATTTTTTTACTTGAAAAAATTCCCTCTTTGACCATCCACCCACTCGTTGTCCTTCCAGACTGCTTTCTGGCGGCCGGCTCTCACTATGTCGGTAAGAATCGAACCTGTACTGGGTCAAATTTTGACTACACCGAGTCACATGCCAACCTCCTTAGCCGGCTCCTTAGACTATTAAGAAGTTTATATACAGCTGTGGATATGTTTTCCTGGGCAGGTTTTTTTCGACAATTCATAATTTTAGCCATTTGACCATTCTATGTAAGATAAAGTTATAGTTTGGAGATATATAATAAAATATGCATACCTTTAATACTCTTAGCGCAAATTCATAAATTCATATTATTTTAAGAAAATTATAAAAACTGCGAAGAGCATCTAATCTTATAAAATGTTCAACAATTAGGTATACAGGGTGTTTCAAAAGGTCAAAAAGGTCTCAAAATGCTGTTTTGTTATATCACAATGAACTCACAAAGTTGATATGTTTTTGCACAACTTCACCCATATCATAGTATATTTTATTACATAATCATAGGGTACATAGAAAACTAAAAGCTGCTGACCGAGCTAATATAAAAGGAGACGGGCGTGTTTTATTTTTGTACAGTTTGTTAAATAATAAATATAATGAATTAGCTAAGCCGTACTTTGAATTCATCCGTCAATGTCGCGAAGGACGGGAAATGCGTTCACAAATGCATAAGATATTTCTATCTTGACGAAAAACCGAATAAGATTTTTTAATTTACCGGAAATGTCATTAAGGTTCTACCGAAACACGCTCTTTAAATCTCTAGTGCCTATTATTTTGTTCATTCTAATATGCAAAAACTTGAAGTACGGCTCTGTAGTACCTTGTTAGCACCGACTTTGATGTTTTGATGGCATTTTTATATTACCTTTTTTATGTGCACTAAACAAATGGAGATAAGTATACCAACCCATCATTAAACTATTAAATGTCATATCACCCGAATTGTCTTTAAAATCTGTAAACGTCTCCGCAAATTAGATTGTAAACACAAAGAAACACAGTGTTATTTAGTACACAATTTCGCACGACTGGCTGCATGCGTTTTGTGACGAGGAATAAGCTAACTTCGGCAGCGCTCGGGTTCATTTTATTTATACGCAGATAATGCTTATGCTATTTATGAGCGTTTATAAGTGTATATTTTGTCAGTTGGTAACAATTCGAAATTTTGTTGTGTAATTTTACCGTGTGTACGATGGAGGGTATAACTTGTTTCATTTGAATTTTTTTTATAATTTTACTAAAATGTATTTGTTCGTATTGCAATCTGTACATACTGTACATCGAACTGTTAATTTTTGTACTAACAAAATACGTAGAATGAATGGAACGTAGCGTTTATTTTTCAAAATTTTCCTTAATACAGAATCCCTCTCTAAAACTGTACTTCCGTAAAAATCTTAAGGTAAAAGAAAAGTTTATAAAAATCACGTTTGTTTTTTTTTAATTCTGTTATCAATATATGCACATTTTTAAATTCACCATATTCTACATTTAAAAAAATAGTCATTCGATATATCAAACTTAATCAGACTCCTATCCAAGCTATATTTGAAATGACTAACGTAAACTAAAACCGAGAGAAACACGGTTTAGAGGATATTTGAAAAATGTGGATATGTTGTCACCTTCCATACACTGTATTTCTTAAACTAAAACTCTAGGTCTTTAGAACTTTTCCATATAGAATATATCCTAAAGAAGTTGAGCCATAATAATAGGAACAAGTTCTATAATACTGTATAAAGGAAGCTTATTCCTTGACAAATTATCCCGTTAAAATAGAAATGTATCTTATTTTTACATATATTCCACGTTACTTGCAAATGTGTTGTGTATCGGTGGTTGATATATGCTTAAAAAAGAACACTTATATCATTGAGACATGCCTACTCCTTGCAATATGTTTCTTTCTTTATACATAAAACTCCATTTGTCTCATTTCCTGAATATCATCTGGTTTTTCCTGTTGTGGAAAAAAACCCATACTTTACTGTCAAAACAATCTGAGGTAGATGGACAAAAGTTCTCTGAACGTGTCGTATTTTACATCAGTAAAAAAATAGTATGTAACGTTTGTTTCAGAACACATATATTAGATAATAGTATAGGGACCTGCGTGACATTACGCGACACATTTCTATCAGCTAGACACTACTAATCCTATGCCTTAGAGTACGGTAGAGAACAACAGTAATATGAAAAATTTCCTTAGTCTTGGAATCTTAATTTATTAATAAAACTTATTAAATTAGTATAGTATTTACTGGCTTAAAACTGGACATATTGCAGACTCGGATTGAATCGGATTCGTTCTCCAACACGGCAGGTATAAAGAACGTGCTTTGCCGTTTCTTCATCCTCTAGAAACATAGCATTCAACACTTTCCTCTAGTACGATTCTGTTTAGGTGATGATTCAGTCTGCAGTGCCGGATATATAGGCTAGTTAGGGCTCTTAGGTGTCACCTACTTTATTATTTCGTTCTTGACGTTAAAGAATATATAATGAATTCCTTTAAATGAATCTGGTAGTTTCTGCCAGCACTGGAGTATTTTCCCCCTCAGCCTGTACTCAGATGTACAAAGCAGCTGACAGCCCATTTGGTGTTTATTATCAGGGATGCTTATCTCTGTATTCAGAGAGTCTGGCTTTGGTCATTAGTAGCTCTCTTCGTCCACCAAACTAATAAGCCGTTCGCCACCATTGGCCTTATGACCATAACGTTTATCCAGAATGTTTGTTTGGGACCAATGCCCCATGATTTTCCACAAATTCTCCGACGCGTCCATAGTGACAATCTTGATTTGTGAATTATTAAATACACAAAGAGTCCTTTCTATATCATCACATAAACGCTACCGCTTGTAGTTATTTAAGAACACATTTAAATATTTATCCGTTGCTGCAGTGTATTTTAAAAAACGCGGTACTTTTAAATAAATTGATTACAATAAGCTTTAACAGAAAAAATTATGCAGTGTGGCGTATATTATACAGTTTCCAACTTTTCAGCTTTCGTCAGTATATATTAGGTTGTGACATACTTTCTTCCAGTTGTCTAGCGCATGACAAGTGAAGCGTCGCTTTAACGCTGAGCTATTTTTCGGTTATTCTCGAGCGCCACCTTTACAATTTTGTTACGTGGGGTAAAGATCCCACACTATCCTCCTAACGCAGCCCTGTTGCAGTAGGACTGGGATAGCTACAGTGAAGGAATGGTTATGTCCAGGGGTCTGAACGGCAGATTAGATTTTCACTCACATTCAACAGTAAAACGCACACGTCGGTAAATAACAAAGTTTATTAAATGTAATAAAATTTACATAGCAGTAAAAAACGGTCAGGTACTAAAGATACGGAGTTCATTATAAATAAAATAAAAACTTAAGATATGTCATGTTCATGTTATTTCAATTACATGCAAAGCTACGAGAACGAGGAACCAGGCGGTGAGTAGCTAGTTAACTACTAGTTTCTAATTTTAATTTGGAAGCTAGCGGTGGTAAGCAAGCAGACGGTGCAACGGAACATAAAATCAGTAAAACAACAGTAAGAAGTAGAAAAAACGTAAGCGGTAAAATCAAAACTATTTAAAAAAAACACAGGCGATGTGTAAGTACCAGGCAATAGCAAGCGATTATCTATATCAATAATCATGCATAAATGAACGGTCGTGTAGGTGGGAGAACTTGGCTACTAAATAAAACTGATACCAAATAAATATAAGGTTATCCAATTCGGTGCGGTGTGTCACATATGCTACATTCGGATCGGAGAATAAAACGGTTGTCGGATTCCGTGCGGTGTGTAACATAAGTTGCATTCGGATCGGAAAATGAGTTTACGTCGGAGATTATTCTACCTAGACGGACAGACAGAAATAATCATAATGGAGGTATTTCGGTTCGGTTCAGAAATGTTAAAATTACATCAACATTTCATGAGGTGTTTGCCAAGTGCTTCAAACCCCACAGCTAATTGCCTTTTTTCTAAATAAATTTCGGTTCGGCCTCATGGTATCTTCTCAGAGTTAATACGAAATATTTCTATGTATCAAAATATAAATATTGTTAATTCATTTACGGTATGCCTAGATGTTGTACTAAATTCCCAGACAATAACAAATTTCTAAAAATTATTTAAAGTGACATATTTTCTTTTAATTCGTAAAAGTACGAAATAGTTAAACTAAAATAAAACGGAAAACTACAATTTCTACCCACTCGGTAGAACAACAGATATTATTTTAACTTATTAAATAGGAAAAAAACGGTCTGAGCTAAAATAATATAGACGGTAAATAGTTTTCCCGGCATTCTCTCGAAATATAATCTATGTTCATTTTCCCAAGTTGCGGGCCTACGGAAAATTTTTTGGAACATTGTTATTTGGATAAAATCGTGAGAATCTAACAGGCACCCAATCGAGTACAACTACTTTAATAATAATTTATATTTAATTTGTTTACTCGGCTAGTTCGGAGAACGGTAATTATATTCTGATACATTGAATCGGAAATTATTTAAATTATTGCATTTATTCACGCAATTCAGTGAATTATTCTTATTTTTGTAACTATAAAAACAGTGACAAGAAACGGTGGCGGTTGCAAATCGGTATGTACTTACTGGACGACGGTTCGGAAAATAATAGTCAACGCGTAGTTAACTATTCGACGGACGGGATTTCAAATCTGCTTCAATGCAAATGATCTGCGCTGGCGGGACTAGCGCCGCTAGTGTTAAATTTTGTAATAATTGCAAGTAAACTTCCTCACAGCCGGATTTATTACATTTTCTATATAAAGTAGAATCCTATATCGCGATTTAAACTAGGTAAATTAGAAGGAATCTGTAACAATGATTTAAAACAAGTAGTTTTAGAACGTAAGCGAAACAAGAAGCGAAGGATAATTATTTATTTAAATTGCATTTTTGGCATCGGAAAAACATCTCGTTACAAAGTAAAGTATGACAACTGATATATATTGTTTGTCTTGTGCAAGTTGATCAGTCAATAGATGCCCAAATACCATGAAAAGTATTAAATGCTAAGGATGCGTATAGTCCACAAAAAATATGTTTTCAACAAATTTTGAGATGTAAGACTAATAATATTTGGTGTGTGAGTTATTCAATGTTATGTATGGTCCTCTCTGTACCTCAAGATACCGCATGGCTTCTCCTATGCCCCGGAAATGTTTTCTTAATATCAGGAAAAAATGAGGAAGTGATGGGGTAGAAAGAACTCAAAATAAGATTTTATTGAAATTTAGAACATATGAGTTAACAAAAAATCGGTAAAGGTATTTGCACAGAACTTCCCTCTTTATTTATACAGGGCGATCACTCTAAAAAATTATTAATTACGAAACGACATGTGAGAATAATAATCGGAATGTGGTTATCACTATTATTACAAAGAAAACCTGATAATTTTTGGTAAAAAAATATACAGAGTGGTCATCCGACAGCAAAAATTCAATATTGAGTAAAAAGTGCCAAATATGGAAGGCTTGCGTAAATACCTTTACGAATTTCCACCATGGTTGAATTATTTCTTGGGATGCCCACCCTATATACTTTTCACTAAAACTATAATAGGTGGGTGGCTTCCTTGCCATTTTTTTCTCGAATACAATACTTCTCTTCGCTTCGATATGCGAAGGAAGTAAAACGGGTTTTCAATGCAGTGCAGTTATTACGTTTTTATCATTGTTAGGGATATTGTTTAATTGATGAAATAATTTTCGCTAGATATTAGGAAACACCGGATAAGTATTTTATAAATTGAGGCTTGTTTATATTCAGTGTCATATTCAAAAGTGCAATGTCTTATAATGCCTATCTCAGTTGCGCTCTCGTATTATGGACATCCCACGGCAACAACAAAGACATGATGCAACCAGCATTTGTACGCTACATTCATTTCATCCTCGGTAATGTACTCAACTGGCAACGCTCGCCCCCATAATGCACTAATTACGGGGGAGTATATTGTGCAACCGAACAGGCATTTTTGACTTTAGTCCGCTTCGTCGCCAATTACTGTCGCCCAGAGCACGTGCAAGATATCACTTAACGTGGGAGTAGATCCAGAGCCTAATTTGCTAAAAATAGAGTAATAATTGTGTACATAGAATTTTAACAAATTACAACCCTCGTTATATACCACTCATTCCATTCCACTCCAAGTGTGTAAACAATACTTGGATTGTTACAGGGAATTTCTACAATTAATTTTGAATGCAAAAATATGCAATTCGGATTAAAAGAAGAGGATTAAAGAGAAGGATTTATGAAGAAAATTGTTACGCATTTGGTTTTAGGAAATCAGCGATGTTTTCATATATTGAGAATATATGTACTATATTTCTGTATTAACCTGGAATAAATCCAAATGAAGGGTATAGACTAAAAAGGATGAGGGTCCAAAAAATCGATTTTTGAGATAAATACGCTAAAATATAGCCAGACACATACAGTTTCCATATACCTAACTGTACAGAATAACAGAGATAAGAGCTACGTGTTATAATGACTTTAAAATATGCCGTACAGGTGAAAATAGATAAGGATACATCAGATTTCCAGAAGAAAGATGATTGTCCAGTGCTGTCACAATTCCACCTCCACACGTGCCTGTGTTTACATATTCAATAGTCGATAACCAGTACATTCTTCTTAGTTGTTCATAGTAGTTCGAATTGTGGTTAATATGTTTCTGCCACGTGCTGTTCTATAACTTTCTTGTTAAGATATTAATCCAATAATTATGAAGATTTCCATAACAAAAAATGTTATCTTAGATTTTCTTTCAGTAACTGTTAGTGGAGGGATTATACATCACAAAACCACAAAAATCAGTTCGGTGTATCGCGCAACCTCCCAAAAAACCACCCCTTCGGTGAAAAAAGCCTTATTTTACTGATAACTCGTTAACCGTTGAAGATATAAAAATATTACTCATCATAAAAAGAAAGCTTGACTAATTGCCTAAATAGTCCTCTTGTAATTTTCTCGTATATGCCATGGTTTTCGATAAAATCGATATTGAAAGAAATTGCAAAATTTGTATTTTTAATGCGCACGGATTTTCGTTTATTTGAAACTTTTTGCGTGCGGTCTATAGAAAAAGTTGAATTGCTCGAAAACTAAACAAGCTAGGAAGAAAAATCTTGCGTTTCCATTTTTGATGGCTATTGATATCTATTAGTATATTAAAATAACAATATAATAGTTATCTCTTGATTTTTTGCGCTTTTAAGGATTCACAGGCCCATAAAAAATAACTGACTATAAGATAAGTTATAAATGCATTATATTTTAGTTCATGGTAGTACATTAATGCGGAAGAAGTTAGGAATAAAAATATTCACATGTACAAATTTACCAGCATGTTGAAGTTAGCCAAATTTTGACCAATTTTTTATTGTTTCCTAAAAATAAAATAAAGACCGAAACATCTTGAAAATTTAGCTCAAAAATATATATTTTTAATTTATATATCATATAACTCTTGTTTCCAATCCTTTAATAGTTAAAAAAATGTATTAAGACAGGCAATATTAAAGAAGTTAAGCAAGTCAGTGCCTACTATTCCATAACATTACTATTTGGACCTATATCCTTTTCTCCCTGTCCAAACGTGTATAACCCCTTTTCAATTTCTTTCCGCGTGCCTGTGTTGAAGCAACATAAATAATTAGTGGTTTGCCTAGAAATGAATACAAATAGTCTTCATTGAAAATTTGACCAAAGTTGTTAATATGTATAGTTTAAAAAATAGGGGGTTTCAAGTTTTCAAGTATCGAAACTAACATGTTGTGACCCTCATCCTTTTTAGCCTGTACCCTTCAAATATAACCGATCGAAAGATATTACACGTGAGAGACAGAGGTTTTAAATTTAATTTACTAGAATCAATAGAATTTATCAAATCCAACAAAATTCCCGGAAACAATCTTCTAAATGACTAGCTGGACCTATATCAATCAACTCTGTTTAACTCATTAAAATAATCCCTTATAAAATAAACCCCCTTAATTTATTACTTATTTACATAATTTGCTAGTAATTTTTTAAATTCCTAATGTTTCTTGTTTTCTAAGATCTGATCAATTAGTACCTAGGATAGTGTAATTAGTACTTAGTATAAATATGCACAGCCCTTGGTAAATTCATTCATTTGAATCAACACAACATTATTACATTAAAGTACCGGAACTATATAAATCAGTGACAGAAAACAAAGTAGTGTCCTTTCTCATATATTCTCACATATTCTCGGATAGCAGAGAGTGTGCAAACCTAACAGATTTATTGTCAAGTTATAATTTCCGACAAATGATTACTTCCAATACAAGACAAGATAAATGTATTGATAATATATTCATCAACTTTACTGGTAATTTATGTTTATCATTAAGTGTAGATTTAGGTATCTCCGATCGTTATGGTCAATTTTTAAATTTTCATTTGGATAAGATTCAAAGGGCATCTAAAAGCAGGAAAACCTGTAGGCCAATAACCGCCGAAGGCAAGCAAATATTTTTCAATAATGTAGAAAATATAGGTTGGAATTTCATTGACAATGATAATCTGGAGTGTAACAACAAATTTAAAATGTTCACAGAGGCAATAATAAATGCAATGGTTAATGCTTTTCCTGAAAAGTCAGTTTTATATGATCCAAACTTTACTTATGATTCAAACTGGTTCAATGAAGACCTGCGTGAAATGAGGTCAAAATTAATGCTACTGTCAGATCTATATAAATAATATATATGTAATTATCTGAAAAAGGAATTATCTGATTACAAGACTTAGTATAGAAACGTTATTATAAATTCAAAAAATAATAATAATGAGAAATTAATAAGAAACTCTCAAAATTCAATAAAAGCGATGTGACAAATCATAAACAAAAAGATAAAAACCACACATTTACATACACAGAAGGCTACTCGTTTGTATCCAAACGAGATTAGCACGTTTTTCAGTGAAGTTGCTGAAAATCTTCTGGAAGAGTTGGGTGATAGTGAAATAGATCCTGTAGATAAAATACATCATAATGGATTATCTAATACAAATGTATTTGAGTTTAAACTAGTAACTCACAATAATATTGGAGAAGCCATTGATTCTATAAAACGCAAAAACAGTAAAGACATCTATGGTCTAAATATAATCCTAATAAAAAATTCCTAATTCGATTATATCACCATTATGCAAACTTATAAACTTGTGCATGGAAGAATCGTGTTTTCCAGACTATCTCAAAGAGGCTATTGTAATTCCTATATTCAAAAAAGGAGATGCAAATAATGCAAATAATTTAGACCTGTGTCACTACTACCAAGATTTTCAAACATAGTAGAAAAATGCTTTTCAGAGCAAATAACACACTACTTCGAGACCAATAATATTTTTTATAATAAAAAATTCGGTTTTAGAAAATCAAAAAATACCACCTCTGCAATTCTCGATTTAATAGGGCAGGTTTTAGGGGCTCACGAGGGTCGATCGAGAACATATGTGCACTATATTTTGCAACTTAAGTAAAGCGTTTGGCTGCGTCTCACACGAGGTACTGCTAGAAAACCTGAAGAGATATAAGTTCTGCCAAAACAGTATATCACTATTGAGATCATATTTAACAAATAGATATCAAACAATTAAACTAAACAATGCATATTCAAACAAAACAAAAATAATACATGGGGTGCCCCAAGGCTCAGCACTTGGCACACTCTTATATTTAATGTATGTAAATGATATTCAAATGAATACTCTAGTGACATTGCAGACGATTGCAGACGATACAACTATTTCGGTACAAAATAAGAATATTGAACAACTTTCTGCTATGGCGTGTGAGGTGGAGGCAAAGGCAGAACGGTGGTTCAAGTCAAATAAACTTACATTAAGTAGAGCAAAAACAGTGCATATGATCTTTCACTGCCTAATAAAATGGAGCACTCTGTTCCCGACCCCCCAGGAATCAACAAAGTTCTTGGGAGTTTATCTAGATGATAAATTGACCTGGCAGGTACACATAGAGACAACTTGTCAAAAAAATTAGCAAAACATACATTTATCTTGAGAAATTTAGCAAATGAAGTAGGTGAAGAAGCCTTGAAAAATGCATACTTTGCACTATGCTACTCTTTGCTTTCTTATGCTGTTTTAGTTTGGGGACAAGCATCAAATTGTCCTAGAACCTTTGCTCTACAAAGAAGAGCAATACGTATAATATCTGTGTTAAATTATAAAGATGACTGTAGAGAACAATTTCGTAGGCTAAACATTCTCACAATACCATCGATATATATATGTATGAGTTGTTTTTGTATGCTAGAGAGAACTTGTATCCTCAAAGTATAGAAAAAGAATGTGACTATCATTACATGACAAGGCACAAAAATATGTTAACAGCACCTTATGCAAGATTAACTAAAAGTCAAAAGTCAATTATTAGCACCCAAACTTCATAATAAATTACCACTGAATGTAATAAGCCTACCAGATCGGACATTCAAGGAAAAATAAGGGCCATCTTGCTCGAGAAGACTTTTTATTCATATTATGAATTTTTATCCCATAATTTTAGTATATAAGAAAATGTCAATTTGTTCCATTTCCTGAAGTTTGTCTTATACTTTATATGGTAACAAGATATGTATATGCATATATTTGAAACTGAAATACTGACTTGTGCAAATACGATCTTTGTATATAGCGCCAATAAAATGATTTGATTTGATTTAATATATTTTAGTTGTCATTATTGCTAAATGATGCCAATATGGTTGACGAAACGCGTCAAGTCTGGTGCCTACCTTCCTAAACTACCCACTTATAACAGTTTTAAAAGAAAGTTTTGTTATTTATTATTTCGAAAAAGATTAATTTGTACTGTCTATTTTCTTTTCTGTGGAATATTTTCACACGAGAATAGATTAGATGAGACCTCACATCCTTTTATCCCACAAATTCAATAAATAAATAAAAAACACCAACGCTTTGCTGTGAGAGAGATTTGGGAAAATTGATTTCTTATATTTAAGCGAGGTGTCTTTGAATGACCCTCCTAGTTGTGCTTACACTAGAATTTCTTTTTAACGCCTTTGGTTTATAATCGATTATCATGGATAAAAATAGACTATCGCATTTTCTCAATCTTTTTGTGTGTATATTTAGACATTCAGATTTTTTCATGCTAGTGTCAGACACTTGATTAAATTCACAAAGGGGAAGTACTGTTTTCGACAGCAGCAGTTAACACACTGTTCAAGATAGTTACAATGCATTTCCTGGCTATGTAGGCGATTTTGTTAAGCATGTAATAGAGTCGAGTAAACTTTAACTTGTCATGTCCTAACAAAAAGTTGACTTAACGTTCGCATTTTGTGAACGAATTGAGACAATTCAATGACTAGAGTTTAAAGAAAAATGACACTATCTTGCAACAAATTGGTACTCTTTCCATAGAATGTAAGTCATGCTTTATTTTATTGGACTTCCCTTTGCTGTATGGCACATCTGACAGCATCACATTATTTGTCGCGGATGTCTGTTTATCGTACGGTCTCAATAAAGTTATTCTTCATCAGCTTATTAGTTATGTCAGCTTAGCCTTTTGGAGGACGTCCACATGGTTCTTTCAATTCTGGTTTTCCGTGAACCATTAACTGTTTTATGTTGCTTTTTGACCAGTTGATGTGGTAAAAAAATGTGGAATAACATAAAGCCAGAGAGCCATTTGAAGAAGAGGATTGATTTCTTAGCCAGTCGAGTTGTTGTTTTGATGAGCTGTTCGAGAAATTCATAACAAACTCCCCCAAACTCGCATCTTGAAAGTATAAATACCATGTCTATCTATCACTCTTAGAAGTATAAGAAAGATGAAGAAAACTAGGGCGTCAGCAAGCTTAACTCTTACGCTCTTCAACTGACAAATTGTCTATTTTAATATCTGTATTCAAGCCTGGCGACAGGGTGTGGTCTAGGGGATTACCTGACTCTCGGAGCTTGCTCTAGGCTTGAAGGGGGCTTCGTGATTGCAGGACTAATGTAATTTAAATTAAGCGATTAAAAGAAAGATTCAGATAGTGAAATGTCAAACAATGAGTCAAAATAGAATAATTGTATGTAAATCGTCGAAACTGCGGTCACTACTTTGGGTCAACACAGTAGTGTTTTATTCGTTTTCTATGTAGAAAATATTCTCGATAACAATGGGAAATAAGTACACAAAAATTACAACAAATTTTGAAAAGATATTTGCGCCCACAATTTGCTATGGAACTGTTAATAACTATTCAAATTAACATTATCAACGATTTCTAGTCATGTGACGATAAACCTCCACGTGATGCACTATCAACTCGTCTCAATTTATTTTTCAACGTCTGGAACTTCAGACATGTTATATTCCATCATTTGATATTTGAATATTAGCATACTTCCAATGTTTTATCCATTGATGAAAAAATAAGCCTAGATCCATGTTTTTAGGCTTCAAACAATCTCTTGAGTCAGTGAAGTTAATCCACCCTGTGGAATGCTATCAAATTAAATTAAAACGCGAACTTTCAAGCGGTCTTGAGGTAAACGCTTGCTATTACTCCACAGGACTACATTGAAAGCTGCGAGTGATTAGCATAATAATTCATTTTGATTAATTACTTTGGTTTTGATTAACAAAAAATTAAATGTCTGGAGTAATTTGTTGGACGAAAAATACAAAATTTAATTACCCCTTGCTCATGCTGGTATAATTCTTTAGGCAGTGACGGCGTTTCTACGCATTTTTTGTCTGTTTTCATATAGTTCGCTTGTTAATTTAAGAAAGTAAAATTGGTATTCATAACATGTTAATTAAACAAACTGAGTTACAAAGTATGTATTAAGAGTATAGAATACACCATTTTATACTATGGGCTGGGTTGAAACATTATAATTTCTTAAGTGGAAATAAAACGAATCATTGAATTTAACTTACTTTAATGGTTTACAAAAAAGACACAAACAAAGGCAGAGCAATTGACATCGGGGTGCGAGTAAACATTACAAAAACTTTCGTCAGAATAATCATATAAACAAACCATTAAAAGTCCGTCTGACATATAACAAAAGACAAAGTAAAAATTGTACACATAATAAGAAGCCGTACACAATAAATAATGAAACTAAACTAAACGCGGCCTGGCCAGGGCGTTGTAAATAAATAATTTTTACGATAACATAATTAAGCTCAGCTATATTACATATAGACACCTAAAAGGAAAATATTACTAACTGTACGTAAAATTAATGACAAAAATGGCCCGACAATTAATAATTTCGACATAAACCGGTTCGGCAGTAGAACACTATGTTTTTATGCCCAAAACACACGGGAGATGTCAAAATAAAGAGACGAATAGCTACGCCACCAAAACGAGGTTATACACGCACTATAACCTTCTCAAAAGGTACGAGAAGTCTTATCAAACACTGCGTACCATAGGAAATATTACTGCCCAAACGTGTAATGAGGTATGGAAGCCATCAACAATTCTGCATTGTCGCAATTGGCTTCAAACAGCAACATCAGCATCACGAGAGGCATACATAATATAAAAGTCTGTTGTACTTACAGTTGATTCGACGAAAACATTGCCTTTCTGTAACTATGGGCAATGTTACACTATAATACATAACATATAAACTAAAATAACTACTTTACTGATTCTATTCGCAGTTATTATTCACTACCGGCCAACCGCCTCTGCGCCATCTTTTCCGCGTCTCCCCTCTGCCAGAGTCGGCGCCTATATTGTCTACTATTCTCTAAACTTGGTCGTACAACCGACTACGCTATTGGTCAATCATTTTTCATGATTATCCGATAATATTTAAACGCGTATAATTTAAATTTAATTAATAAATAGAATAATCGCGCGCTTTATCGTATTGGTTCACATAATTGAAATTTGCAAATTAACCTATAGAGTGTTTCAAAACGTGAGCGTTACACTCCCCCTTTCTTTCATAAGGTGGAAGCCCTAGCCCGACATCGAACAAAACGTACAAGTACTAACTAAAGTTGCAAGGAAGCCATAAGGAGCTTGAAGGAAATGGTAAGTACGATAAAAGATAAAACGTAGTTTCGCAAGAGAAAGAGAAAAGAAAAGGTAAAAAAACAGAGTCGTTTGAAGGCCAGAAATGAAAGGTATAACATCGAGACATCGCTCAACGTACTAAAATACATAGGAATGCGTATAAACGTATATTTCGCAACACGACAAAAAAATTACTGACTAGTTTACTATCAACCGAAAAGGGACAGTAATATTAGCGTAACGAAACGGTAATAACATAAAAACAAAAAAGTAAGATCATAAGATCCTCCGCACTAAAACAATTAGCCGGGACGATAAGGTAAACGTATGAAACGCAGAGTCCGTAACATAACGCAAAAATGTACTAACAAAATTACTATTAACCGAAAGGGAGCGTAGTAAAAAATAAAAAAGACAACTTGTAGATGATTTATTCTCTACAACGTTCACATTGACCTCATGGGCATCCGATGCCTAGGGCGGCGAGATATTTGCAAAAAACTTTAACCTTCAGTATCTTGGGTAGCTATGTTAGGATTTTTGTGATTTTTGTGGATTTGGATTTGGGATACCTCAAAGAACGTCTGTGCAAAAATTGATTTTTACTAATTTTGTTCAGGTCAAATGCTAATTTCCCTGGACATGCTTGTTTTCCACTTCCATTACAATAATACAAGATAGAGGAACAATTATTTAAAGTGGGGTGCTATTATTGTCTTGTACACTGTTATTTTTTTTTAATTAGTGCTAGTAATAGCTAGGGAAAACCACTGTTATCCTAGAGTACATTGATAAATTAACGCTAATTCTACTGAAATAATTATTTTTTTAAATTTATTTTATCCATTATATATTCTGCATGTTTGCTAAATTTTAACTGATCGTCTATTATTATACCCAGATATTTGTATTCTGTTACATACTCTACTCTCATCAAGTAGCTTAATATTTTCATATTGTCTTTTATCCCTATTCCCAAAAATTATAACTTTTAGTCGCGTCATTTTAGTATGGAAAATCTGAAACCTCTAAAAAAGGTACAGGTCAATTGAATTCATTTTTGTTGCAAAGTGCCCAGAAAGGCATTTAGAAAAAACAGTACCTTTTATTTTTTGGCGGAAATGTTTGGTTTCATTTTTTTCCCGATAATTGGCCAATATTAATAGCCTATTTAATGAAACTAATCGAAAAATTTGTTATCATACATAATATGCCATAAAATTAGACGAAAATGGTTACTCGGGGGTTTTGAGGTCACTAGTCACCAATCTGAAGTCCAATTTGGGAAATTCAAAATGGCGGACCGGAAATCAGGCCATTTTCCATAAGAAATGAGAATGGATATGTTGGACTTGAAAATCGAGGTCGCTGATTACGAATCCGAGGTCTGATTTGGTAAATTCAAAATGGCGGACCGGAAGTAGAGTCAATTTATCAGGAAAATTCGTATTTTTGGGCTGAAAATGAGCGCTCGGGGATTTTTGAGGTCGCTAATTACGAATCAGAGGTCCAATTTATAGAATTCAAAATAGCGGACCGGAAGAACAGTCTATCTCTCCAAGAAACCTAGTATTTTTTACTTTTTTGGTCTGAACGAAAAGAATACGAGTTTTCCGGAGAAATGGACTGTTAATCCGGTCCGCCATTTAGAGTTTCGTAAATTAGAGCTCTGATTCGTGATAAGCGACCTTAGTAACCACCGAGTACTCATTTTAAGCCCAAAAACGAAAATGATACGAGTTTTTCTTGATAAATTGACTCTACTTCCGATCCGCCATTTTGAATTTACCAAATCAGACCTCGGATTCGTAATCAGCAACCTCGAGAATCCCCGAACCAAGATATACATTCTCATTTCTTATGGAAAATGATCCGATTTCCGGCCCGCCATTTTGAATTTCTCAAACTGGACTTCAGATTGGTGATCAGCGACCCCAAAAACACCCGAGTAACCATTTTCGTCTAATTCTATGGCATATTGTGTATGGTAACAAATTTTTCAATTAATTTAGTTAAATTGGCCATTAATATTGGCCAATTATTGGCCCAAAAATTAAACCAAACATGTCCGCCAAAAAAATAAAAGTTAATGTTTTCTCTAAATGCCTCTCTGAACTCTTTGCAACAAAAATGAGGTCAGTTAACCCTGTACCTTTTTTTAGAGGTAAAATGCCAAAATGACGCGACTATTTAGTTTTTTGCGTATTTACAAGCAGATGATTGTTTTCCAACCAGATTTCCAATTTTTTAAATTCTGCTGCATTTTCTCCAGCACCCCTTTATATTTATCACCATATATTGATATTAAAATGTCATCGTCAAATAAATTACTAATATCGTTTTCAAAACACTGAACGATGTCATTCATATTATGAACCATTTTGTTATTTCAAGGGTGTAATTGATGATTTTAGCCTCCCTACTCATGAAAAAGAGGAGGTTACTGCAATTGGCCCGAAATCGAAAATTGAGATAAAACCAAATCTTTCCGTTTTGAAATGCCAAAACTATCAAACAGATTTTGAGGAAATTTGGCAAAAGGGTAATATTGGTACCGTTCAAGAGTCGAAGGGATATCTTTGCAGTCTGCATCGCTAACTCAGCGGTAACAACCCCCCTTTATCCACTACAATAACGAATTTTCGTGAACATTTGGTGGAAAGGTACTCGTTTTGAAAAATTTGTATGTTCCGTTGACCGATATATTGAGATTAAGATAAACTCCTTAACCTTGAATTTTTTCTGCTGAATAATATTTTTTTTGACATTTGCGACACTTCATTATGTTTGCGAACTATATTTTTTAGATGTTTCCGGCAAATTGGATTATCGAGAATATCTAACATTGTATTTTACACGCGAACAAGCTCATGATAATTGCTTTGTGCCACGTAAAGACTTTAATGACTGCAACCCTCTCTTTTAAAGCATCTAAAGTATGGACTTCAAAAGTTTGTCAGCTCAACACGGTAGGAAACTGGCATGGCGTTGACATCCTGTGAAAACTTTATTTTAAGTTTGAGGATGACGAAAAACGATTAATATTTATTAAGAGGATCTGCTACACTCTACTCAGTATCTGTTAAGAGCCTCGGGCCATTTTTTAAATATTAGTTTTATGAACGAAATTGTTTGCCTAGTCTGGGACATTTGCCTTTAACAAGAATTAAAGTTAAAAAACCGACCAAGTACAGGTCGTACTTGCGCAATTAATGTTTCGTACAAAGCGAAGTTTGTTGTCGGGCTTCCTTTTTATGTGGCAACAATACAGGGTGTAATCAGTTTCATGTCATTAGAAAAAACTGGTAATGAGGGCCGACCAGACAAACAAAAAACCTTTATGACTTTTCCCTCTAGGGGCACTTTGAAAAAACTGACCTAGGTCAACCTTTTTAATATATTTTTTTAAATATTAATGTAGAAAATAATTGAGAACCACTGCTTTTCTTGGTCAATGAACTTGTAGTTCCCAATTATACAACTTTTAAATTGTCAAAAAATTGCAAAGGCCTTGGATCATCGACCGCCTTTGATGGACCGCCTGAACCGAACTGAGGCAATTATAAAGAGGTAAATAATTCGTTATTCGTTTCCTGCACAACTGCAAGCAAATAATGGCCGCAGAAGTTTAAACAGAGCATTTCTTTACATGTGTGTCTTTTAATTTGGAACAAAATATTGGATTAATGTTTATAATTTAGAATATTTAAATGTGATTTATTAACGTTTGTAACATAAATGAGTGACCTGGGTTAAAAGCTTACCACCTAAGTAAATTATTCAAAATCTGCATCTGCATCAATACACAGTTCGGTACGTCGAATTAAGGACATACGTACTCCGTTCAACACTAAACAATAAACTATCAACTAACGTTGCCAATAAAGAAAAACTTGGTCCAAAATCCAAAACGGAATACAAAAACAACGAACAAGTAAGTTGTGTCTCTACGTAATCAAGAATTTAACGACTTGAACGGTAAAGTCAATAAAATAAATCTTCACTATAAATACACAGCGACCCGAAATTCAAAAATAACAAAAACAACGATCGGTGGGTTGGACGTGTGTACGTAACGAAACACCCACAGAAACTAAAATATTGCACAAGGGAGAGTCAGAGTATAGTTTTCTTCAGATCAGATCTACTAAACACTCAAAAAACGTCGACGTCTTTCATCTTATTTACCGCACCGCTAAAGACCGCCGACATTTTATAACTATCTACACAAATATTGAGTATCATAGACAAAGACACGCGCGACGATCTAAACCTACCTCAAAATTCCAGCAGTTCTCAAAAGATTTTATTGAAAATTTGCGAAATTTTTGTTTATTTTTTTTCTCCAAAACTATGAGCTTTAGACCCCATGTTATATAAGGTTTTTTTTGTTTGTCTTGTCGTTCCCTACCACCAGCTTTTTTAATGACATGAAACTAATTACACCCTGTATATATCCAAGGTAGTGCAACCCTGAAAATTGTCTTTCAGTCCACAACTTATTCAGAATATTCATGATTTTTTTCAGATTTCTCTGAACGATACCTTTGGAGATATGGTGGAAGGGTTTTAAGCATATTGTCGAGAAAGTGTTAAAGAAAATAATGAAAAAAAGAAACAAATGATATACAGGGTGGGGCAATAGTGCGTCGGACTTCGATATCTCGAGTTTTATGATAACTAGAAATTTATAAAAACGTACAAGTAAACTAGATAAAAAAGTCTGTAACCGAAAATTATTTTCGGATATACAGGGTAAGCCAAGACAATATTACAGGAGTGACATTTTAAATGGAATGCTATGTATATCTACATTTTTTGAAGTCCCTTTCTAGACACTTTTCACTGTTGTACCATTATTGACTATCTCCCAACCACTTGGATGTAATGAATTTTTTTTTAATCATTGTCATTTCCTAAAAACATACAGCATGACAAGATTATTTTTCAGTTTAGAACTCTATGAATTGAATTTTCTCAATTTTTTCAAATAGAACACCCAGTATATTTTTCGACGATGTAATGTAGACATGAAAAAGAAACTTGTTTTGTATGTACATCCGTATGCCTATTTGAAAAAAATTTCGATTTATTGAGCAATAAGCAGAAAATTCAAGAGTAAACATAAAATTTTTTGCGATTACTATACTTCCAATCCACTACGTGGATGTGGAAGTAAAATAGAGGTTCCATTAAATAATTCAATAGAAAAAATTATAAGTTTTCTACACGTTACACGTTTTGATTGACACACATCTTTATGCGCAATGGAAATGATACCATTTAGTGGGACGATTTCTTCCAATCCATTGAAACGGGAGATAATAATATAGCTGATCCCTCACAGCAATGGGTTCTTTTGTAAATTTTTTTGTTGTTTTCCGTATTTGACAAGCAATAATACCTCAGTTTTATAATAAATTTTGTTAATTTTAAAATATTTGGAATTTAACAAAATGAACATTTTTTCGTTTCATTATCGGTAATAATTTATGTTCGTGTTATTACTCAATTGTAGCTGAGATGTAAGCTTTTCTTTTGAATAATATGCAGTTAGTCAAGACCATTTTTAACGAAAATTAAAAATTTTCAAAAAAATGGACGTTTGTATATTATATTGTTTTAATATCGGTTTAGTACCCACTCTGTAATGGCTTAAGCAATTACTATGACGTGTTTGGCAAACTAGAGGAAAAATAGGTAAATAGTTTTTATTCGAGGATTTGGCGAATGCGCAGGGATAAAATTAAAATTTCGTTAGAGGTACATTAACATTAGTAGTTAGGTACTTTCGAAGTAGCCGACATTAAATCTGATGTCAGAACTTAAGAATTCAAAATGGCGAATCCAATAGAGCTGCCATAATCGCAAAAATGATTCGAATTCGACGTAAAACTTAGGGATTATGGGGATTCGGGTACTTTTTTGTAACTTTTAAAATAGAAAGAGGGTACGAATAAAGTGAAACTAAATTATTTTGAAAATAATTAAACCACTTTTGAAAAATGGTTACTTGCTTACAAAACAAAATCAGTTACCCAAATAGCTGTTATAACAAACTTTAAATATCCACAGACACGTATTTCGACACTTAATTCTCCTGAGTGTGGCTATTTCTAAAGCTTAAAAGAAACTCAATAATATTGAGAGCAAATTATCAATGATTTTTTTAAACAGGATATTAAAAATTAAAGTTGGATTACTGGAAATTCACGTAAAGGGATGATTATAAATATAATTAAATGTAAATACAACTTCCCGTTAAAGGTACTATAAAACTATAATCAAATAATGTATTTTATTTTATTTTATTTATTTTTATTTTATTCATACACCATCTAACAGTACAAGACCATTTACAAGATGGGAAACAACACATACATCGTACAAAAATTACATAAATTTACTAGCGTACATTTCAGTAAAGACATGTAACAAAAGAAAATATAAATATTAAAGAGAATAAAGAGTTGAATTTATTTACGATAAAAGGAGAGAATAAAAAATACATATATGATTTAGACAGAATCTCCTATTTATTAAAGATGTCGATATCACGCTGACTGTGGTTATGTTACCAGGGAATACTAGTAATTATTTTAACTCTTACAAATATGATAAGGTGATAAGTTTTCTGTGAAAGTTAAAATAATTACTTGTATTTTCTGGGAATATATTCATTTTTGATTCCATTTCTGTAATTGTTATTATAATTCAAAGCGATATTCTTTTATTATAATTATTCTCATTTTATTATCAGTATCAGAAAATTTTTAATTTGTTCGCCAAAATGAACTATTAAATTATATTTCATTACTTTTATTTTTGCCCTCTTATTAGTGTACTAGTTTATTTCTTTATCAAAATTGAAAAAAAAAATCTAAAAGTAAAATTGAAGATGTATTAAGCATAGGTAATGAAATAGACAGGAACTAAGGTAAGCTGGGTTATACGGGTCCAATATGAACTCAGGAATCACAGGTTCCCGTCCTCTATAACATCCAAGGTTTGTTCCGGTATGCGGTTTGGCCGCCCGTTGGACATGTTCGGCGGACGACCGAACTGCGTGTTGGTGAACACGAACGTGACTTTCGTTTTCGATTGCATGCCCGAAATCGGCAGCAATGCTCACCTTACGCGGCTTACGCTAGCAATCAACTACTGATTTTTTTGCTCTCAGTAAATTATCCAATAAATGACACATCTAGACTCGGCGTGACATCCTACAATTGAAAAATGCTGCTCAATAGTGGTAATAGTAATGGTAATTTATTAACCAAGCCAAATGGTACAATTTAATACAATAATATAAAAGAATATTACATATAAAAATATTGCATATAAAATACATAGATACACAGCTGTTATTTATAATTTAATTACCAATATCACCAAAATCTTTGAAAAAATCATGAAGAATAGACTAACGTCATTTTTTAATAAATATAATATTATATCAGAGAGACAGTTTGGTTTTCAGAAAGATAAATCCACAGAGGATGCCATAGCGTACCTAACAAGTTATGTTTATGATGTCTTAGATGAAAAATCACCATGTTTATGTATATTTGTGGACCTTGCAAAAGCACTTGACACGGTATCACACACCAATCTCTTAAATAAACTAGAACATTGAGGTTTGAGAGGAAATGCATTTAATTTAATAAAGAGTTATTTGTCTGAAAGAACACAATATGTAAAAATAAATGAAACCATTAGTGACGCAAAAACCGTCAGCTACGGTGTTCCGCAGGGAACAGTTCTAGGACCGCTTCTGTTTACCGTATACATAAACAACCTACTTTCGATGCGAACTGTCACAGCTAAGATATTGAGTTTTGCTGATGATACGGCAATACTTTTCAAAGCCAATTCATGGACAAATCTGAAAAAAACTACAGAAAAAGAATGCAAAAAAATAAAGAAATGGTTAGACTACAACTTACTTTCAGTTAACTTTAAAAAACTAGTTATTTACCATTTACCTCGTACATAAATAATCTACCTAATTTTGGTCCATTAAATATTGAAAAACAGCTAAAAATTCCAGAAGCAGATTCAGTAAAATACCTAGGTATTATCATTGACAAACATTTTAGATGGGACCTGCAAGTAAAACATGTAACACAAAAAATTCGAGGACTGCTACATAGATTTAAGTACCTAAAACCATACCTAGATATAAAACATTTAAAAACGCTCTATTATTCCTTAGTAGAATCACATTTAACATATGGTATTATCGGCTGGGGAGGTGTCTGCGATTCTTACTTAAAAAACATAAACAATCTACAAAAAAGGATATAAAGGATAATTTACTAACGATCGTGGTTACCCCTCGGACGAGTTATACAAAGCTAGTGAAATATTCGATTTAAGGCAATTATTTTCTCTAAAAATTCTATTATTCAGCTTTAAAAATAAAGGAATATACAAACCTATTCAGCATAAATACACAACAAGAAACAAAGAAAACCGATATCAAAATTCAAAAGCAACAAAAACTATCGGACAGAAATGTTATACATATCTGTGATCAAGATTATACAACAGATTATCTAAACAAACAAAAAATACAAATAAATTGCACATAAGTATTTAAAAAAAATGTTGAAAAGTGGTTAAGAGAAAATTCTAGGTCTCAAATATACAACCTTATTAATTAAAATGTAATATAAATTGAACAATAATTACATTCAATACTCAGATAAAATAACACTCTCTGATTATGACAGAAAACCCGAACTAAGTAAAAAATCTGTCAAATTCTGACAGAAAAACCAAACTGAATTCTTCTCAGGCTATAAATAAATATTTAATCTCTTTGAATTTTTTGTTATTGATAAAACGCTTAACTATCGGTATGTTACGGTTTGTTCCTAAGAAATCCAAATATGATCGCATTCCCGACATGCAACGAGAAATCTCTTTGCAGTAAACGTTTATGCAATTTATTATGTACCCTACTCGATAAACACCGAAGGCGTACAAAATGCGGGCTAGTGGGTTGGCGACACACACAAAAAATTTTAGACAGTACCTAGAGTTTAACGTCTACCTTGACAACCCGGACACTTCGCCGCTGTCTTAACATAATTAGATTTTAATAGAGGCATCATTAATCTTCCCTTCAAGGGACTAAGTGAGTTTTTGTGTACAAATAAAGTAGAATGGAATGTAGAAATTTTAAACAATGCCTTTTGCTTCTCCTGTAGTGTTAAATATACTTTATCTCTGGTAAATAATTGTACTTAGATGAAGGAAACTTTCACATGAACCTGGTTTCCAACGTAATTTGGATAGTTTAATAGAAGATGGTGGTCTTTCGTCTCTGTTTTGGAGGCTCGGTTATTAGATGTTCGGTGTTTAGGACGTAATAGTAAATACACCAAAAAATAGTAATGACTATTAAACTTTTTGGATGCAATATCCTTAAATACAGCAGTTTCATAAGTCATGGCAGGTTTAGATAAGTATCCGTGCTTTTGCTACCCTTTTGCGTGCGGTGATATATCGTTGCATACATTTTTTTTTTAATAAAGTCAACCAATTTGTTTGTATTTCACATATATTATAAATCTACTCAAGACAATTCATTAGTGATATTTTCAGGGGATCTTTTCATGAGAAGAAAAATGCTTTTTAATTTTTCTAAAAATTTATATACGTACTTACGTTAGACATCCATCTTTTTTTCATTAATTATACGCCATACAATAAGCTGCAGCATGTATTTTTCACAAACCTCTATCGAAGGAGTAACGTACTCACATTGGAAAGATAAGTTAGTAGGGAGGTGGTCAAAACACCTTATTAATGTTTAAAAATAATTGTGAAAATTTTAAAACTTGGCAATTTCTTTTAAAAATGAAAGAGTTCGTTCTCTATCTAACACTATTTTGAAATATAATCTTTATAGGATTTTGCAAACAGCGGAAAGAGAAACTATCTATGAGAACTAAAAGAAAAACTATATGTAAAAATATCAATGAAATCTTTGCATTCTTTCGATAACCTGACTTCTGGTTATGCTAACAAGTAAAAATTCTTATTTGCCATTCTCATTATAACACTAGCATCCAACATAGTCCCCTACGACTAGGCAGATTAAACTTAGTATCTACATGATCCCCTACGATATGTAAATTCAGTTAAAAATGAGAACAAAGGCCTGAAATTAATTTACTTACCTACCTTGTGTTTAAAAATTTTTTCATTCTAATGCATTTCATAAATTCTCACTCAGTTTCTTGGAAATACTTAGGCTTTGAAACGTTTTTTGTCCTTATTCTGGACTCATCAGAAAAACACAAAGCCACTCATAACGATGTTCCATGCAAAACCAAGGCAATATCCATGAATAAGTATGAAATATATATATTTGGCATTGACTGATAAAAACAACAGCTCTTCACCTATCTATTGGCTAACTAGTATTGGAGCCTATATACTCTATTCATGTTTAAAAGTGAATGATTTATTATTTGTTTGCTTATAGTAATGAAACATATTCTTTATAGGATTTTGCAAACAGCGGAAAGAAAAACTATCTATGAGAACTAAAAGAAAAACTATATGTAAAAATATTAATGAAGTCTTTGCATTCTTTCGATAACTTGACTTCTGGTTATGCTAACAAGTAAAAATTCTTATTTGCCATTCTCATATAATACTAGCATCCAACATAGTCCCCTACGATTAGGCAGATTAAACTAGTATCTACATGATCTACGATATATAAATTCAGTTAAAAATGAGAACAGAGGCCTGAAATTAATTTATCTACGTACCTTGTCTTTAATTTTTTTTTCATTCTAATGAATTACATTTTGATAAAATCTCATTCAGTTTCTTGGAAAAGCCTTTGAAACGTTTTTCGTCCTTAATCTGGACTCATCAGAAAAGCACAAAGCCACTCATAACGATGTTCCATGCAAAACCAAGACAAAACACGAATTTTCCATTCTAGTTTTAATAAAATAGAATTTCTCGATCTTAGGTTACTGTATTTACCAGAAATAAGGCGGATGGAGAGATGGACGGACAGACGGACAAATCGACAGACGAACGGACATTTTGGTCGGACATTATTCGGTATGGAATGACTAATACAACGATGTTTTCTTTTCTCAGCGATATTTATGATTGTCGATCAAGTTTTAGTTTCTGTATTTTTGAAGAATACAAGATACGGAAAAAATTTCATACGACAATTTTTGTAGTGCATTTAATAAGTTTTATTTCATATATGGTGCATAATTTCGATGTCGCTAATGGTTAGCGAGATATAGGGAAGAAATTGAATTTGATCACCATTTATTCAAGTTGGTGGCTCGAGCGCGACAGATAGAGACGGGGACTTTTAATTTGTTTAATGAACATCTTTTGCCAAGTATCAAAACTTCCACAATTATTTTTAAATATTAATAAGGCGCTTTGGTCACCTCCCTCACCGACTGCCTACTGATTTTATGTTTTCCAAGTTGACTACACCTCCGATAGAATTTTATGAAAATTATATATATTGTAGCAGATTGTATGGTGCACAATTAATGAATAAATGGTGAGTGTTTCTAACGTGTAAGTACGTAAGTACCTACATTTTTCAAAAAATTGAAAGGCATTAAAGTTTATTTTTTTCTTGAAAAGATCCTCTGAAAATATTAATGAATTGTCTAAAGTAGATTTAAAATGTATGTAAAATAAAAACAAATTGGTTGGCTTGATTAAAAAATTATTTTTCGGATTTTCCATAATTTATTTTTCTCAGATATGTAGTTTTGAGTCTAAAACTTTTTGTGGTAGTTCATAAGCAAGGATACATTGCTGGAAGGAACCACACGCAAAAAGGTAGCAAAGGCACGGACAGTTATCACCTGTCATGGGCACTGGTCTCGATCCATTGATGGTCGGGCCAGGCCACTGCACATACGGACGATCGGAAAGACGAACATATAAAATCGGGTATTTTACGATCATGAAACGTCGAAATCTCCAATTCGATTTTTTCGTTATTTCTTTGGTTGCTATAAAATAAAAAGACCGAGTATAATAATCGTCTCTTATACACGTGCCAACGAATTCCATCAATCTTATGCTTTAAAATATACCTATAGTCAACCTATATTGTTAACAGGCTTCTTGAGGGTGCATATATTAAATATATAAAAATTCTTTTCCATATCCTCATGCTTGAGTATTCTTATTGTCAATATCAGGATACAAGGATTACTGCTAGCAGTTTTTTAAAAGCACGTTTGAATAATGATACATTGATTGCAAATTATATTGAACAGTTGATGTTATATCAAAATGCGCAATACAAAATAAATTGATTGCAATAAGCCTCAACAGAACAAAATACCCTGCTGCGAATGCTATACCATCCGTACATTGCAATTACTGACTTGCTGGCCTTCGTCAGTTTGAACGGTAAGTACGTACACCAGATAATGCAAAATCATCCACAGCCACACTCTGATGTAGGATTATAATCGATAAAGTCGTGGCCATGAAATGATTACTTTATTTACTTAATTCCAGGCAACTGACAGTGACAACCAAGTGTACCGCCATATTGTTTGTTCACGTTTCCCAACGTATGCACATCGTACGAGTAGGTACTGATTAATGTTATCAAATTTCAGTTTAATTTATTTGTTTAATACGTGTAGATAAAGCATAGTATTACATTCGTGATTAGGACCATTATTCGCTCAGAAGATTTGCGCCACTCGCCTACGGCTTGTTGGCTCAAACATCATCTTCGTGAATAATAACTTTCTGAATAATTCTTAAATTGTCAATATATTAACGCAGACTTGTTACCATTAGGGTAGTGGATTATGTCTAGGTACCACAATAATTCTTCAGGGCGTCCACTAGGGTAAAAAGCAATAGCTAAACTCAGTCAGGACGTTAATATAAATTAAGCCATTAATAAATAAAAAATCAATAAATTGTTTCTTGCCAAATATCTATAATTACATAGCTATACATTAATTCAGCATCCCAAAATAAATGACAAATAATTAGAAATATTTGTTGTATTACTAGTAATATGCTGCACGCCAGAAGATCATTAGACCGAATATACGTATTAAATAATCAATTTTCGGTCCGGTCGGGTCCAACAACGATCTAAGAAATGCCATGGAACTTCCATTAGTGTTTTAAAAATAAAAAAATGTAGTGGAACATTTTACGTCAGATCGTTTTATCGTAACTCTTATAGGAGCCTTAAACCGAAACTAAAGAACGCGTGTATTTAAAAAAGTTAACAATTATTTTGTTGTTTTGACATATCGTCAGCTTGTTCCCGTTTTCATTGCTACCTTGTTTCGTTCATGTTCTATAGTTAAAATCTGCGAATCGTAGATCTGGAAGGTCAGGGTAGTATAGGGTTTCATTTTAAGTCAGTACCACATTGTTATTTAGCATTATGAAAGTAATGGGTTACCACACTTTGTCTTGTCCCCAAGACACGATACAAATATTTTTCCATCGTGACATCATAGACTTGATCAAGATTGGATAATGAGCAACATGCATGAATTTTAGAAATGCAATAATTTATTATTTTTTCGTTATATGTTATATAAGTTGAGAAAGTAATGAAGAAAAGGTATAAAAAAATGTGTAGCCTAAAGAAACGACTTTGAAATTCAAAATTTTATGGGAACATATCCACGTGACTGAAAACACCACGCTATTGGTCTGACGTCATTCGGCATAATGTCTAATGGTCGTCTATCTGCCAAGGGGTTAAATCGTAAATTGTTTTGTGTTTTGTAAATGTGTATTGATATTTTCATAAAAGAAATCATTCATTTATTTATTTATTTTAATTATTAAGTGGTAAAAATGACGGACAGTGGGTTTTTACGGGGCCAGAGTGACAATTTTCCCGTTGTTGATGTGTTTATGATGACAAACTTTTTGCTACTAATACAGATTTTATTAGTGCAGAAATTGGAGGTACTAAAGCAACAAGGTATGTGTCATTCATTATTCTAAACATTAATTCAATTGTGCCCATTTTTATCCTTTTACTGTAGTTAAATATAACAAATAATTTATGTACCTAACCTCAAAATAGGTAAACAAGGCAATGTTTTAATGTTATATTAATTAATATTTTTCATCTTAGAATGCTTTAAGTACTTTTTTATATAATAAATACCTTCCGTCACTTACTAAATACGTACTTTTAGGTAGGTAGGTACATTCATAGTAAAAATAACTGTTGACATACATAGGTATATATAAATATATAACTGGATAATATGTAGAACGTCGAGAAGTTACATTATTCCCACCGTTCTTATACATTTATACATTTTAATTCAACGTTCCTTTTAACAGAAGTTAGTAAACTTTTGTATTCCTATAAATAGGAAAGTGACCAAATTCACCATGATATGTAAACAAATTATCACAATAATATTAGGGTTAGGTACATATTTTCATAATATTATTATAAAATAATTAGTTTTAATGGGTAAATTTACATCAAAATGATCCTGGCACAATACGTTTTCCGTCGGTGCGATGTGCCCAATGACGTCACACACAAGTAACGCGGAAACTTCTCCGTTTAAACACAGTTAAATTGACAGCTGCAGTAAATAATTTTTTTAGCCTTTAATTAGAACATAAAACAAAAATAAAATACTAAAAAAATAATGTTTTTTAGTGATCTATTCATCTGTGATATTTAAAAAAATTATGCATTTGGCTCATTAAAGATGACTGGCCCCCATTGATAAATATATGATGATGATCCACAATTTGTCTGAAAACTAAAATTGGTTTGAACATTTTTATGTCGATTTCTAGATATTCTGAGGCGAAGTGAACTCTGCGGCAATGAGATTCTATTAGATATAGGATCGTCCACAGGGGGCACGCATATATTCCCATTCAAAAGGCACTTGCTAAACTTTGTTTGGAATTGAACACTAGCTTCAAAATTAAAATTCTCTTAACTCATCATTGTACCTTAATATTGCTTATTTTACTGCTCATAAAATCAGTAAAAAATATTTATCATGTCAGTATAAATTATTAGTAGATTACAGGAATCTGGTTTCAGTGGAACCTGATTCCATTTTCGACGTATTGATAATTTTATTTGTATTAATAATATGACTATAAATAACAATTAAATTATGTAAATACAATGCAACATAACCTCCAAGTTGATATTTTTGAAGTTGATGAATACGTTCTCAAGTCGATACTTAATTTATCTGTTTATATTGACATTGGCAACAATGATTATAGAATTATATCATTACCATTTTATTTACCTACTTATAAGGAATCCCAAACCCATGTGATGATAAAATCAGCAGGTATTTATTCATCGGATATCTACCTGAAATATTACTATTCTTTCAAAAATCTGCTTTCATTTCTTCCTTTATCTATCAAATTATTTCGGTTTGTTTTCTTTATATGGAATTGATAAACCAGGAGTATTAATATAATAATACAAAATTCCAAAGTTAGATAATATTTGGAAATTTTCGTCGCTGATAAGAAATAGATTCCAGGTTCCTTCTCGATGGCATTAGGCCCTCACTTCTACCCAGCTTGAGTAAAACCAATGTTTCAAATTAGTACGTACGTCATTGCAAATTTTGCTAGTAGTGGAAAGAACCTCGCACTATTTCAATGTAAAAGTATTTTGAATCAAATGCTCTCATTTTTTGCACAGATAGTTTTTAGCCTTCTGAACGAAAGTCTCCATGTGCACACAAATATCCTATGACAGGATTTTGAGTTATTGACCAATTAAGGTCTCAATTTACCTACACGGGAACAGTATTCTTAGAACTCTGCGATTTTAACATTGAAAAGGTTTATATTCATATATGGAGGTCGAGTTACCAGTTTTCGCTCAAGGTCAAAAGACAGCGGTGTCATGGTCGAGTGAGACTATCGTATATGCAACGGCTGATATGTGCAAATGTAATATGGGTTGCATATATCACAGGGGGTCAAGTTACCAGTTTTCATTTAAGGTCGAAATACAGCGGCGTTGCAATCGAGAGTGGATCGTAGCTGTTTTCGGACGAGGCGAAGCCGAGTCCGGAAAAAGTTTATTTTTATGTATGGTGTTATCGTTTCTAGTGTCCCAATGGTTGCAAGAATTGCGAAATCTTTGAATTTTTTTACTCGAAAAAGATGTTTGGACAAAAACTGCAGGAATCAAAAAGAGTTTGGAATCGTCTCGGGAATATTCTCAAATTTTTTCGAAATTTACATTGCACTGTTTGATGCATTTGAAAACTCCATATTCCTCTTTTCTGCAAAGGGCATTGGACAATTCCGAAAAAAATTGAGAATATTTCCGGGATGATTCCAAACTCTTTTTGCCTCTTGCAATTTTTGTTCAAACTTCTTCTTTTTCTAATAAAAATCGCAAAGTTCTAAAAATACTATTCCCGTATAGGTAAAGTGTCTCACTCATTGGTCAATAATTCAAAACCCTGTCATAGGATTTTCTTGTGCCCATGGAGACTTTTGTTCAGAATGTCGAAAACTAGCTCTCTGCAAAAAATGGGAGCATTTGATTGAAACTACTTTTACATTGAAATAGTGCGGGGTTCTTAGCATATCAACCTGGAAAATTGATAATAAATTCTAGAGGATACTTTTGGTAACACCTCTTATGTATCCACGAAGAATCCACACAGAGATAGAGAACATTTGAATACAGTCCGCTGGAATTAAATGAATACAATCCATTCTAAGAAGGTTAATTACTATAAATGTGGAGAAGAAGCCCGCCACGATGATTACGATTAGAGACTGTCCACAGGGGAGTTCTATTCTCCTATTTCTGTAGTCAAAGATTGAGGTGGATTTTCTCTATAAGTTAAATGGAACTTTTTCAGTCAAGTTAAATATCTAGAAGTAGTCCTGGATTAAAAACGTACCTGGAACTCACATCTAGAAAGAACACTTAAAGCCTGTGGCAACTTGGACGTACCGCAGGCTGATTGGTAAGACTTGTGGTCTGGAACCGAAAATAATAATAATCCACTGGTATCTTTCGTTTGTGAGAACCATAGTGATCTATGCGTCATGTATATGGTGACAATATATTCCTGCCCCATAGCAATGAAAGTAATGTTAGACCTACTTCCTTTACATAGGTAGAGAGTCGGGTTGTACAGTAGGGCGGAACGAAAAACGAGATTTTAATTTTTTTTTCGAAAATTATTACCACATAGTTACTAAAAGATGCAGTTGCTTGTTATTAATAACTATGCAAAAATTGAAAATGATACTTTGTTATTTTCAGATTCCTAAATGGGTTCAAAATATTAGAAAAAGGCTATCTTTATACCATTTATTTTTTCTTAGTTATTTTTTTATTCTTTGGATATTGGTAATGTCATTGTCACCAAAAGGTGTCTTAATTTACCATAGATCACTGTGCAACATTTTTAAATGCTATTATCCACACTTCAGTTTCCTCAAGGAAGTCAAAATATGCACTTCTAAGCATTTTTTTTTCAAAAACATAACTTATTGACCGAGTCGTATCTATTATTTTTTTCTCTATATTCAGCAACTATAGAAGGATGAACATCAAATAAAATCAAACGTTTCATTAAAAAAAAACACAAATAGACATGGAAAAACAAACAAAAATAGAACATATTTAATATTTCAGTTATTGTCCATTTTTAAAGTAATCTGATTTCGTTTATAATTATGGCAATATTTCTCTTGATTTTATACGTGGTTGAATGAATCCAGTTACGTTTTCTCGGCCACAGACAAGCTGGTGGTGCCTCATTTGCAAGACGCACGAATCGTTCAACAGCTTCGGTATTGCAAAGACTATGAAAAATCAGGAAAACTTACGTCTAACACTTTGGTAACACGCATTTCCATAATACCAGTCACTGGCGGCTCAGTAACATTTACGTCATTTCAAATAATTAATTCCGAGTTATGTTTGGCCTCAAAATTTAGTTTAGATATACTAAATTCTCGTGTAGCTGTTGTTTTGACGGTTCGTACCGTGAGGACACGCTAGATACTTTCTTCCTTTTCATCATTAATTTCATACTGCTAGTAAAGCTGAATGATAGATGACAGATGTGCTTCTTTAATAACTGTGGAACTTCTACATCATTTCATCTTTTTCAATGACCTGGATGATCTTTGGATGTTTTCCTTTCTTCTATAATTTTCATTTTCTTCGTTTCCGGGGTCGAAGTATTCTTTTCTATATTTTAAATTCTTCTGAATTTGCTTATAACGTCCATGAAATTTTTTTAGTTGATCCCACATGTGAAAAACGGTAGCAATTGTTGTACATTGCTAAATGTCCTCAATTCTCGGTACAAAGTTTTTGAGTATTTCAAGAACACCTAGATCTCTCCCAGCTTATTTATATTTCAGATCATTCTAAACAAATAAATAATGAAAAGTAAAGTAGGTAACACAAGGTTGCTTAATATTTTAGGTTCACCAAATATCTTGCAACGAAGTTGATCTATAGTTGCCATAATAACATAAATATTCTAACACTTAACGAGAACACTCGACATACAACCACAGAAAACACACAACTAAAAACAATACTTAGTAGAAGTACTGAAACAAATGAAAGTAGGTTTGAACTTGTTACCTTCCCACCTCAGTCACAGACGCCCGTCCCTTGGACGCGTTCGAATACAATCACAAGATTGTATTCGAACGCGTTATTTGTCGCGCAATTCCTATAAGCAGCGCGATTTTCAAAGAGAATGAGGAACCGGAAGATATTAGAATAAAGCAAATTGAATTGGAGGAGCTTCTCTTTATACTTTAATAAGTATTTTATATACTATGTTTACTAGGAAATATATTTTTTTAAATAAACCAGTGCTGGTTATAAAAACCTATAAAATCAACAAATTTCTAAATTTTCGGTCCCGTGAGGAATCTGAAGATGCTATGATAGGTCGATGAGCTTTTGAGAATAATTTTTATTTATCCAAATGCACATTTTGACACCTATGTCAAAATAATTTAAAAAGAAAGGATTTTTCGTTCCACCCTATTGTACAGATTTCCCATGAATAAGATCCATGAAAAATTTTGTATGAGTGAGTAAGTACTACCACAGACTTACAGGGAGCCACTTTTTATATAAGCAAATTTTGCCTGCTTCGTGATGTCAAAATGGGAGGATGCGGACCAATAAGAAGAGGTACCCTATATTTTTAATAACTAGAAGGCTTGTACTTTAAGTTAAAAAAAATCGTTCTATTCGATGACTTAAGAAAACGCAATAAAAATTACTTTAATCGAGGGTGTGTCAGGGTTGCGGGCAAATTAAGCCTGACAGGCGACTACAATCTCATTGTATACCTCAAAACCTACATTTTGACGTAAGTGTTATTCGTGACCGGAAGTGACGTCAAAATTCTATGACGCGGGCAAAATTTGCTTATATGAAAAGTGGCTCCCTGTAGGTCTGTGGTAGTACTTACTCACTCACACAAAGTTTTTCATGTATCTTATTCATAGGAAATCTGCACAGCCGGCTCTCCACCTAACATCTTTACGTGATGATGGAGGCAGCACGTAGGATAGTATAATGATAAAATAATGGTGGCAATGCCGAAATAAAATTGAGGTTTCTCCCCGGATGCATCAGGTCTTCACTCCTACCCAGATTAAATAAAACTAACCAAATTTCAAGTTAGTGCGTCATTACAAATTTTGTTAGCGGCAGAAATTCCTCAAATAGCTGTATTTCGGCACTTGTTGGGACTAAAGGAATTGATATTTGGTAAAGGTAGGACTAAAGTTTGCTAAATGAGTTTTCAGGTAACATTTAAGATAAGAGTACTTTGTAAGTGCAATGTGTCAGAAACATGTATATTCCTAGCGGCCCGTATAATCTGAGACCTTATTGACCTAGACTTTAACAGTTTAAAGACATGCAGAGTTTTAAAACAGTATATTTCTTTCCTAAAATTGACAGTTTAGCTGATAACAGAAGTTAGTTTCCACGAATATCAAAACACTTGAACCTACACTCGATTACAAACACCCAACGCGCTTTTCGCCAAGCACCTTGGCATCATCCGGAGATGCTCAAACCGTTAATCGTCTCTTTAGTCATCTCCCGATGATTCCACCTTGGATGATGAAACGCGCGTCGACTTTTTTGAAGCATTTTGGCGTTTGTGGAAACTACACTTCAGAGGTAACGTCACACCGATGGTTACATTGCACTCCAGGATTTAGCTGATAACACCATAATTTTGAATTTGCATTTACTTTGATTCTAGATACTATTTTTGTAAATTGTGTTTGTTGTTAACAATTATAAAATATGTATTCTGTTATAACTTATTGGTTTGTTATTTACTCTTAATGAATGTTTCTTGTCCTGGTATCATCTCTAATAGTTTTTCGTAATTGTTTTTTAAATTCCTCTCATAGTAAAATTAGTTGTACAAATGTTATAAAGTCGATTATTTGTTTCAGAATCATCCCCATTACATAGTATTAAGTAAGTGAAAATAGTGGTACCATTTAATTTTAAAATCTTTTAGGTATCTCTCTACTTTTACTTATAGCATACTATTGTAGCTGCATGAAAATGTTAACTAGAACTAATTTCCATACTTTCTTTCATGTTTTCATGTAGTTCTATAGATTTTCATGACTATTAATAACTTTTTTGACAGGGATTTATGGTTATATTTTGTCTGCGTCACTATAGTATGCTTATTATTAGAGGAATACATACTTTCATTGAATATTTACGGTTAGTAAATCCCACGATATTTTGGAATTGTGCTTCAGTGGGATAGATCCCGTTAGTGTTCATATTACTTAAAAAGGTACAAAAGACACAAATAATAGTTACTTTAAAGCGCACATTTTTCATATAAGTGGAAGCTGAGTTATTCTAAAAGAAGACATGCACACTTTTGTTTTTTTTTTAGCACAAAATAGTAGTAGTTGTTACTTTCTTGGCGTATTAGTAGTAACTGAAAAAATTGCAGCGCTCGAAATTAAGATCTGCGTGTACTAACCTATAGTTTCAGATTTGATCAGACTGAAAGCATAAAGAAAAAAACCGCTGCCTAAGGAGCCACTACTTCTACATCCAGATTTCCCATCTCGGTCTCTTAAAAAAACATCTGGAACTATATTTGCACTCCAAAATATGGTAATAATTGCTCATAGAGTTTTAATAAAATAATATTTGAAATCTTGGTGATTAGGGTGGTTGATTCCAAAAATTTTTTTTAGAAACTTTATTCTCATACACACACTAAATCAAAATTTTATTTTGTTAATTCCGTTAATAATTTAGCGGGGGTGTTGGAGGTGGTAGTGGGAGTGGCAGATGCTATAATAAAATTGGAACATTGGCTTTTAGTATACCGGGTGGCCAAGAGTCAATGTACGCCCCCAACATTTTGGTTGTTTTTGTATTTAAAAATTTGGTTTTCTTACAAATAAATTAGACAATAATAGGCTACTTTTAGACTAACAGGAATGAAAATATCACTTCCAGTTCAACCGGAAGTGACATCAACTATTTTTTCTTAAATGGAATAACTATATTTTTTCATGGTTTCTCATTAAGCATACATTTCTAAGTGCAACAGTTTTTTCAGATGTAACAAATTCCAAAAAATAAGTGAGATACGAACAATTTTTTAATTTTTTTAAAATGGCTGCGTCAGATGAATGCGATGTAAGAAAATTACTAAGTAGGCTATGGAAATTATTAGTAAGGTTGTAAACTTGTCTGTAAAGCAGAAAATAGTTGTTTGAATTACTGATAGGTACCAGTATTTTTATTTTTTTTTTTCAAAAAAACGGAATTTCATTTTCATTTCCGTATTTTTCCTATGGAATTTTTTTTAATGGAACTGTGCTATTTCTTTTATTAATCAGAAATAATGATTCATGAACTATAATTTTTTCGCCATTAATCATTTCTTAACGATATCCTTCGTAATAATAGAAGTATTTTTAAAAAGTAAACACAAATTAAACAAGAAATAATTTTAATAGGTATAACGTTACAACCATGAATAAATTGCCAAGAATAACAAAACTATTTAAAACCTAAATTATAATAAACCATTATAAAAATTGCTCAAACTGTTCACCGGTATGATTAATACACAGAGTAGCGCGACTTATCGTTGTACGTCTAACATTCTGTAATTGTTGAGGTGTTATTTGTGCAATTTCGTGTAGAACTCTTTCTTCCAGATTTTGCCTTGTGGTTGGAGCAGTCATGTAGACTCTATTTTTCAAATGCATCCAAATAAAAAAATCGAGTGGGGTTAAGTCAGGCGACCTTGCAGGCCATCTGACTGTACCATGGGTCCCAATCCAACGATCTGGAAATAATTGATTTAAGTAATCCCTAACGATAATAGCATTGTGTGGTCCAGCCCCGTCTTGTTGGAAGTAAACCTCGTCAATATTGGTATTGAGAATTTGATTAATCTGTGGAACTATTATATTTTGGAGAAATTCTAGATATCTTGGTCCAGTTACGCCTAACCAAACATTGAAGCCAAACCGCTCCTGAAACCGCCCCTGTCTCATAATGTGAGGATTATCAATTGCCCAATATCGAGTGTTGTTTCGATTAAATAACCCAAGGCTTGTAAATCTCGATTCATCAGTGAACAAAATGTTTTTGATAAAATTCTCATTTCTTAATTGGCGTAACTGTAACCAATTACAAAAGGTTATTCTTCGTTGATAATCATTCTCATACAAAAATTGATGCAATTGATATTTATAAGAACGATAGCCGTGTTTCTTTAAAAATTTTCTAGCTGATTCTTTGGAAACTGATAATTCATGTTCAATTTGTCTTATCGAAATGGTTGGGTCAACATGCACTAAAGCTAATACATTAATTTCCGTTTCTTCATCCACAATAGATCTTTTTTCAATTTCTACATTAGGTTCAGTTCTAAATTGTTGCTCCAACCGGGCGAAATAGTTTCTCGGAGGTTGTCTTCTTTCTGGATATCTCCGTCTATACAGACTTTGTGTGATCATGTCAACTTTTTCATCTCTTGAATGATTTTCAGCCATTTTATATTAATTTTCTTGTTTATAACAACTTCAATACACTTGCTTCATAAAATTAGTGAGTAAGTCAAGACTAATTCAATTGTTGCGAATGTCTGTCATTTTTATGGCTATCTGAAATTTTGGATTTAAATGTAGATAGGTACCTTATTAAAATGATTTGTTGGCGCTTACTTTTAAAAAATACTTCTATTATTACGAAGGATATCGTTAAGAAATGATTAATGGCGAAGAAATTATAGTTTATGAATTAATATTTATGATTAATAAAAGAAATAGCACAGTTCCATAAAAAAAAATTCCATAGGACCCCTACGGAAATGAAAATGAAATTCCGTTTTTTTTTTTGAAAAAAAAACTAAAAATACTGGTACCTATCAGTAATTCAAACAACTGTTTTCTTCTTTACAGACAAGTCTACAACCTCACTAATAATTTCCATAGCCTACTTAGTAATTTTCTTACATCGCATTCATCTGACGCGGCCATTTTGAAAAATTTAAAGCATTGTTCGTCTCACTTATTTTTTGGAATTTTTTACATCTGAAAAAACAGTTGCACTTAGAAATTTATGCTTAATGAGAAACCATAAAAAAAATACAGTAATTCTATTTAAGAAAAAAAAGTTGATGTCACTTCCGGTTCAACCGGAAGTGATATTTTCATTCCTGTTAGTCTAAAAGTAGCTTATTATTGTCTATTTTATGTGTACCAAAAACCAAATTTTTAAATACAAAAAGAACCAAAATATTGGGGGCGTACATTGACTCGTGGCCACCCGGTATACCAAATCTCAAGTTTCTGGACTCTTACTAGCTTGCTTTACTTATTTTCCCTTATTTACCCCTAACTCTTCCAAAACATTTCTGTCGATCTGTCTGTCTCCCCTCTTGAACGGTTTAATATATTGACTTGTTTGGTACACTGTATTATCACGAAGTCTGGAACTAGATTATATTTTGGGATTATTCTGGTGAAGGGTTGGAGGTAAATAGTAGTAAATATGTAAAACAAGCTAGTAGGACCTCAGGAACTTGGGATTTAGTGTATTACTAGAGACCAAGTTCTTTATGACATATGCCATCCCCACTACCACCCCCACTCCATTAGTAATGGAACTGACAAACTAAAATTGTACGAGAAAAGTTCCCAAAAATTTTTTTTGGCATCAGTCATCTCCATTAAATGGCGGTGGGTCGAAAACCTGTTAAAGTGGCATATAGTTTTATAAGTTTATGGGGCGGACGATTCCAAATATTATATAAAACAGTTATTAATTATTTAAAATTTAAAAATATATTTCTTTAATGTTTTGTAATTAAATAAAAATGTCCAAAACTAATATTATTTACAAAAGAAACTGCAAAGAGTATCCTATAGAATGTGCAATAATTATATAAAAAGTATACTAGTTAGCTTGTTAATAGCCTATGAATGAGCCATTATTTCCACATACTGGAGTGCATGTTTTCGTTTAAAGAGTCTTGGATGGGATATCTGGATTGGAAGTAGCGATTCCTTAGGCAGCAGCTTTTTTATTAGTCAGTATACGGTTGACGTTTACTTTTAAACTCTCAACAATACCAAATTTTTCCAATCGCCTCCAAATTATCACGAAGTCATTAATTTCTTCTTGAGGAGAAAATACCACGGAGGTTCAGTTTTAGAAGAGGAACCTATTATCTTAATTTTATTAGCTTTAATAGTCTCCCTAGGAGTCAGTGCATAGTTCTATAATTTTGCATCTCACAATAAAAAATGGGGTGTCATCAACTATAACAGGGTTCTGCCTCACCTGGAAAACCTGAAAGTCAGGGATTTTAAGAACATGTGAAAAAGTCAGGTAAAAGTCAGGGAATTTTTAAAATATTGATAAATGTCATGGAAAAAAACTAAAAACCTGGAAAATATAATTAAAGTCATAGTTTCTTTTATTTTGACGAAATTATCAATTACAGTTTAATAGTAGACAATGTCTTTATATTTTCTCTTCTAGACCAAGAGCAATATTTCAAAAAAAGGTATGATATTATACCGCTTGGATACTCTAATCTATTTTATTAACGCCCAAAATAAAGGGCTTAGAGTCTAAAAACGAGATTAAGTGATATACTATCGTACCTTTTTTGTAGTTATTCGTCTAGTAGCTCATTTTAGTATTACTAATAGAAAATCTCGGCAACGCTTAATGAATGATAGATTACAGGTGTGATCAATAGTGTATGTAGTTACAGTTACATATTTTTAGCGTTAGCATATTCTTACAGTGTGGTTTTTATAAACCAAAGGAATATTATTTAAGGCAAATTATTTTTTTTAAAAACCTATATACTGAATTATTGGTCTGAAATCCAGAACGGAGAAATTTGACGTGAGAAATGCACTTATTGTTAAATATACGTAACTCTTTAAATATATACGCTATTGGTCAGTCAGACCTGTTATATAGTGTTCAAGGTTAAAATATTTTATTAATATATTATCTTGGCATTAACTGATTTTAAGAGCTTTTAAGTTGTGCAAAACTAAACTTGTTTTATTACCCGATCAATAGTTAGATATTTTTACTTAATTTTATTATTTTCTTTTTAATTTTAAAAGTAAAGAAATTGCTATGTTTTATAAAACATATAGTTTATGTATAGTATATCTCTTATTGTTAAATAAAGTAATGGTAAATAGTAATATGTTTTTTTAAAAAACATTCATTTCATTACAAGGAAAAAAGCTGTAGGATGATGGCTAAATTTGGTTAAATTAGTTGAGTATTGGCAAAAAAATTATTATTTATGTTATTTTAATGTTACCTGGAAATTAGTTTAAACAAGTCATAGAAAACCTGGAAAAGTCAGGGAATTTTATGGGCTATTAAGAGTCCGAACCCTGTATAAAGGTCAAAGGGTTGAATGCAAAGGGATGTTTGATAGTACGATTATATGCATGTTTATTGAATAGAGAGGCTTTTGTTCTCATTTTTATCTGAATCTTCATATCCGTAAGGGGTTGTGTAGATATTAGTTTATTCTGCATAGCCCTAGGGGAATATGAGGATACTAGTGTTACAATGAGAACTGTCAAAAAGAAATAGACTCTTTCAGTTTAGAATTTTAATTGCTAGCACAACCCGAATGCAGGTTATCGAAACAATGCAACGATTGGATATTAATATTTTTACAGATACTTTTTATTTTTGTTCTAGTTTTTTCTCCTGTTTACCAAATCCTAAAAAGAATATATTTAACTGCTAATAAAAGATGTCGAACACTAAAACAAAATTTTCCTATGTTGGTAAAGGAAAAATGACCAATCGGAATAACTATCTTCAGATAATAATTGGCACAACACCGAGCGAATGCTAATCCGTTGAGTTTTAGTATACTATGATTTAAAAATGTATAATTATGCAAATTTGACAGTAAGGAAGACTAGGAATTCTAAGTTCCGGGACTAGCTGTTGATTAGACAAAGATATTGAATTGGCCTTCACTAAATTAGATGGCAAACACAGTTCTATAACATATTACAAACAATAGAAGATAGAGGTAGTTTACCATCAATTTCACATTGGGACATTTTAAGCTGCTGGAACTTCGTGTGTGGTCCTGGCCTCAGATTATTTTGTGGAACCTCTGGGAACTCTTGCAAATCGTAATTTTGTGTAAATAGCAAAAATGTGTGACAATAAACGAAAAGGGAATAGGAAAGAATGAAAGAATTGTACATTATTGTAGGAAGAAGTTTGCCGGGTCGTGAGAGTACATTGTAAAAGTTATACTACAGTAAGCGGCAAGCAAGTGCGTACATCGGGTCGCGTCTACGTGCAAAATAAATGGGCAGCCGACTTGAGGCGCACGCAGGTGTGATCCCAGGGTTAATGGATATTTATTTGTCAGGCAGTCAGAGCACCGACCAGATCAATCAGACTTTTCACTTATGACGTATCATGGTTTAAATTTCTCTCTCTCTCTCTCTCTCTCTCTCTCTACGACTCCAGGCAGGTACCAATTTATGAAATGTTCTGCGTATTGTACCAATCACAGTCTTTGCTTGAACGTCGAAAGTTGCGTTTAGGCCCCGTGATAGTTTGATGTCCACCACATTTCTCATAATTGCTCTTCTGCTCATATTCTAGGCAGGTGATATGTCACACGACAAAAAATGAAACTATGTACATGGGGAATACTATTGAGTGCAAAGTCTGTTTCATTTGATCTGTGGTCACAGACTCAGTACTTGTTGTTCGTTGGGGGGTGGACGCATGTGCAATTATTTCATTTTGGATGTATGATTTTCTTCCAGGAGAAACGCACCCATGTTTTTCGAAGTTTTTAATGATTCGATTGATTGTGTCTAGTGCAGGGGAGGGTGTATTTAGATGTGTAGTTGGAAATATGTCTTGAATTGCACGCATTGAACGGCCACCATAATACCACTTAATTATCTGGATTTTTTGGGTAATCTGATAACCATCCATTTTATTAAATTGACAATGTAGAGTATTCTATAAAACAAATGTTTATACGCTTCTGCTCAAAGTGGAATAAATGTAAATACCTTCGTATGTTCATATAGCATGCGATAAGCTGCAGCTGTCTCAATCGAGCTCTTTGTGTCTGCGCATTCAATCTGCTTAGCACCTGTGAATATGAAATGCCTAGATACCCATAAATTCGTCCGTGTACGTACTTGGCTGCCGCAATCTGTATACAAAAAAGGTCCCTTTTTTTGGCATAAAGGCTTATAGCCATACAGCCAGCTGCAATGTAATAAATAAAAATTAATAACTAAAATATTAACCTAACCAATAAGAAGCATGACATGTGTGTCAGCCACACAGTCACAAAACCAAGGATGTACATTGTACATGGGTCACAAACTTCTCGTCCAGAACGTCCCTTTTCTATTTCACTTTCTCCCTCCCTGTTTTAACTTCATTTTGAATCAAAGATCAGTGAACAGAATTTTTATCTTTATTTTCAGCTATGATAATTAATAATTCAGTGACGTCGGGAACGTACAAATTGAACTCAACAATACATGCTTATAACCTGTCGAATGATGCAGGTTTCGTTCTCCCTAAAATAACCAGGATGTACATCCCTAGGATGCGTATATAGGTTAGTTCTGTCTGTGATATTGACCATTAGTTTACTAATAAGTAATGTACGCTGCATTATTCATACAGCAATAAATAATTGAGCAATTCTGCATCAGCTTAATGAATTACAACAGCCGCATATAAACTAACATCGAAAGGATCGCACATCTAATCTGCCGAATAGGCATATTGAGCGCAATCTCATGTCAGATTAGGATAGGCAAGTTGATGGAAATGGGATTAGCTTGGAATTTAACAGACACTACCGCTTTATTGAGCGTCTCTCTTCTTACATCAGTTCTCTGAAGGCCTTCCATGGAAATTAAATTTACCGTGACAACTTCATCGAGACGAGATGCACTTCAGCATGATCTAAAATTTAGAAGTTGCAGTTGCCTCTTGACAATTGTGTGCTATTTTCAAATCCTGGGGAGACATTTTCAGGCCCAAGCAGATTAACTAAATAAAAGGGGTATCTACTGAAGTAAGTATATACAAGTCATAGAAAAAAAATTGTTTTAAGATGCCATATCTATTGTGAGGTATGTACTACTTTACAATTCAAATGGAAGTTTTTATATGCTACTCATTTGTAAGGAAGAAGAACAATGACTCGCTTTCATAATTATTGAAAAATGTTATTTTAGGCATGCAGTAGATATCCCTCATACCAACAGTTTACATAATCCATGACAGTTTGTATGCCTCCAGCGATCACCATCTATGACGGATAAGGCCATTAAGCTTAATCTGTCGCACAACGTTGCCATTCTGATTATTGATCTTTTATTCTATGAAATATTATTTCATCAATTAGATATTTAAATTCGGGATTAACGCCTACAGTCATAGAGAAATTAATTTCCTGGAAAATCATAAGCTTTGTAAAAACCGCTGCCTAAGGAATCGCTACTTCCACATCCACACTTTTCATACGAGTCGTTTTAAAGGAAACATCTTAACTATATCTGCACTGTAGTATGTGGAAATTGTCGGTCGTAGAATTTTAACAATATTTGGGGCAGGTGTCGTTGAAAAATATTAGAAAGAAATCTGAAGTCAGTATCTTAAACGGTTGCTGGGAAAACGTACGCACAAAAAAAGTTACAGACAGATCGACAGACTGACAGACATAATTTTTTCGCTTAAATTTAAAATCTCGAGGTTTTATGATATTCTAAGCCCATTTCAACAAAAAAAATGTATATTTTCCTCGAATACAATATTCGAGGAAAATATCACCATCAAAGATTTTTTCGAATTTTTACGTTCCAGATCATGTGTCGGTCTGTCTGTTGGTGCATTAACTAAAAAAAGTAAAAAATCGTTAATAAATTAAACACTGCTTTTAGATGAATCAATCAATATATTATAAATACTCTACATATGTTTCGGCTTACTAGGCCTTTATCAAGAGTATTACATAGTGAATACTAAAGTTTCTGATGTGCATATTCAATTTATACCTAAAAGTATTTATGTCTTAATCTATTTATGACTTAAGCTATTTAAGATTTAATTTAACATCTTTAATTATTTGAATGTTTGAAGTGGACCTAAGCTGATTATATAAATCAAACATTCAAATAATTAAAGATGTTAAATTAAATCTTAAATAGCTTAAGTCATAAATAGATTAAGACATAAATACTTTTAGGTATAAATTGAATATGCACATCGGAAACTTTAGTATTCACTATGTAATACTCTTGATAAAGGCCTAGTAAGCCGAAACATATGTAGAGTATTTATAATATATTGATTGATTCATCTAAAAGCAGTGTTTAATTTATTAACGATTTTTTTTTCAAGATGTTTCACAAGGAACCTACCACAAGTTCAGTTCAGTGTAATAAAAAAAGTACTAGACTTTCACGGAAAATATACAGGGTGGACCGTCTAAAGGGAACAGATAATGAAAATTTTTTCTTCGCTGAAATTTAAAATTTACACGTGTTGTGACATTCTAATATTTTGAACAATTTTCTTTTCAAAAAGAGAATAAAAAAAATTAACACTATAAACTGGTTGAAAAAAACATTACTTTTGCTCAAATTTAAAATTTCCACGTTTTATAACAATCTAAACCTACTTTAAAAAAACATCTTGAAAATTTTTAACCACTAGAATAGATGGAAAAAAATTTTGTGCTCAAATTTAAAATTTCCACTCATCACATTGTAAACCTATTTCAAAATAAAAAAATGTAATCGCTGCTATACTTCCACTCCACTAGGTGGATCTGGAACTAAATACAGGGTGTAATTAGTTTCACGTCATTAAAAAAAACTGGTAGTAGGGAACGACAAGACAAACAAAAGACCTTATATAACATGGGGCCTAAAGCTCATAGTTTTGGAGAAAAAAAAATAAACAAAAATTTCGCAAATTTTCAATAAAATCTTTTGAGAACTGCTGGAATATTGAGGTAGGTTTAGATCGTCGCGCGTGTCTTTGCCTATGATACTCAATATTTGTGTAGATAGCTATAAAATGTCGGCGGTCTTTAGCGATGCGGTAAATAAGATGAAAGACGTCGACGTTTTCTGAGTGTTTAGTAGATCTGATCTGAAGAAAACTATACTCTGACTCTCCCTTGTGCAATATTTTAGTTACTGTGGGTGTTTCGTTATGTACACACGTCCAACGTTCGTTATTTTTGTTAGTTTTGAATTTCGGGTCGCTGTGTATTTATAGTGAAGATTTATTTTATTGACTTTACCGTTTAAGTCGTTAAATTCTTGATTACGTACAGACACAACTTACTTGTTCGTTCTTTTTGTATTCCGTTTTGGATTTTGGACCAAGTTTTTCATTTATTTTTCTTTATTGACAATGTTAGTGGATAGTCTAGTGTTTAGTGGTTAACGGAGTGCGTATGTCCTTAATTCGACGTACCGAACTGTGTATTGATGCAGATGCAGAGATTTTGAATAATTTACTTAGGTGGTAAGCTTTTAACCCAGGGCACTCATTTATGTTACAAACGTTAATAAATCACATTTAAATATTCTAAATTATAAAAATTAATCCAATATTTTGTTCCAAATTAAAAGACACACATGTAAAGAAATGCTCTGTTTAAACTTCTATGGCCATTATTTGCTTGCAGTTGTGCAGGAAAAGATAACGAATTATTTACGTCTTTATAATTAACTCAGTTCAATTGAGGCGGTCCATCAAAGGCGGTCGATGATCCAAGGCCTTTGCACTTTTTTATGACAATTTAAAAGTTGTATAATTGGGAACTACAAGTCCATTGACCAAGAAAAGCAGTGGTTCTCAATTATTTTCTACATTAATATTACAAAAATTATTTGTATATTTAAAATGTTGACCTAGGTCAGTTTTTTTCAAAGTGCCTCTAGAGGGAAAAGTCATAAAGGTTTTTTGTTTGTCTAGTCGGTCCCCATTACCAGTTTTTTTAATGACATGAAACTGATTACACCCTGTATATGACAGATGGCAATAATATTTGGCATATAGTTAACACACTTGGCAAGGAAGACACCTATTATAGTTTTATTATAAAATGTACAGGGTGATCATCCTAAGAAATAATTCCACCATGGGTATTTACGCAAGCCTTCCATATTTGTCACCTTCTATTTAATATTGAATTTTTGCTGTCGGATGACCACTCCGTATGTTTTTCTGACCAAAAATTATCGGATATTCTTTGTTAAAATAGTGATAACTACATTCCGATTATTATTCTCATATGTCGTTTCGTAATTAATAATTTTTTAGAGTGACCTCGCTGTATAAAAAAGAGGGAAGTTCTATGTAAATACCTTTACCGATTTTTTCAATTTTCAAAATGTTCTTTTTATTTTGAGAAATATTTAAAAAAGTGGGTTTAGAATGTCATGAAACGTGAAAATTTTATATTTGAGCAAAAACCATTTTTTTTCCATTTATTTGTGGTTCAAAGTGTTTCCATTTTTTTTTCTGAAATAGGTTTAGAATATCATAAAACGTGAAAATTTTAAATTTGAGCCAGAACAATTTTTTTTCATTATCTATTCCCTTTAGGCGGTCAACCCTGTTTATTTTCCAGTGAAAGTCTAGAACCATTTCTTTGGTGGCAGTAGCGTCAGCTACTTACCAAATTTGACTGTTCTCTGTCAAGTTGTTTTTTAGTTAATGCACCAACAGACCGACAAACAGACAGGCAGACTGATGGAAGTGAAAAACCTATATTTTCGTAATCTACATGATCTGAAACGTGAAAATCGGAAGAAATCTTGGAGAGTGATTTTTTCTCGAATACAATACTTCCCTTCGGTATATGCGAGGGAAGTAGAAATTGTAGAAAATTCTGCGAGAGGTTAAAAAATTGCTCTGTTCTGTTTTTGTGTACCGTTGTTATCTACCATCTTCTTTTCCGTCGAGGTTTTTTGTTACTTGCGACATTCGCTTGTAATAAATAATTAAATGCACCTAAAGCAGCCATTGCCGTCACAGCAGCAATTTCCATGTCCATCATCTTCAAGGTTCTAGCAAGCACTGCTGTATTGGCCACTGTTGCCACAGCCTTTCCGGCGATTTCGGTAGAATAGGTTGAAATTTTTCGATAGATTTCGAATCGATGTGTGGTACAGGGAATTTCAAGAAACAAATTTCACTCACATTATAATCGCCTTTCTGGATGGTCTTTTCTGGATGGTATATTTGCAGACAAATGTTTTGGCAATTGTTTCGACCACAGTGTGGCCCCACGTATGGAGCTAGCATTCATGTTACATCCGCTGACTGTACACTATGCGATCAAGTTACTTTTAATGTAGTATATATCTTTAATAATATTCGATAAATTTAAATATATTACGACAATAGGACATATACCAAGGTTGGCTGCAAATGAACTTGAAATTAGGAGTAATATTTAAGAAGTTTGTTGTATTGTTAAAATTATGTTTTATTGAATTGGCAGTTGCTACTATTTCTGATGAATACACTACGTTTTGAAACATATTTTTTATAGGATTTTACAAACAGCAGAAAAAATAACTATCTATATCTAAAAGAAAAACTTTGCGTAAAAATATTAATGAAATCTTTGCATTCTTTTGATAACCTGAATTCTGGTTATGCTAGCAAATTAAAATCCTAAAATGAATTACAAAGTTTTTCTATCTATATCTAAAATATAGATAGTTATTTTTTCTGCTGTTTGCAAAATCCTATAAAGAATATGTTTCAATACAATTATAAGCAAACAAATAATAATTCATTTTAAAATACACTACGTTTTTTCCAAGAAGCAGCTTTTTTTCTAGTCGTCGCCGAGGCCTTCACATTCTCCCATAAGATTTTCAATTTTTACGATCTTTTTAATGTCAAGTCAAACAGGTCGTTAATATCTAAGTGGCTGTGCAATTTAATTTCTCATAAGAGCGTTCGTTCACTTTTAATTAACTCTCAAAAACTGAAGGTACACTTAATTCGTGACTGCTAACCTTGACTTTATTTATGCGAAGTGAATGAAAATGAACCAAAGCCATCAATATAATCTCCGATATGGCTTGATTAAAAGTGATTACACTGGAAAGCACTTTTATCATCAATGAAACTCCCCCGTCAATGTTAAGTTAATAAAGCAATCAACAGTGTCTATAGGCATTCAAATTATTATTTAAAAGAAATACTTCGCTAAAAAATTATGTATTTATTTTTTTTGTTGATTCGATGACGGTGGGGTCATTCAATATAATCCATGAGGAACAATCTAAGTAAAGGGTTTGTTTTTATGTACTTTCTTGTACTAAGTCGATTAAAATACATAATCACATAGGCTATGTCTTTCATACACAAATACCAAAATACTCCACACTGCAATACTATCATTCGACGCGCGTTTCAACAATCACGTTGGCATTATCTGTAGAGGATAAAAAAATGAGGCTATGAGGGCTAGTTTGAGTAAAATTCTAGTTAATAAAAATAAAGGATAACATGATTTTAACTGAATTGTAAGATCGATGAGTCTAACTTACCACAGAATCAATTTGAACAAAAAAAAAAATCATGCGTTTTTTACTTAAAATCCGCGTGCATATTGGGACAATCAGAGTCGAAGTTGGAAATCCATTTTGGTTGATATTGTATTTTAAAATCTGCAGTTTGACCCTAACTTTTCTTGAAAATGAAATCGGTTATTAGGCGCTGTACCATAATAGGTGGAGAGCCAGCTGTACAGATTTCCTATGAATAAGATACATGAAGAACTTTGTGTGAGTAAGTACTACCACATACATACAGGGACCCACTGACCTAGGTCAACATTTTAAATATTTTTTTTAAATATTAATGTAGAAAATAATTCAGAACCACTGCTTTTCTTGGTCAATGGACTTGTAGTTCCCAATTATACAACTTTTAAATTGTCATGAAAAGTGCAATCCTCGGCATCACACGCGGTGTCAAAGCAAAGGCCTTGGATCATCGACTGCCTTTGATGGACCGCCTCAACCGAACTGAGGCAATTATAAAGAGGTAAATAATTCGTTATCTTTTCCTGTACAACTGCAAGCAAATAATGGCCATAGAAATTTAAACAGAGCATTTCTTTACATGTGTGTATTTTAATTCGGAACAAAATATTGGATTAGTGTTTATAATTTAGAACATTTAAATGGGATTTATTAACGTTTGTAACATAAATGAATGTCCTGGGTTAAAAGCTTACCACTTAGTAAATTATTCCAAATCTCTGCATCTGCATCAATACACAGTTCGGTACGTCTAATTAAGGACATACGTACTCCGTTCAACACTAAACAATAAACTATCAACTAACGTTGTCAATAAAGAAAAATAAAAGAAAGACTTGGTCCAAAATCCAAAACGGAATACAAAAAGAACGAACAAGTAAGTTGTGTCTGTACGTAATCAAGAATTTAACGACTTGAACGGTAAAGTCGATAAAATAAATCTTAACTATAAATACACAGTGACCGGAAATTCAAAAATAACGAAAACTACGAACGGCGGGTTGGACGTGTGTACATAACGAAACACCCACAGTAACTAAAATATTGCACAAGGGAGAGTCAGAGCATAGTTTTCTTCAGATCAGATGTACTAAACACTCAGAAAACGTCGACGTCTTTCATCTTTACCGCATCTCTAAAGACCGTCGACATTTTATAGCTATCTACACACATATTGTGTAGCATAGGCAAAGACACGCGCGACGATCTAAACCTACCTCAATATTTCAGCAGTTCTCAAAAGATTTTATTGAAAATTTGCGAAATTTTTGTTTATTTTTTTTCTCCAGAACTATGAGATTTAGACCCCATGTTATATAAGGTTTTTTTGTTTGTCTTGTCGTTGCCTACTACCAGTTTTTTAATGACATGAAACTAATTACACCCTGTATGTAGCGACCATCTTGTAATGAAATTGTAAAAACGTATTTTTTTTGTAATAATTTTTACAATAACGTTAAGACGACTAATGCTACCTCATTTTTTCTTATTCTGGAGTATCCTTAATAATTTAGCATAGTTTCGGAACCGAGTAATATAAAATTTCCTTCATTTTAATTTATTTTTGAAGCGCTGTGTTGTTTATAGACGTAGTATTATATTGTTTTACTAACACAATAAGAAAAACGACGAAGTGGTGAAATATTTATTATTGCCAGCTACATAGTATTTTTAGTAATAAATTTAACTTAAAAACGGTAATAGTTCGTACAAAAACATATCTAGCAAATAATAAGACAATTTTGAACCAAACACTCACTTTCCTGTTATGTTTAGTGTGTGGTGTGTTTATTTTGCTTATTTTCATAATAATTACATATGAAAAACCAATTAACTGCTGGCAACGTAAAACATTTTTCTCGATAAAATAAACCATTTTCAAGTAATATTAAATAATGCATAATAAACGAAGTTAAGGATTAATAGCATGAAACTGTCATGTACCGTGTGCATCACGTGATAAGGTGAATTTTATTTAATTTTAAAATGTTAACACATATAACCTACTTTTACTGGAAATCTACTACATTTGTGAAACGTACTGACAACTACCTAAAAACATAGTTCATTTTTCATTTTGCAGTGTAGCATTCGACCCCGACTGAATGTCAACAATAAATTCTAGTGTACGGTGGTACTTTTATATTTTTTACTTATGCGGGTTTACCTCCTTTAGTTATACGACGCCACCGAAATTGTGAAACTTTTCAAAATCGCTTTTTACCTACACTGTGGCAATTATTGGCATTTACGTTAACATTTAATAAAGGGAAAGGGAAGACCATCCCAGATCGCATTTTTCAAACCGTAGTATAAATCTAGCCGTATGTATCTACACACTCAGTGTGAAATTATACAGAGTCGGTGGTGTACAAAAATGTCTAGTGCTTCTCAGACTGCAATAGACCTATTTGAGATTTATCAGAACTGCAATTTGATGGAACAAATCTTTATTGTAGTAGCTGCAACAAAACAATTTCTTGGACACCTAAAACAAATATTAATAGACATATTTCCTCACAAAGGTATTGTGGCATGTGGCCCCATTGATAGTGACAGTCAACGTAGTTTTAATTTACATTTAGTGGAAGTGACGGTGGGATGTAACATACCGTGGTCAAAACTAGATAATCCGTTTTTTAGACAATTTTGGGAACAGTGTATTAGTGGCAAATATAACGATGTTCAAGTTTCGTCGGAAACGACACTCACAAGAAAATATTTATCAACGGAGTGTATGTTTGACAAAAAATTTCTGCTGAGCTTATTGGGAAATACATCTGGGTTTAATGTGGACGAAATCACCAATGCTTGTGGTGAGAAAGTAGCGAATGTTTTAGTGGGTGCATTGGACGAAAATTGTTCAGTGCGTGGACACTTGATCTCTGAAGTTATAGAAACGACAAATTGTCGCATTATAGTGAAGGAAGTGAATGCAGGTCTACAAGAGGTATTTGGTGACCAATATGTAGAAATTATTTCTTACTGATGGAGTGAATTATATGAAAGCTGCAGGACGAACTATAAAGGAAACATATCGCAATATGTCGCAGAACGTTTTCCTGAAAGTACCTCATCGTGTACGGTTATGTAAAGAAATACTTCCATATACAGCATTACCTCCAGCGTCCATTATAACACGATGGGGAACTTGGCTAGAGGCGGCATCATACTATTTTTGCCGTTTTGAAAACGTCAAAGTAGTAGTACTGCTGTTGAATCCAGATGACGCACTTCAACTCAACGGGCATTTATGGATCCAACTGTTCAAAAAAATCTGAAGACCATACACGAACCTTCAACATTTGCCAACATCAACATTTTCTGCAGTTGATACAATTAACATCGTATTCGATCTCCGGCAATATATTTTTCAATTACCTAGATAAATCGCTGAGAGGGTTTAAACAAAATTCCAAACAGTCTTAAAAACCAGTCCCGTATTTGTATCTCATCTGTAATAGTCCTTCTCAACGGTAAAGAAATAGACTTCTACAGCAGGCGTCAATAGGGCGACTTTAAGAAGTTTTACATATTTTAAGTACACCCCGATGACATCTGTTGACGTTGAGCGGTCTTTTCCTCATTACAGATGGATTCCTAATGACAGGCGGCGAAGGTTAACTTCAGAACATTTAGAACAAATATTAATAATATACTTTTATATTCGTTATAGGTCATGAAAAATTACATATAATATGTGTGTTACTTTAAGATAGTGAAAGATACATGCTGTGTGTTTTAGTTCAATGTTACACCCCCAATACCTTCTCTTCGACTGAGTGTTTATAATGAACTGACCGTATTCACTTTAGATATTACGGAATTCCCTAAAGAAAGTACAAGGTAAGATAAATTGGCATACAAATCTTTCCGCGCCGGCAGAGCCAACCCTGACTTTTACGACACCGAGATAAAATTCCCGAGCTCTGCATATAACGTCTAAGCAGTGTATTATGTACAGTAAAATATTGAAAACCATAACAGTCATCATTTAGTCCTATGTGTTCTGTTCATACTATAACTAGAGATAAAGAAAATTACTTACCTTTTTAAAAAGAAATGTAATAGGTTGCAATAACGTCTTTAAATATGTATGTTGTTGAAACGCCAATATAAGAATGAAACACGACTGTCTAAGATTAGTTATTTAGTAGTGTTAAAGAACGTGTTTGAAACGGTACTGCAACGTTTTGTAGCAGTCTTATACATTCCCCACTTTATTGATATAAACGTTTATAGAGCGTTGAGATATATGTTTTGGTTTTATTAGACAATAAATGTATAATGATGATGATAATAGTAATAGTAATAATATAGTTTACTTACCATTTAAATTTAGTACAATATACAATGAATGCGAGAAAGAATAATACAAAATAAAATCCAACAAAATAGCAGCAACAAAACAAAATTTAGCATCGCAGTGCAGCAGGTTGAGCGTGGTCTATATGAAATGACCAGGGGGCTTGAAAGTTAAAGATATTAAAAAAATACATTGTATATAATAAACAAAAAAAACATTGGCATAGTTTGTGGACTACTGACTGAGAAAATGTCTACAGATGATAGAAGAAGAAGAGAGAGAGAGAGAGAGAGAGAGAATAGGTGGGCTTTACCAAGCCGTTAAATTTATTTTAAAATTTCTAGTTTTTAATTGGTATGGTTATTTTAAAAAAAATTATAAGTGCTTTGAATTTGATTGTCATTTAAAAACAGAAAGTTGAGAAGCAAATATTTTCATAGTGAAAACAGGCGAGCAGAAAACATGGCAATAGTAAGTAGTTGATATTCAGCTAAAAGCTAGTGGCTGCAGTATTCGTAGAAATCTAAAGGTATCTGTAGATTATTTTATTAGTAGATCTTTCAACCCTTCTTCACATCGACCTAAACGATGTTTTGTGAAATTACGCTACAATTAGTTGTTGACCAGGACCCCCAAGCTTTCTGCAAAGCATGTGATTTTCCTGCGGGCTAATTTCCCTATGTCTTTAGCCTAGTGCGGACTAGCATCTTGCATTCGTAAAGAATATGATCCGCAGTTTCTATTGCAGTATTACAGTATCTGCACGTATCATTGTCTGCCTTGCCCATATTCTTAAGATGATATATCAATGGGCAATGGCCTATTAAGAGGCCTGTTATCAGCCTTAAGAAGGACTTTTCGAGTTCAAAAAGCCTTGTGGCATTCTTTGCCGAATAAGGGATGAACTTCTTCGCTTGTCCTTGCCATGGAGTATTCCTCCAGTAGAGCTATCTTTGTTAGTCTTCCGATTTTAGGATCTTCTTCATTATGTGTCCCTTGGATAAGCTACCGAACAGGTCGGGTCCAAAAAATGGGGCTTCAGCACCTTCTTTGCGTCGGGCGTCGACTAATACGTTTCGTCAGCTAATAAGTTTCCTTCTATTCCCTCATGCCCTGGCACCCACATCAAGGTAACCTTGTTGTTTTTTGTCAGTTCCTTCAGGGATTGTCTGCACTTCCAGGCAATTTTAGATTCAAAGGTGTAAGATTTGAAAGCTTAATTAATTATGTTAATAAACGTAAAAGCGTGGGGCGGTCAAAATACCCGGAAACAGAAAACACTACTCATCGGGTGCCCCACGCCTTTACGTTTATTAACATTATTTTCTTCTTTTTAGTGCATTTTCAACAGATTCCGTTTTTAAAATCGTGTTTATTTATATTTGTTAATGTGATGTGTTCATATAAATATCTTTAAATAAATGTAGAAAATATAAATCTTTTTCTAAGGTTATATTGACTAAATGTGAAAATTTGGTAAATATATATTATTCTGTATAATTAGTGTTGTTGACGATCATATATATATTATGTATATCTATAGTGATAAATAAATATACTATACCATACTATACTATACTATACTATACTATACTATACTATACTATACTATACTATACTATACTATACTATACTATACTATACTATACTATACTATACTATACTATACTATACTATACTATACTATTCTATACTATACTATACTATACTATTCTATAGCAAGCGGGAAACTTTTTAATTTTTTGAAACAGCTAGTGTATGGAGAATAAATAAAGCTAAAGGATAGAGGAGCTTAACTTTTTCATTTGAAACTTTTTTTCTAGGATTAATAGTTCAGAGTAAATTGTAAGTGAAAAAAATAACGTACGTTATGGCAATAATTCAACGACTGTAATAGGCACTGAACGTGAACTGATTCGCTTTGACATCAATACGCGAAAGGTAGGAGCATTGCTTAACGATTTAATATACTCGTAAATCACTCATTCTTGTTTAATTTTGTTTTACATTTTTAGGTCTTGCGAGGAAACATTTTCTTAGGCCTGTAAACAATTACTCTCTGGCCTAAAAATTATCCAGTAATGTATGATTTTCAGGACAGGTGCCTAAAATGTATTGCAACAATTGCTGGATTTGCATTTTCTTTGTTGCATAGCATAAATACATTGATAAGCTTTATAAATTTAACAAAGGACAAACCGCCACTGTAATTTGAGGAGGTGGTGGAGATTTGTCTGTTGTTCGCGTACGGTGGCCTCCTGGGGTATTGATCGTCCCTCTTTGCGCGACACACTTCTTTTGTTGGCAATACCTTCAATGCGATCTCCAGATGTTATTTTTCCTTATCGCGACCGAGAGTGTTGATCGGATGACCCTCGAAAAGGCCGAAATTGTACTTCATGCGTTTGGGTAATTAATCATGCATCACACTTGCTTTAGATATCATGATGAAGGTGACAGCTTGAATGAGATCATATGATGTATTTTTATCATAAGGGTCTACATCAAATGTAGATTATAATATTGTCATCTATCCAATAATATTGTATCATGACAATTCAATTTTTTACTTAAAAAAAAATTGTTAAATAATAGGCTCCTGAAGTTTTTACCTTTTATCACTATAATGAGAAAAGCAGTTGAGCTAAAAAGTTATAGACCAGGTGGTATGGGCACGTGAGTTTCGAATACATTTTGAACGCAGTTTCTTGCTGGAATCAGTTCAGGAGGCAGTACCGATTATTAAAATCCATGTTACCAGACAGTAACCTGGCCTGATATTGTTTAAAACAATTATGTTTTTAACGAAAAAATATTTTTTGGCCGAAGACTCGTGAAAGTGTGACCAGTACTCAATGAAAGTACTGGCAGTAAGCAATATCAAACAATTTTTGTTTTGCTTGCAGTATTAAATACCAGTACTTTTCAGAAATACTTGAAATATTGTACTTAAAATGAAACATTTGCAGTAGCAGTAATAAGTGAAGTCCTATTCGAGTATTTTCAGTATTTTAAATACTTAGAGTATTTTATAAATACTTGTACGTTTTGAAACAACGATTTTTACTTGTAGTATATATTTGTAAGTACTTTTTTAAAAAGAGTACTAATATCAGATACAAATTATTAAAATCACTTTTAGTATTTTAGGATTGCCAACAAGAGTCAGTAATACAACAGTAACATATTAATATCAGTAGTAACGGTGAAGTTTTTGGAAGTATAATTTTCACTAAAAAAATTCATGTTTCTAGTCCATTTTTATTATTAATGATTGATAATGATAATAACTATTAAGGTAATATCGTATGTATTATCTGATATGATAATAATCGTTAATAAATTAAACACTGCTTTTAGATGAATCAATCAATATATTATAAATACTCTACATATGTTTCGGCTTACTAGGCCTTTATCAAGAGTATTACATAGTGAATACTAAAGTTTCCGATGTGCATATTCAATTTATACCTAAAAGTATTTATGTCTTAATCTATTTATGACTTAAGCTATTTAAGATTTAATTTAACATCTTTAATTATTTGAATGTTTGAAGTGGACCTAAGCTGATTATATAAATCAAAGGATATTTCTTAACAATTGGTTTATTATAGGGGTGTTTAGGAAATTCTGCTGGTCATTTGTGGTACAAGGGTTGTACTTGAAAGATTTTTTGATTTCTAGTTGTTCTAGCAGATCTAAACGTTTACCTTTTCTTTCTGAATGAAGTAAATTTATGTTATCAGTATCTATGAAATGGTTGTTTTCAATACAGTGTGTTGACATTCCTGTATTTTTATTGTTATTTAAGATTGATTTTTTGTGTTCTTTTACCCGGTTGACAACGCTTCTACCACTCTGACCGATATAGACAGCATCGCAATCCTTACAATTAATTTTATATACACCTGATTTATCAATTTTATTTAGTTTTTCTTTAACCAAAATGTTTCCTATATTTGTTTTGTTCACACTTATTGTAGAGATACCCAAATTATTCAATTTTTTAGAAATTTTGTTACTATATTTCGGAACATAATTAATAAAACTATATTTTGTAGGTTTGTTAGGCACAGTGAAAAATTCTTTTTGAAGCATTTTGCGTTGTTTGTTTTTGACCATGTTATCTATTAGTGACTCGTTGTATCCGTTATTTCTTGCAATTTGTTTAATTATATTTAATTCTCTATCAAAATCACTTTGATCTAAAGGAAAATTCGTCAGTCTATGTATTAGACTATGAAAGGGTGAAATCTTAATTTGCCATGATTGCTGCGAATTATAATGTATTACTGTATCTGTGGTAGTAGGTTTGCGGTAGATGCTAAATTTCAACTGATTGTTATGTTTTTTGATATTCATATCTAGGAAGTTTAATTGACTATTTTGCTCCGATTCCATTGTAAACTGAATTTTACTATTAAAAGAATTTAAGAAATTAAGGTAATTACTTAGGTTTCTTTCTGTACCTGTCCATATACAGAAAATATCGTCTACATATCGCGTCCAATAAAACACATGTGTATTTAAACTGTTATTGCTATTAAAAATTAAATTTTCTAGGTTTGACATAAATATTTCAGCTAACAAAGGAGAAATTGGTGAACCCATTGGTAGCCCGTCTTTTTGTCTAAAGAATTCACCATTAAACTGAAAATAGTTTTGTTCAATACAAACTCTCGAAAGATTTTTTAACTCTGTTTTTTCGGTTTCGCTGATTTGTGAATTATCTATTAAATTATTTAATATTAATTTTAGTTCTGTGAGCGGAACTGAGGTGAACAGACTTTTAACGTCAAAGGAGAATAATTTTGCGTTATTTGGTATTATTAAATTTTTTGTATTTTCAATAAATTCAAAGGAATTTTTTATGGAATATTTAGATTTAAAATTTATTAATTTTGGTAAAATATAATTTAGTTTTTTACATAATTTATAAGATGGAGCATTGATGTAAGACACTATGGGGCGTATAGGGTTATCTACTTTGTGAATTTTTGGAAGACCATAGAGAATGGGGGCCGAAGGGTTCATAACTTTCAATTTATACGCCTCATTACTTTGAATAACAGTATTACATTTCTTTAGGTTAGATACAATTTCGGACTGGAATTTATTGGTAGGGTTTTTATTGATGTTTTCAAAGTCTTCACTATTTAAGATTGTTTGTATTTTTTCATTATATTCTGATTTTGTTAAAATTGTTATGGTGTTACCCTTATCCGCTTTACAGAGAACCAAATCATAATTTACCAGTATTCACTATGTAATACTCTTGATAAAGGCCTAGTAAGCCGAAACATATGTAGAGTATTTATAATATATTGATTGATTCATCTAAAAGCAGTGTTTAATTTATTAACGATTATTTTCAAGATGTTTCACAAGGAACCTACCACAAGTTCAGTTCAGTGTATTAAAAATGCGAGCAACGCAAAATTAGTGGTGTTTTACAAAAGGTGTCTTCACTATGTATTCACTATGTAATACTCTTGATAAAGGCCTAGTAAGCCGAAACATATGTAGAGTATTTATAATATATTGATTGATTCATCTAAAAGCAGTGTTTAATTTATTAACGATTATTTTCAAGATGTTTCACAAGGAACCTACCACAAGTTCAGTTCAGTGTATTAAAAATGCGAGCAACGCAAAATTAGTGGTGTTTTACAAAAGGTGTCTACTAAAGTTTAAGAAGTGCTCCAATCATATCTGGTTTATCAAACAGTGTTTAGCGAACGGTTTAACACCTAAACACATGAAAATTCAGTGCAATCATAAATCACGCATAGCACAAGAGGCTGTTAAATCCACTTACAAGACTTGGCTACAAATGGAGGTGAGATACTGGTTTTCCAGAAGAGACAACATAGGCCTACATCTAAAACTGATACACACAGAATTGCTCCATAAAGAGAATTACTTCGTTTTTGAATATTTAGACCGTCAAATAAGGGAATCCGTACAAGAAATAGTGCATGTTCTACAGCAGAGACAATTAGCCAAAATTAATAGTTTAAAACGGGAAAAAAGTAATAATACCGCAGTTGCTAGGAATTCCCCTCAAACTGAGGATCATTTCACATTTTTTGCCAGAGTAAGTAACTTAACCAATGTTAGTTTTTCGGATCAAGAATTAAACCTCCTTCAAAAAGGTTTAAAATATTCTCCACATAATGTAAGTAAAAAAGATTTTGAACTTCTTGCCGTTAATACAGAGCTAGCTACATTCTCAGTAGAGGAAATCTCAGAATTGGAAAGACATAATCTAGCTAATATATTTACCTCGACAAAATGTAACACTAACAAGGGAGAAATAAACCTGTTGAACAGCATTAAACAAAAACTGGTAAATTATGATTTGGTTCTCTGTAAAGCGGATAAGGGTAACACCATAACAATTTTAACAAAATCAGAATATAATGAAAAAATACAAACAATCTTAAATAGTGAAGACTTTGAAAAAATCAATAAAAACCCTACCAATAAATTCCAGTCCGAAATTGTATCTAACCTAAAGAAATGTAATACTGTTATTCAAAGTAATGAGGCGTATAAATTGAAAGTTATGAACCCTTCGGCCCCCATTCTCTATGGTCTTCCAAAAATTCACAAAGTAGATAACCCTATACGCCCCATAGTGTCTTACATCAATGCTCCATCTTCTAAATTATGTAAAAAACTAAATTATATTTTACCAAAATTAATAAATTTTAAATCTAAATATTCCATAAAAAATTCCTTTGAATTTATTGAAAATACAAAAAATTTAATAATACCAAATAACGCAAAATTATTCTCCTTTGACGTTAAAAGTCTGTTCACCTCAGTTCCGCTCACAGAACTAAAATTAATATTAAATAATTTAATAGATAATTCACAAATCAGCGAAACCGAAAAAACAGAGTTAAAAAATCTTTCGAGAGTTTGTATTGAACAAAACTATTTTCAGTTTAATGGTGAATTCTTTAGACAAACAGACGGGCTACCAATGGGTTCACCAATTTCTCCTTTGTTAGCTGAAATATTTATGTCAAACCTAGAAAATTTAATTTTTAATAGCAATAACAGTTTAAATACACATGTGTTTTATTGGACTCGATATGTAGACGATATTTTTTGTATATGGACCGGTACAGAAAGAAACCTAAGTAATTACCTTAATTTCTTAAATTCTTTTAATAGTAAAATTCAGTTTACAATGGAATCGGAGCAAAATAGTCAATTAAACTTCCTAGATATGAATATCAAAAAACATAACAATCAGTTGAAATTTAGCATCTACCGCAAACCTACTACCACAGATACAGTAATACATTATAATTCGCAGCAATCATGGCAAATTAAGATTTCACCCTTTCATAGTCTAATACATAGACTGACGAATTTTCCTTTAGATCAAAGTGATTTTGATAGAGAATTAAATATAATTAAACAAATTGCAAGAAATAACGGATACAACGAGTCACTAATAGATAACATGGTCAAAAACAAACAACGCAAAATGCTTCAAAAAGAATTTTTCACTGTGCCTAACAAACCTACAAAATATAGTTTTATTAATTATGTTCCGAAATATAGTAACAAAATTTCTAAAAAATTGAATAATTTGGGTATCTCTACAATAAGTGTGAACAAAACAAATATAGGAAACATTTTGGTTAATAACAAAGAAAAACTAAATAAAATTGATAAATCAGGTGTATATAAAATTAATTGTAAGGATTGCGATGCTGTCTATATCGGTCAGAGTGGTAGAAGCGTTGTCAACCGGGTAAAAGAACACAAAAAATCAATCTTAAATAATAAAAATACAGGAATGTCAACACACTGTATTGAAAACAACCATTTCATAGATACTGATAACATAAATTTACTTCATTCAGAAAGAAAAGGTAAACGTTTAGATCTGCTAGAACAACTAGAAATCAAAAAATCTTTCAAGTACAACCCTTGTACCACAAATGACCAGCAGAATTTCCTAAACACCCCTATAATAAACCAATTGTTAAGAAATATCCTTTGATTTATATAATCAGCTTAGGTCCACTTCAAACATTCAAATAATTAAAGATGTTAAATTAAATCTTAAATAGCTTAAGTCATAAATAGATTAAGACATAAATACTTTTAGGTATAAATTGAATATGCACATCGGAAACTTTAGTATTCACTATGTAGTACTCTTGATAAAGGCCTAGTAAGCCGAAACATATGTAGAGTATTTATAATATATTGATTGATTCATCTAAAAGCAGTGTTTAATTTATTAACGATTATTTTCAAGATGTTTCACAAGGAACCTACCACAAGTTCAGTTCAGTGTATCTGATATGATATATGATGTATGAAAATTACAGTAAGTACACAAAAGGTATATTTGTAATACTCATTTTATTTCTAATATATAAATTTACAACAAAGAAAATAAATAAAAAATATGTAAAAACTTAAAGCAACTTAAAATTATAGCGCATAATATAATATAATAGTCTAAGAGCTGATAACATATTTTTCTGCCATTCTGCCCCATCAGAGCAGTGAGCATTAAGTAGACTTAATAAAAAAGAACGTTTGTTAAAGTGTTGTATATATTATGGGGAAAAAATTTCAAACCTCCACCCCCCGGATAACGGGTTAATAGCCCCTAGCGCCCTCTATTCTCACCGTAGGCATATATTCGTATTTTACGGCCATTTACAGAGAGGTCAAAACTACCATCCCCCAAAATTTCATTAATGCTCAATTCGGGCGGCTATGTATTTTTTTTTAATTGTAAAAAAAAGAAAGTTATTCAGTTAGAGCATTGGTAACATTTTGAGGAATGGTAGTTTCTGATCTGCAGATGGTCGTAAATATATTAACAGATGCCTAGGTTTGAGATAGAGGGTGGACAGGTGGACAGATGCGCTCAAACGTTTAATTAAGAGATTAGACCCCTTTAGGTGGAGCCTATTTTTTCCGTGATGCAGAATACCTAAATAAACGTTTTTCATAACTCTGCCTATTCAAATAGGGCAGAAAAATATGTCATCTCATCAGCTCTTAGACTGTAAGCATTTATAATGAATTTAGAAATCTTTATTGCTTTTCAGTAAGAAGTAACACCAATTTTCAAAATTGTTCATCGTGTCCATTTTCTGAATTATCAGTCAAAATGAATGAATGAATCTACTATAATTGGGAAGAAAACTATATTAGTTTTTGATTTTCACTTTATTTCTTGTCAACATGACAATTGTTTCGCCACACAGTGGCTTCTTCAGATATTGAGTACTGGTATACTAATTTTACAATGCACAAACTATATGGTTTTATACAATTTTGATGTAATCCTAATCTTAATTGCTAAGCGGAAAAGTACAATATAATTTTAATTACTAAATGGAAAGGTACATATAGTTCTAGGAAATTTATTGAATCTAATTTTAATAACCTAGAACTATATGTACCTTTCCATTTAGTAATTAAAATTATATTGTACTTTTCCGCTTAGCAATTAAGATTAGGATTACATCAAAATTGTATAAAACCATATAGTTTGTGCATTGTAAAATTAGTATACCAGTATTGAAACATTCTTTATAGGATTTTGCAAACAGCAGAAAAGATAACTATCTATAAAAGAAAAACTTTGTGTAGAAATATTAATGAAATATTTGCATTCTTTCGATAACCTGAATTCTGGTTATGCTAGCAAATTAAAATCCTAAAATGAATTTGTCTAATTTCTTATTTGACAATTCTCATTCTAACACTAGCATCCACACAGTCCCCTACGGCCATGCAGATTAAACTAGTATCCACATAACCCCCTACGATTATGAAGATTCAGTTAAAAATGAGAACAAAGACCTAAAATGAATTTATTTATCTACTTTGTCTTAAAAAATTTTTCATTCCAATGGATTACATTTTCATGAAATCTATCATTCTGTTTCCTGGAAATGCTTAGCCTTTGAAACGTTTTTCGCCCTTATTCTGGAGCTCATCAGAAAGACATAAAGCCATTCATAACGATGTTTCATGCAAAACCAAGACAATTTCTTTGAATAAGTGTGAAATTATTATATTTGACATTGACTGATAAAAACAACCTCACCTATCTATTAGCTAACTAGTATTGGAGCCTATATACTCTATGCATGTTTAAAAATGAATTATTATTTGTTTGCTTATAATTGTATTGAAACATTCTTTATAGGATTTTGCAAACAGCAGAAAAGATAACTATCTATAAAAGAAAAACTTTGTGTAGAAATATTAATGAAATATTTGCATTCTTTCGATAACCTGAATTCTGGTTATGCTAGCAAATTAAAATCCTAAAATGAATTTGTCTAATTTCTTATTTGACAATTCTCATTCTAACACTAGCATCCACACAGTCCCCTACGGCCATGCAGATTAAACTAGTATCCACATAACCCCCTACGATTATGAAGATTCAGTTAAAAATGAGAACAAAGACCTAAAATGAATTTATTTATCTACTTTGTCTTAAAAAATTTTTCATTCCAATGGATTACATTTTCATGAAATCTATCATTCTGTTTCCTGGAAATGCTTAGCCTTTGAAACGTTTTTCGCCCTTATTCTGGAGCTCATCAGAAAGACATAAAGCCATTCATAACGATGTTTCATGCAAAACCAAGACAATTTCTTTGAATAAGTGTGAAATTATTATATTTGACATTGACTGATAAAAACAACCTCACCTATCTATTAGCTAACTAGTATTGGAGCCTATATACTCTATGCATGTTTAAAAATGAATTATTATTTGTTTGCTTATAATTGTATTGAAACATTCTTTATAGGATTTTGCAAACAGCAGAAAAGATAACTATCTATAAAAGAAAAACTTTGTGTAGAAATATTAATGTCAATGTCAAATATAATAATTTCACACTTATTCAAAGAAATTGTCTTGGTTTTGCATGAAACATCGTTATGAATGGCTTTATGTCTTTCTGATGAGCTCCAGAATAAGGGCGAAAAACGTTTCAAAGGCTAAGCATTTCCAGGAAACAGAATGATAGATTTCATGAAAATGTAATCCATTGGAATGAAAAATTTTTTAAGACAAAGTAGATAAATAAATTCATTTTAGGTCTTTGTTCTCATTTTTAACTGAATCTTCATAATCGTAGGGGGTTATGTGGATACTAGTTTAATCTGCATGGCCGTAGGGGACTGTGTGGATGCTAGTGTTAGAATGAGAATTGTCAAATAAGAAATTAGACAAATTCATTTTAGGATTTTAATTTGCTAGCATAACCAGAATTCAGGTTATCGAAAGAATGCAAATATTTCATTAATATTTCTACACAAAGTTTTTCTTTTATAGATAGTTATCTTTTCTGCTGTTTGCAAAATCCTATAAAGAATGTTTCAATACAATTATAAGCAAACAAATAATAATTCATTTTTAAACATGCATAGAGTATATAGGCTCCAATACTAGTTAGCTAATAGATAGGTGAGGTTGTTTTTATCAGTCAATGTCAAATATAATAATTTCACACTTATTCAAAGAAATTGTCTTGGTTTTGCATGAAACATCGTTATGAATGACTTTATGTCTTTCTGATGAGCTCCAGAATAAGGGCGAAAAACGTTTCAAAGGCTAAGCATTTCCAGGAAACAGAATGATAGATTTCATGAAAATGTAATCCATTGGAATGAAAAATTTTTTAAGACAAAGTAGATAAATAAATTCATTTTAGGTCTTTGTTCTCATTTTTAACTGAATCTTCATAATCGTAGGGGGTTATGTGGATACTAGTTTAATCTGCATGGCCGTAGGGGACTGTGTGGATGCTAGTGTTAGAATGAGAATTGTCAAATAAGAAATTAGACAAATTCATTTTAGGATTTTAATTTGCTAGCATAACCAGAATTCAGGTTATCGAAAGAATGCAAATATTTCATTAATATTTCTACACAAAGTTTTTCTTTTATAGATAGTTATCTTTTCTGCTGTTTGCAAAATCCTATAAAGAATGTTTCAATACAATTATAAGCAAACAAATAATAATTCATTTTTAAACATGCATAGAGTATATAGGCTCCAATACTAGTTAGCTAATAGATAGGTGAGGTTGTTTTTATCAGTCAATGTCAAATATAATAATTTTACACTTATTCAAAGAAATTGTCTTGGTTTTGCATGAAACATCGTTATGAATGGCTTTATGTCTTTCTGATGAGCTCCAGAATAAGGGCGAAAAACGTTTCAAAGGCTAAGCATTTCCAGGAAACAGAATGATAGATTTCATGAAAATGTAATCCATTGGAATGAAAAATTTTTTAAGACAAAGTAGATAAATAAATTCATTTTAGGTCTTTGTTCTCATTTTTAACTGAATCTTCATAATCGTAGGGGGTTATGTGGATACTAGTTTAATCTGCATGGCCGTAGGGGACTGTGTGGATGCTAGTGTTAGAATGAGAATTGTCAAATAAGAAATTAGACAAATTCATTTTAGGATTTTAATTTGCTAGCATAACCAGAATTCAGGTTATCGAAAGAATGCAAATATTTCATTAATATTTCTACACAAAGTTTTTCTTTTATAGATAGTTATCTTTTCTGCTGTTTGCAAAATCCTATAAAGAATGTTTCAATACAATTATAAGCAAACAAATAATAATTCATTTTTAGTATACCAGTACTCAATATCTGAAGAAGCCACTGTGTGGCGAAACAATTGTCATGTTGACAAGAAATAAAGTGAAAATCAAAAACTAATATAGTTTTCTTCCCAATTATTATCATGGATTTTCATCAAGTAACGGCCCAATCTGTTCAATATGAATCTACTATATTCACAGATAATTCAGATGATTTGATTACACTGTATTTTACCATCGTGTACCCCAGTTAAAATAAAATACTCATTCATTTTTTCTTAAGTACTTGGAGTAGCTTATATTTTTACATTTTTTATTAATACTGAGATTGTTTTGTAATACTGGGAGTACTTAAGTACTTGAAGTAGATTATGATTTTACAGTACTTTTTTAAGTAACAAGTAATGCTTTGTAAAGAATTGTAGAAAATAAGTACCAAGTACATTGCATACATGTACTGGAAATTTGCAATACCAGTACAGAAATATTAAAAGTACTTAAAGTAAAGTAATTAAAGTACCTTCTACTTCAGTACATATTTGCAGTACATTTTTGTACTGGAGTTTAGTAGTTTCCATAGATAATTCAGTGAAACTAAAAAGCTCGCAAAAAAGCCTATAGGAGACCGACCGCTTCTAATTAGTATACCGCCGGACAATAGTGTGAAGAATGTAATAAATTTATTCTTAAACTTTTATGACAAAGAAACAGTTACTCCACCCCTGGAAGTCCACGTTGACTAGATCGCTTATTTCAACGAATCTATTTGTTAAGACAAATTTCAACCAATTATATTCAGTGGGATTGGTCCACGTTCTTAACTCGTTAGGAAATATTTATGACAATTTTTTGTGATGATAATAAAAGAAGCCGAACACGTTCTTTATGACCTTTTTTGTACATAAATTGAAAACTAATTTCGGCCGGTCTCCTTTAAATTTTCTTGCAAGTTTTTTATATGGCTGAATTATCTATGGAAACTATTATACTCAGCTCTGGTCAGAGACATGAGTACATAGGTGTTGTGTATTTTTTATGCTGAATCAGAACCCGTAGCCCAAAATCGATTTACCAGGAAATTTTTTAATGAAACACAAAAACATCCCCTAAAATAGAGTGAAATGGTGAGGATAAGATAAAGCTAAACATTTTAAAATAAAATCTTGAGCATTAGGAAGAAATATATGCATATTAAATCCACACCTACCCCTACGAGGGGGTTAATTCCACCCCTAATATCAAATAACGAAAGTGTGTGCACAACAGTGTGAAAAACCATAGCCTTGTTTTTCTTACTTTTTATTGGGTATTTTGCCACTGAAAAATATTTAAAAATTTTAATGAAAAAACCTCTGCGCTAAACGAATCAGACAGAGGTTGGTTCTTGAATACTTGACTGTTTCAAAAAGTCTCACACCTAAAAATGTATAAACTAGAACAATGTAATAAACTAAAAACTGAAAATGAGAGCTATAGGTAGTTAACGTTTCGGAAGAGAATCTACTTCCATTCTCAAAACTTTTTTGGTCGTCAAAGTTTTGAGAACGGAAGTAGACTTCTACTTCCGTTCTCAAAACTTTTTTGGTCGTCAAAGTTTTGAGAACGGAAGTAGACTCTCTTCCGAAACGTTAACTACCTATAGCTTTCATTTTCAGTTTTTAGTTTATAACATTGTTCTAGTTTATATATTTTTAGGTGTGAGACTTTTTGAAACAGTCAAGTATTCAAGAACCAACCTCTGTCTGATCCGTTTGGCGCAGAGGTTTTTTCATTAAAATTTTTAAATATTTTTCAGTGGCAAAATACCCAATAAAAAGTAAAAAAAACAAGGCTATGGTTTTTTACACTGTTGTGCACACACTTTCGTTATTTGATATAAGGGTCCACCCCTTATTTTACCCCCTCGTAGGGGTAGGTGTGGATTTAATATGCATATATTTCTTCCTAATGCTCAAGATTTTATTTTAAAATGTATAGCTTTATCTTATCCTCACCATTTCACTCTATTTTAGGGGATGTTTTTGTGTTTCACTAAAATATTTCCTGGTAAATCGATTTTGGGCTACGGGTGCTGATTCAGCATAAAAAATACACAACGCCTATGTACTCATGTCTCTGACCAGAGCTGAGTATAGTAGTTCCATAGATAATTCAGCCATATAAAAAACTTGCAAAGAAATTTAAAGGAGACCGGCCGAAATTAGTTTTCAATTTATGTACAAAAAAGGTCATAAAGAACGTGTTCGGCTTCTTTTATTATCATCACAAAAAATTGTCATAAATATTTCCTAACGAGTTAAGAACGTGGACCAATCCGACTGAATATGATTGGTTGAAATTTGTCCTAACAAATAGATGATTCGTTGAAATAAGCGATCTAGTCAACGTGGACTTCCAGGGGTGGTGTAACTGTTTCTTTGTCAGGAAAGTTTAAGAATAAATTTATTACATTCTTCACACTATTGGCCGGCGGTATACTAATTAGAAGCGGTCGGTCTCCTTTAGGCTTAATTGCGAGCTTTTTAGTTTCGCTGAATTATCTATGGAAACTACTATACTTCAGTACAAAAATGTACTGCAAAAATGTACCTACTGAAGTAGTTTAGGTACTTTAATTACTTTACTTTAAGTACTTTTAATATTTCTGTACTGGTATTGCAAATTTCCAGTACATGTATGCAATGTACTGGGTACTTATTTTCTACAATTCTTTACAAAGTATTACTTGTTACTTAAAAAAGTACTGTAAAATCATAATCTACTTCAAGTACTTAAGTACTCCCAGTATTACAAAACACTCTCAGTATTAATAAAAAATGTAAAAATATAAGTTACTCCAAGTACTTAAGAAAAAATGAATGAGTATTTTATTTTAACTGGGGTGCACGATGGTAAAATACAGTGTAATCAAATTATCTGAATTATCTGTGAATATAGTAGACTCATTCATTCATTTTGACTGATAATTCAGAAAATGGACACGATGAACAATTTTGAAAAGTGGTGTTACTTCTTACTGAAAAGCAATAAAGATTTCTAAATTCATTATAAATGCTTATAGTCTAAGAGCTGATGAGATGACATATTTTTCTGCCCTATTTGAATAGGCAGAGCTATGAAAAACGTTTATTTAGGTATTCTGCATCACGGAAAAAATAGGCTCCACCTAAAGGGTTCTAATCTCTTGATTAAACGTTTGAGCGCATCTGTCCACCTGTCCACCCTCTATCTCAAACCTAGGCATCTGTTAATATATTTACGACCATCTGCAGATCAGAAACTACCATTCCTCAAAATGTTACCAATGCTCTAACTGAATAACTTTCTTTTTTTGACAATTAAAAAAAAAATACATAGCCGCCCGAATTGAGCATTAATGAAATTTTGGGGGATGGTAGTTTTGACCTCTCTGTAAATGGCCGTAAAATACGAATATATGCCTACGGTGAGAATAGAGGGCGCTAGGGGCTATTAACCGTTTATCCCGGGGGTGGAGGTTTGAAATTTTTTCCCCATAATATACAACACTTTAACAAACGTTCTTTTTTTATTAAGTCTACTTAATGCTCACTGCTCTGATGGGGCAGAATGGCAGAAAAATATGTTATCAGCTCTTAGATTATTATATTATATTATGCGCTATAATTTTAAGTTGCTTTAAGTTTTTACATATTTTTTATTTATTTTCTTTGTTGTAAATTTATATATTAGAAATAAAATGAGTATTACAAATATAGGTACCTTTTGTGTACTTACTGTAATTTTCATACATCATATGTCATATCAGATAATACATACGATATTACCTTAATAGTTATTATCATTATCAATCATTAATAATAAAAATGGACTAGAAACATGAATTTTTTTAGTGAAAATTATACTTCCAAAAACTTCACCGTTACTACTGATATTAATATGTTACTGTTGTATTACTGACTCTTGTTGGCAATCCTAAAATACTAAAAGTGATTTTAATAATTTGTATCTGATATTAGTACTCTTTTTAAAAAAGTACTTACAAATATATACTACAAATAAAAATCGTTGTTTCAAAACGTACAAGTATTTATAAAATACTCTAAGTATTCAAAATACTGAAAATACTCGAATAGGACTTCACTTATTACTGCTACTGCAAATGTTTCATTTTAAGTACAATATTTCAAGTATTTCTGAAAAGTACTGGTATTTAATAATGCAAGCAAAACAAAAATTGTTTGACATTGCTTACTGCCAGTACTTTCATTGAGTACTGGTCACACTTTCACGAGTCTTCGGCCAAAAAATATTTAAAAAAACTGCCTTACTGAAAATTTTAATATTTCCTTTCGTTAAAAACATAATTGTTTTAAACAATATCATGCCAGGTTACTGTCTGGTAACATGGATTTTCATAATCGGTACTGCCTCCTGAACTGATTCCAGCAAGAAACTGCGTTCAAAATGTATTCGAAACTCACGTGCCCATACCACCTGGTCTATAACTTTTTAGCTCAACTGCTTTTCTCGTTATAGTGATGAAAGATAAAAACTTCAGGAGCCTATTATTTAACAATTTTTTTTTTAAGTAAAAAATTGAATTGTCATGATACAATATTATTGGATAGATGACAATATTATAATCTACATTTGATGTAGACCCTTATGATAAAAATACGTCATATAATCTCATTCAAGCTGTCACCTTCATCGTGGTATCTAAAGCAAGTGTGATGCATGCTTCATTACCCAAACGCATGAAGTACAATTTCGGTCTTTTCTTAATATCTTCTTAATCTTAATTTTAATCTTAATAAGCCACAAATAAACAATTACAGACCATAGCAATTGTATTTTGTACTACCAAATATATAAATCTTGATTGATAGACAACATACCAAAAAAATATAATATCTTATACTTATCCCTCAAAGGGCTGAAAACCACACCGACAGACCAGGGTTCCTTTATTTTCTATTGAATATTTTTACATGAATTTTGTTGGGGTCGCTAATTACGAATCTAAAGACCGAATCCGAGAATTCCTGAATAAAAGATGGCGGATCAAATATAGCGGATATAGAAATCGGAAAAGCATTCAAAATTTGAAGATTACGCCTTGTTACTCTGGTGCTTTTAAAGTTGCTAATTATAAATATGGTTTTCGGAAATTCTTAAGTCCAAAATGGCGGACCCATTATGGCGGATTTAAAAAGTACCTTAGAAATGGGTATTTACCACCCAAAGAAATGCGTTACGAATGTTTAAAAAATTGAGTCGTTTGAGTATAAATATAAGCAAATGTCTAAAAATGAGAAACAAAGAATTTCGTTTCTACAAATTTTATTTTATTTATCTTTCATTAACATTAAAATAGCGTTATAAAAAAATAAAGTTTTTCATTGAAAATCGATTATAAAAGGCAAAATAAAAAATTAGAGACGCGCGACGGCGGCGCGGCGGTAAAAAATCGACAAAAATAGCCCACTTTGAACGGCAACTGTCATTTTTTTCGTGGAATCTTTTTTAAAAGCTCATATTAAAGGTTGGAATTTCTACTTTTTTTATCCCTACACCTATCTCTACTCAGAAAGAAATTGTAAACAAAAATGTAAAAAGAAAATTTGCGATTTTTTACATTTTATGCAGAGGTGTTTATGGTAACCATGGTTTTTTAAGATCGATTTCAATGAGAAATTCAATTCTATACAAAAAAGTACTCTTGCAATCTTTCCAAATTCTGCTTAGATTCTGAGTTATATTAAAAATTCACAGATTTCGCAATCCTTGCAACCATCGGGACATTGGAAGTGATAACACGATACATAAAACATAACTTATTCTGGAAACAGTTACGATCCGTCCCAAATAACATGATTTTAGATACTTGTTATAAAAATAACTATTCGTTATTTGTCAAAGTTTGTGAATCTATGGCGACTTCGTTTGGCGTTGACCACAACCGCATTATAACTTCATGTTCTCCGCGCATACTCATACAGTGCACACTTGCTCAGTATTATGTCATCGGATCTCGAGTCGCGCTAACAATAATTATTAACAATTAGATATCAGAATAAAAACCTACTAACCTAACCTAAAGAAATCACACGAAAGAATGAATTTATTTTAAGCAGAATGAAAACCTACTAACCTGACCTAAAGAAATCATAGAAAAGTATTTAAAAAATATATATTAATCGTCACAAAATTAAAGAAAAAAACTTCAGCAGGCATAGGAGTTTCAACCCGGGACCTTTCGCGATACATTACCTATGCGCCAACCGCACGGCTGATGATGAACACTAGGGCAACGAATAAATAGTGAGACAAATGCTATCACGCTTCTTTATTTGTCCGCCGCAGCAGCACTAGCGCGTCCCGGCTCGATGCTACAAGATTTGCTCTCTCCGTACCGCCTTTTATTAAACAGGCGGTACAATATCGATCGGCGCTGATCGACTACACCGCATCATCGCTTCCCCCATAGTAGTAGGCTCTCGCTCAGTATTACATCATACTTTCATGTCGACGGCCTTGGAAAAAACTCGTAACTTTTGTCCTATCCGCTATACGCGAACATTAACATTTCCAATGTTAAAAAATGAAAAACCACCCTCTTCACCTCGTTCTCCAAAATGCTCCCTAAATTTAATAGATTTTGTGATTTTATCATTATAACGGATGAAACAATAAAAACGTTTAACGCAATTGTTCCTTACTTTCACTTTTTTTTGCACATAGTCGATAGCCTATAAGTTACTCAGCGAGTCATTATCGAATTTAGTAGGGACCTATTCTAAACGATTAAATCAAGTGAACCTGTTGAGGGTTGCGACCTGTAGAGTGTTCCAGTACGTACAAGCCAACGGACGGAGATGTGTGACAATTTTTAGTAGCATTTTAGACATTAATAATGTTTAAATCGAACTAAAAGTGGTTCTTCGGGTAGAATATTCACCATTTAAGAAGTTATAACTGAAATCGATTCCTTGCAGACTTAACCAAAATAGAGTACACGTCCAGAGGTGTATAATTTATATATTTGGGGTTATATCAATGAAATGAATTGCTATGTTTCTAAATTGCTATTTATATTTCTTGTAAGTGTATATTAAAGTCACGAGAATTCGTACTATATTGTGTTTGTCTTTTTACTGTTTTTGCCTTATTAATTATATTTTCGTATCGAATTGTATACGATATTTTGGCGCCGTATTAAATTTACAACACAATTACTCAACAGTATGGCGAATTTGCTTGCTTACCAGCGGACAGATAAACTTGTGTAGATATTTCACTATTCTAGTTGCATAATTACTTCAGCTCGAATGTGGTGTTTGCTTTTGAAGATGCCCAGTGCCAGCCAGTTTAATAAAATGACGTTGCAACTGCAAACGAGACGGCTACATTTTACCATAATTGGTCGTTTAACCCCTAATGTCATTAATAATTCCACTTCTACGGTTATTAAGCTTAGGACTGCTCACTATTCAGACTGGGATGAAGTGAGGGAAGTGTATCGCGAAGCCACGAGTGCTTTATCTCCGCAAATTACATCTTGAGATAATATTACTTTTGAAATCTTCTTGCCTTTGCATTTCAAATGGTATTTTCCACTTAATATACTGGACACTTGGCGAGTGTTTGGCCATCTATTTGGATATTTTTTTGCCCACAAAATTTTCTCTCGTACAGATTTTCGGAGAAAACAAAGCTTCTGATCCAATTACCTCAAAATTTATTTTCAACTGTTAATATTCAAGATTTCTAACAATAATTTGTTTAGGAATATTGAAAATTGAGACATTTTACAGGCTTCTGTTGAAGTCCTGAATAGCTTTCGAGTTATTGTAAGAACAGTTTCATTTATAATGATCGGACACCATGCTTTTATTAGCTTAACTAGTATAGTTTATTACATATTTATATGGCATAATAAATGTACTATGTTAAATAATAAATATAATGTATTACTTAATAAACAACACATCATTACTCTCATGTAAAATATATTCTGACATGGTTAAGATAAGAAATAAACCCCTAACTAAAATTATAACGTTATACCCAGCGAAGAGATAAACAGAGCCGTGCTTTGAAATTATGTGTCCGTGTCGCGAAGAACGGGCAATGTGTACACCAATGCATAATGTATTCCTATCTTGACGCAAAGCAGAGTAAGATTTCTTAATTTACTAGAAACGTCATTAAGTTTCCACCGAAAACACGATTTTTAAATATCTTGTGTTATTTTGTTCACTCTAATGGTGGTGCTCAAAATTTGAAATTTGAAAATTGTAAATTATTTAATTATTGTTTCCGGTTAAAACTATCCACGACTTTAGCAATTAACTCATTAGCAGACACAATAAATAAAGGTGTTGAGGTTAAAGCATTTGACATGTAAAATTTTTAGATCTTAGCAAAGCCATTGGTTGGCGTTTCGCACAACATTCTGATAGAAAAAAAATAAGCTGTTACAAATTTTCAAATAATAGTAAAAATTTAATTCTGTCATACATTACAGACAGTTCTCAATTTCATCAATAATTCTAAGTCAATCAGAATAGACGTTAATTTCGGTGTACTTCAAGGCTCTGTTCTAGGACCAGTGCTTTTCCTCATTTATGTCAACGACTTGCCAAACAGTAGTTCCATGTCTAAATTCACCCTTATTTGCAGATGATACAACTTTGGCTCACACCCACACAAATATGTGTCGCTAATAAATGGGGCTCGCAGCAGTCTGTCGCTAGTTCAAGATTGGTTTTTAAGCAATCGACTGGTGTTAAATATGGATAAAACAGAAACGATGATTTTTAGTTTAAGACGTTATACTACCGATGCGGATTCTTTTACATGTGTAAAATATTTGGGTGTTGTATGGATAGAAAATTGACGTGGAATAAACATACAGAACTGATCTGCAAAATTATATCTCGGAAGATTTTTTATTGCGTAATTTAGTGAAATGTATGTCACAGTCAACAGTATTAACGGTTCATCATGCACTCATTCAGGCCACCTTAACATATACCATTTTCGTATGGGGCCACTCGCCACATACTGCATTTGTTTTTTTCATGCAAAGGCTGTAAGAATTATCATAGGCTTAGCTTATATGGAGGACTATAAGGAGACTTTAAAAAGAATTAAATATGCCTTGTACTTATATATTTCCATGTCTCTTGTACATAAAAGAACACATATTATGTAATTACACTACATATGACAGTGTTCATTTGTATTTAACGCGATATAATAAAATAAATACGATTTTGCTGAAGCTGTCAAAGTCAAGGAATGGAATTAGCTATTACGCAATAAAAATTTTAACATTGGAAAAGTTAATGTTCGCGTATACGTATAGGACAAAAGTTTTTTCCAAGGCCGTCAACATGAAAGTATCAAGGTTAGATGATGTAATACTGAGCGAGAGCCGGTTACTATGTGGGAAGCGATACGGTTAGTCGGTCAGCGCCGATCGATATTGTACCGCCTGTTCGACAAAAGGCGGTACGGAGAGAGCAAATCTTGTAACATCGAGCCGGGACGCATTAGTGCTGCTGCGGCGGACAAATAAAGAAGCGCGATATCATTTGTCTTACTATTTATTCCTTGCCTTAGTGTTCATCATCAGCCGTGCAGTTGGCGCATAGGTAATGTTCTCGCTTACGGTGCGAGGTCCGGGTTCAAACTCCTATGCCTGCTGAATTCTTTTTCTTTAATTTTGTGACGATTAATATATTTTTTCACAAATTCTTTTTTATGATTTCATTAAGTTAGGTTAGTAGGTTTTTATTTTCTCTAATTAATAATTATTAACGCCGCAGGCAATATTATAATCTTGCCCTTTAGTTATATTAAATCCGCAATCGTAATTATAATTAAAAATAGAACATAAGATCTCAGGGGGCAGATTATCCTTGATAGCTTCGCTTAATATTGGTTATCACTTACCTTGGCAAATACTTAATAACAGGACATTACCAAAGAATAAATGCACAGCTCCACAAGGCTCAACAAAAAAACGATAGTTGGACGCCACCTTATTTTTAGTTATTGGAAATCAAATAATACACAATTTCTGCTCACTTTAAACTATGAATTGGCCCGACGAAATAAGGAAACACCGAGCTATCCTAGTTTAAATGAGTGCTAGCTTAATGAAATCAAACAACTACTAAAGCAAATAATCTATTAACATTCGGAGTTACAAAAAACAAGCAAAATACTCTAGTCAAAAAAGTATTACAGAGATAAATCGATATAATATTTTGTATCACCCGGCCTGACCTCAATGACCGTTCTAAGAAAACTTATAACTTACTCACTAAAATTACTAGGCACTGTACAACAAATAGCTTTTTAACAAGGGTTAACCAGTTAAACTAATTACATAAATTGACCTGACACTCTAAATTTTAACCCTCAAAAGGTTTCACAACCAAATACCCAAACTGGGGAGACATACAAAAAGCTTTCGGCGCGTAACGGTTCTTCTATTGTTTCTGGTATGCCTATTGGGGCATCGAAATTGTCAACAAATCACGTCAATGTGGCCCTACGACTAACATGAAAGCGGTCAAATTGTCTACCGATCTCACTCGGGAAGGAAAAATAAATCACGAAATCAGTTCCTGAACGGCACTAAAAGTATTTTCTCCACGCGCGTACAGTTTCATTCCTGGACACGTGAAGGTCAATGGACGTATGGCACTCAACAGAAATGAACGTACAAATTACAAACCAGGTACTTAAAATCACCAATAATCGTGGATGGCATCAAAGCAACTAATTCAGATTAATCACGCAATTTGTTGCTATTTAATACAGATTCATTCTGTCATTTCATTGACTATTAAATATTTGCACTTTGTGATTTACACATTACTTTGATGCACAATTCAACATAAAACCTTGCTGTAACTATGGGCAATGTTACACTATAACACAGAACATATAAAATAAAATAACTACTTTACTGATTCTATTCGCAGTTACTATTCACTATATAAAGATATTTACAAACATATGGCGGCTTTTTAATTCTTACGGCTTACCGGCCAACCGCCTCTACGCCATCTTTTCAGTGTCTCCCGTTGCCGACTTGGCGTAGGAATATGCCTGCTTACTATTGGCTAAACTTGGCTGTACAAGCTCCCACGCTATTGGTCAAGCATTTGTCATGACTAGCCGATAAAATTTAAACGCGTATAATGCTAAGATCTTATAATTTAAATTTAAATAGTAAAAGGAATACTCGCGCGCTTTATCGCTTTGGCACACATGATTGTCTCAAAACGTGAGCGTTACAGTATTAGCGTCACAGAAAAAGGAAAGGGGGTGCGGGGGAGAGTTTTTGTTCCACAGAATAACACAAGATTAACTTCAAATCATTAAAAACACTATGTTCGTAACTCGTCGTTAACTCTCGGTCCAACAATGCCCTGTTCGATGCTACAAAATTTGTTTTCTCCGTATCGTCTTGTCTGTTCAACTATTTCTCCCGTACTATAGCGCTATTTGTCAACCTCTGGGCACGCCGAATTTTTATTTTTATGTTGTAACGATTAATGAATTTTTTCACAATTTCCCAAAAGCTTATGTTTGTTCTTAAAAATAAATACTAGACATTCATACATGTACATACCATAAGTAGTCATGATTTTATTTGGTTTAAACATGCCTCTGCAAGAGTCTGTCTAGTTTATTTTAAATATTCTGAAAACCCGCATTTGTGTTATAAACACTTCTTGAATGTTCGAGTTACTGCCCCAGAAAATTATTCCGTACCTAGCTGTTGCCTCGAAGTTTGACGAATATATAACTTTTAGACTTTTTGAATTTAAATATTTACCGATTTCTCTCATACTGTAACAGATTTTGTTTAATTTCAAACACAATAGATCGATTTGATTCCCCCAATCTAAGAATTCATCTATTTGAATACCCAAGAATGTTGTATTTTCCACTAGATTTCTTTGTTCATTTAACATTGAAGTATTTTCTGGAGTTTCCATTCTTACTTGTTTTGTTCTAAATAGCATTAGTTTTTTTTTCTGTTTAAGCTAAACCTATTTCTGTCGTACTGTTCACTTGTATTTGAAAATAAATCATTACATTCCTGTGTTAATTCAGCAGGATAAGTTTCTGCTCCTACCAAGATATTATTGTCATCTGCTTAACTTGTAATACTATAAGTTTTGTAATTTATGGTCCGATTCGTCTGAAAATCGATTTCTGGGGATTTTCAGTCGGCACTCAAAAATTAAAAATGGTGGTTTTAATTTAAGGAATAGGTTTTGTCATTTATGGGTACCGAATTTTGTCAAACAAACACACTAGTCTAATTGGGACAAAAATAAAAAGAAGAAAACAACTAAACAATTAAAAAAAAATCAAAAATACGCTTAAAAACACTGAAACTTGTATTGTAGGCGGAAGCATCATACTTTGTAGGTATTATATTTCAGAATAGTGTAAATTATTAACACTACACCCAGAGACGTTGCGGTCCCGATTTAGCGATTCTGAGACCTACAAATATCGTTAAAGAGAACGACTGACCTTTTACTTCCCTCACATACCGAAGGGATATATTCGAGAAAAAATCACCCCCCGAGATTTTTTCTAATTTTCACGTTTCAGATCATGTAGATTACGAAAATAGAGGTTTTCAATTCCGTCAGTTTGTCAAATTGTCTCTGTCTGTCTATCGGTCCGTCTATTCGTGCATTAACTAAAAAACTACTTGACGGAGAACAGTCAGATTTAGTAGGTAGCTGACGCTTCTGCCACCAAAGAAATGATTAGACTTTCACTGGAAAATATACAGAGTGGACCGTCTAAAAGAAATAGATAATAGAAATAATTTTTTTCGCTTAAATTTCAAATTTGCACATTTCATGACATTATAAACGTATTTCAAAGACAACAATGTTTGATAATTTTCTTACTATTACTATAGAAAACATTTATTTTGTTCAAAATAAAAATTTCCACGTTTCATGACATTCTAAATTTACTGCGTGGATGTGTAACTAAAAATGTGACAGATGGCAATAATATTTGGCTTATAGTTAATACAATTTTCAACGAAGACACCTATTACAGTTTTGTTGAAAAATATACAAGGTGATCATCCTATGATATAATTCAGTCATTGTGGAAATTTGTAAAGGTATTTACGCAAGCCTTCCATATTTGGTACCTTTTATTTAATATTGAATTTTTGCCGTCGGATGACCACTCTGTATATTTTTTTAATCAAAAAAGGTATTTTTTGTAATAATAGTGATAACCACATTCTGATTATAGTTCTCATATGTCGTTTCGTAATTAATTAATTTTTAGAGTGATGGCCCTGTATAAATAAAGAGGAAGCTCTGTCTGCTTTTTTTTGTAAAGTTAAAAGTTCAACACAAATCCACAGGAAACCTAATCATGGGATACACTGTATAAAGTATCACGATGACAATTTGAATAATGCTTCTGTCTCATGGCAATATACAATTTTTTATTCCAATGTAAAATAAAAATAAAATTAATTTGTTTTTCTTTTGTTTCAGGTAAGTTTTCAATATCTGATCAAACATGTAAGTACAATAGTCTATAAAGGGTGGCGTGTTTAAAGTCACAATTAGGTCAGTAGTAGGCAATTCCTATTTAAAGTTCTGATTAATAATAAAACGGTGCGTTTAGAAAGGACACGCGGCAATGTCCATTATACAGGGTGTCTGGAAGCAGCATGACAAGTCCGGGCAGGTGAATTTTTTATTCAATAATAATAATAATATTTATTGCCCCAAAAGTATACCAATACAAAATGTAGATATGGTATAGGACTAGTCAAAAGTACATACAAGAAGAAATAAAAATACAATGTAAAAATTATCATCGAGACACTTCAGAATATTTATGAATTCATGTATTTGTTAACATCATAAAAAGAGTGTTGAATTAAGAAATTGTATAATCTGTTTTTGAACTACTTCACGCTTGTAATGCTTTTTATATGAGCAGGAAGTTTGTTAAAAAATTTAATACCAACATATACGGGATTTGTTTCATATAATGCTAAATGATGCTGTGGTATAATCAAGGGATTGGAATTTCTAGTATCATAATCATGATTAAAATTGTTAGTCAAAAATGAAGAATAATTATACCTAACATAAAAGAATACATGGTACTGTTAATCATTTACATTGTTTGAACAAATTTTTCAAGAATTAAATTTGTTTACACCTGCTGTATTACGTAATGCCCTTTTTTATAATCTAAAAACATTTATCCACATATAAGAAGATCCCCAAAAGTTATTTTAGAATAAAAGTGTGCATAATAGGAAGATAGTATTATTTGGTTGCTAGTTAAAAACTTAATTCTGTATAGAACATAATACGCTGATAACAGTAGTTTAGAACACAGATCTTGTATATGATCATCCCAATTCAAAAACTAATTAATATGTATATACCCAAAAATTTTACAGTATCTGCTTGTCTTATAGATGTACCACCAATTTTTATCAATTGGCTCTCAGTGACTGGAGAATGTTTTGGCTTAAATAATATAAACTCTATCTTAAAAATATTTAGAAACAGTTTGTTCTTATTGAACCACTCAACAAAAACATTTAAAATATTTTGACTACGTTAAATAACATTTTCAGATGGATCAGAACAAACAAAAGGAGTGTCATCAGCGAACAGTGTTAAATTATTTTCATCAACTATTTTTGCTAAATCATTTATGTAGAGAATGAATAATAGCGGCTCAAGGACTGTACCTTAGGGTACGCAGCATTTAGTAATTTAACTTATTTGATCTGCAACTATGAATCTTAACGACTTGACTCTTTTGAGAGAGATATGAACCAATTCAGTCGCTTACTTTCCCTCACAAACCACATGATTAATTTATCAAGTAGGAGTTCATGGTTAACAAGATCAAATGCCTTACTTAGGTCTAAAAATATATCGACATACATATATTTATTATTAAAACTTTCATGTAGCAACATTAAAAAATTTACTACTGCTAATTTTGTAGATTTACCTTTTTGAAACCCAAACTGACACAGCAAAAGTAAATCGAACTTTAAAAGGTAGGTCTTGTAAAAATAACCTTTTCTAGAATTTTGGATAAAGTGGACAATGAGGAAATATGCCTATAAGTTTCCACTTCATTTCGGGCTCCTTTTTTGTAGAGGGGGGTAAGTGCCGCGGGTTTCAGAATACTAAGAAATACACTTTTATTAATTGATAAATTGGCTAAATAGGTTATTGGTTATACTAAAAAATTAATATACCTCTTTAACACATTCGATGAAATATTATCCAGACCCGTTGAATTGGATCCTTTCATTGAACAAATAATAGTAAAAATTTCTTCTTCAGATACTTGTTTTAAATATATCGTTGGATAGTAAATATTTGTTGATGGTTTATAATTTATTTCATTAGCATTTAGCTGATTATTTAACTGCTTAGAAATATGTATGAAATGTTTGCTATTTTAAAAGGATCAGATTCAGTACTATTTTCTACTTTTATTTCATTATATATTTTTAATATTTTTTAAAATTATCGCCATCAGTTTTTGATTTGTTTATTAACATATTTTTGTGTAAAAGTTTTAACTGCTTTGATGAAATTTTTATACCTTGAGTTAGGCAAGGTTTAGATTTTCTTGTAGCATTTATTTTAATCTTTTTATAAGGGAAACATAAATCAATCTAAGACAAAATGTTTGAAAATATTTCAAAAGCACTATTTGCATCCTCACACCTATAGATTTCATGCCAATCTTCTTTGCTAATATAGGATAAAAATGTTTGATAGTTACTTGTATTAAATTACCTTTTAGTAGTATAAGTAGCTAATTTTTGTGCAATTTTATCAAGTACGAATATTAATTAATATTATTATTAATACAAGGTCAATTCAATGTGCGTCTAGACATGAAAGCGCTACGATTTGAAGATGACACTCAAAATTTTGTTGCCATTCCCTATTTAAAAACCGATATATTTTGAACAAAACAAAGAAATTTGTGCAGGTCTCTACTTTTGTGAATTTAACTTAGAATTTCAGCTATTTTATTTCTTATTATCTGAATTGAACTATAAGTATTTTCTTAGTAATTACAACCATTAGTTGCGAATTTTTTCAACGCGTATTATCTTAACAAATTTTTTACAATGTGTATATTCAGTCAGATACGTTTTAGGCATGGTATCTTCATTTTGTCAAAAAATAAATATAAAATAATTGAATGCTAGGGTTTACCTCATACTTTGCATTAAAAAACATAATTTTATATTAAATTATATAATTAATTTACATTTTATTATTTAACCAAATAAACATTCAAGTCATTATCATATAAATATTTATACTCAACGTGAAAAAGCCGTTCTTCACAATATAACAAAATCATGGAAAATTAGATTAAACTTTTAGGACAACTAAACAGTTAATATGGAGTAGATATGCCATCTTTATTGATTTCATATCATGATTATTTGAATGTAATGTCGTCGGAGTAATAGTAATTCTACGTAGAATATATACGGAATAAAGAATAGTGATATAGAACAAAAGTATTTACGAGTAAGCTGTCCATGTAACTCTCCGAGACGACGGTAGTTCAAATTAAATCAAACTCAGGAAATAGAGGAGATAAAGTATCTTCATGAAAACGTTGTTTACTTTTTACCGTGGAGTAAAATGATCGCCAGTATCGATTCTGATTCAATAACTCCGTAATAAAACAGACAATGTAAAAACGAACAATGTAATGTCTAAATTTAGCATTTCTCATTATAGTGTTTCTTTAACGAATTTTATCGAATATTTTTTGCTATTTTAATGTACACTTCGACGTGAAATTATCGCACAACTGCATAAGTTCGATTTATTTCTAAACATGAACGCTTTCCTTGTTTTTCCGAGTGTATAAACACTTCTATGCATGCACAGTTCGCTTTTTCCCAATATTTATATTGAATTTCTGACTTCATTGTTCCCCAACCCGCTTGAAGATATCGACAATATTCTTACAATGCAAGTTGTATTTCCTCTTATTTCTTTGCATTTTTCCCTGTTTGGTTGAGCTAATTAAAGAATGAATGAAATCAGGTAGTTTGGTAACGAAGAGATATCAATAAGTGACGATAATTAACGTCAAAACTAGGGTTGGCTCTAGGAAGCCATGAGCAGGAGTCAGATTCATTATAAAATATACAGGGTGTTCAAAAATGTAAAAATGCTGAATTTTTATTAAGCAAAGTGCTTTTATTTTTTTTAAACTTTATTTATCATAATTGTTTATAAACTCAGTTAGTGTTAAAGAATGTTAAATATGGAGTTTAGTCAAAAAATAATCATAATTTACAGGAAATTCACGCCGCACCTACGGAAATATCTCACATTTAGTTGGGCAAAAATATTCGTGTCAATAATAATTAATCACATTGCATGTTGTTTGATCTTGTGCACCATTTCTGTCTATAATTAGTCAGAAATGTTGGATTTCTGAATAAATAGAAGCTTTTTAAAGTTATTTTTTACAAAAAAAAAAAAAAAACGGTTTGTTTATTTCTTTCACATAATGAATGTATCTCACATTTGAAAATCGTTCAAAGGGTAATCAAATGGAGTAAGTAGGTACATATTTACAATAATAAGAGCAATGGCGTCTTCTGGGCTGTAGGTAGTGATTGTTGGGATTGATTCATGTGCTGTTTTTATTTTCTTCAAACTCCATGGACTTAATTGTGACACAATCTTGACTACATCAGCAGTAGTCCGTTTCTGGCTCTTAATTAGACTCCTCTGCATGGCAAAAGCTAGTTTTTCATGTTCTGTTCCAGGTAAGAAGGAGCTGACGTCACGTCTTTTACTTCTTCACAGCCTTCTGAAAATAGTTTGTTCGGTCTGCCTCGTTTTTCTTGGGTCACTTTGATCTGAACAGTATAGTTGATTGAAGCACTCGGCACCAGAGATGATAGATATATTGAAGAATCAAGCCACTTGGACTTCTTTTTAGCAAACTTTTGGTAAAGGCGACTGTCTTTCCACTTCGAAATCAATTTTGAGACAAAACATTTTAATATAACTTATAAGCTCTTCCTAGAGCATATAGCCAGATTACCTACATTATGTTTGTCTAGAAGGTACTCAGGAAGTCTTTCAGTACACTTAGAATTGCTCAAACTAAAAAAAAATTCATCTTTTAATATTAAGAATAGTTCATTTTTCGAAGTCACTGTAACTCCTTCGGAATGGTTACCTGTGAACAATAGATTTTATTTCAGAAAGTGATTCATAGTGATAGCTAATTTTTTGTTGAAACATTACTGGGTAATAAGGCTTGTATATTAACAAAGAAAGAAAGCGGTACTAAGTGGTACTTTTATTATATTTCTCAATGTAAAACTTTACTGAGGTTACAGCCAAAATGTTGCGTAGCCTATGTTGATATAAACGTCCTTTACCTGTGGCTATACACTACATCTGTAAACGTCTCCACAAATTAGATTGTAAACACAAAAAAACACATTGTTATTTAATACACAATTTCGCACGACTGATTACACGCGTTTTGTGACGAGTAATATGGTAACTTCGGCAGCGCTCGGGTACATTTTATTTATACGCAAATAATGCTTGTCTATCTACATTTATAAATGCATCTTCCGTCAATTGGTAACAATTCAAGTCCAGCTAAATGTGAGATTTTTCCGTGTGTGCGCCGCGATTTAGTAACTATTTTATTTTACGGAGATAAAAATTGTAAAATTATTGTATTCTTATTATACTCTTCGCAAATACAAAACGAAGAGTATATTGCATTCGATCGGCACATTTCTAAAATCGGTAATATTGCTCGTAGAGAAAAAAATTTTCATATCGCTGTGTTGGTGATCGACTTCTGAACAACGTTCAAAATGTCCGTCCGTCTGTCCGTCCGTCTGTTTGTCCGTCCGTCACGTTTCTTGTTAGCACGATAACTTAAGAACGAGAAGTCTAATTGTATTGAAATTTGGACAGTAAGTTAGTGTTATCTAGGGGAAGAACCCTATTTGTTTTTGAACAAAATCGACTTTTTTAAATAAAACATTTTTTTACATGCATTTTTTGCTTGTTTTGTAATTAAACAAAACATGTCTAAAACTAATATTATTTACAAAAAACTGCGAAGAGTATCATATAGAATGTGCAACAATTATATAAAAAGTGCAGTAAATCGGCGAAGAGTGTAACGGTTAGCTTGTTTTATATTTATTCGAAATAGTTAAATATCCCAGTTATGATTTTGTGCAGCATCAAATTTCCTACAAATGTTTTCCCCATTAGCATTTGCATTAGGTAAAACGACAGAGCTATACTTTTAAATGATTAGTAATAATAATGAGTTCCGAATAACTCGTATTGTATATAATGAGGTAAATAAGAAATTAAAGTAAAGGAATAATCCCGCTCCCGCTTTTTAAAATTTCTATTATAAATATTTAATCTTAAGGAATATCACCACTCGCTTTTTGATAAATATTGAAACCTAAGGAATATCACCTCCCAGCTCCTCAAAATTTTGATTGAGGTAGATAGTCAATTTTAAGGAATAATAATTACTTCTCGCTTTTCAAAATGTTGACCGAGACAAATATTTAATTTTAAGGAATGTCACCTCCCGCTCTTCAAAATTTTGAATAAATAGTTTTTTATTATGAATGCCACCCCGCGGGCCCCGATTTTCTCTCGACGGCCCTGAGCCTATAAGTCATCGAAATTTCAGTACAAAATGGTCTTTTACTTGGATTATTATACATTTTATTATTAATTGTAACATAGGGTGAAGTTTGTATGAAAATGTTCTGTTCTTCATCCATTAGTGTAAAACTAATGTTCTTACACAATACACATTTTTGAATTAAAATTTTAAATTAACATATCAAAGTTATCTTAGCTTACATCAGGCATAATTGACACTATTCTGACAAATATTCCTAGAAAATATATTTCGTATAATCTGTATACGGGTTTCTCTCATCATTCCTCACAAATCTTCTGCATACATTCGTGTGCAGAATTTATCAAAAAAATAAGATCTATTATGAATTAATGAAAAAAAATTCAGTCGTTAAATATTTTATAACGGCAAAATGATAAAATGTTACATTTGAAACTTTCTACAGTTGTTTTAATTGTTGTTTCAAATCCGCTTTTCCAGTAAAAACACATTAATCGTTATTAAAGAAATTTGAAGATGAACCTTTAATAAGGTATGTAAGAAAATACTTACAAGGGTGAACAGTCTACAACAGAGATGTACTACAAAAATAAAATGACATCTTGGGAAGTATAAATATACCTCCGGCAAAAAATTAATCTTAATCTTTCTTAATGCTTGAAGTAACGAAACCAGATTCATTTCCATAATTAGGAACTTAAAAAATAAAAGTCAGCTGGTTGTAATGAAATGGCAATTTCCTTATTCAAAAAAATCTTAAAATATGAATTAAACCTTCATTGTATTTATTTAACTTGTTTGTAAAAATTGGAATATTTCTAGATATTAAAAATGCCTTACTGGGTATTTATAAGAAAGGTTCTAAAGAAAATGCAACAGCTATACTGTTATTTGATTATTGCCGATTGTCTATAATATTATAAATAAAAGCTAATAAATCAATTAGGTACACTACACTAACGAATCAGTGTAGTTTACCACAAGGGTCACTTCTGGGTCCATCATTGTTCCACATCTATTATAATTGAACTGTTTTCTAATTTTCCTTGTATAATGTTCTCATTATTGGCAAATGACATTGGTATTATACTATCACAAAAGTAGCGAATTGCTTTATCTAGATGCGTCAATAAATGAATAATATATTAGAATGGTTTAAATCTAACAAACACACAAGGAGTGTTGCCAACAAACAGTGGAGATATTGGTCCCGTTGAACATAATAAGTTTTTGAGAATCTATGTTAGATGATACAATACTCCGTTTAGCTGGTGTCGGCCAGCGTACAGTCTTGCGCCTGAAAGATAATATGTTAATTTATTTTATTACCAAAATTATTACAGAGAGCTTTCCATTATAAATATTATTATTAAGAACAATACTTAGTTTACTTACCTACTTATTCTGAATAATTGAAATATTTGGTCTATTATTGTAGTATTTAACACTCTTTTGCACTCACAACAAAGAATAACTGTCGTTAACACGTGCGATAGCCTAGGGGTACAAAAACGGAATGATTAAGCAGAGCATCGCAAGACAGAGTTGCGTAAGAGAGCTGAGCAGGGCATCTTTTTTATCTTTAAAGGCGTACCAATAGTGGTGAGAAAACGAGAAACTACATGGTTATTATATCGATAGGCAAGAGACGGAAAATCATTATTTGTATAGCCCATCGAATCCCAGCAATACACTAAATTGACCCTTTAGCTTTGTATTCTCCCATGTTTTGTTACTTTTACCTCACTAACTACAGATAGGAAAATGTAGAACGCTTAGTGATTCAGGGAAAAGACAACCCCAAAAACGTTGAACTGATATCACCAAAGAACTAAAGGTTATGTTATTTTGCTGAGGTCGTACGCTTGGCAGACAACCACGACAAACGACGTGATGCTGTTTAACGTGTCATGTAGCGAAAGAAATAAGCCAACTAAAATAATGCATGGATCACAAGACGTGTGTCAGTAGTGTGAACAAGAAGAAGAGGAAGAAAAATGTAGTTATTATAATTTGACACAAAGTTATAATTTGATCACCAAACTAATACTAGCACAATTTGTAAGATAATGTAATTTTCGACAAACTCTAATATAGTGATGAAATAATTGAGACACAATATTTGAAATCACATTTCATTTACTAAAGAACTTGCAAGCACTTTATAATCCGATCTTAAATTTCAAATGAGCTTTGGAGCTTGTTTGCAGGTATATTGGAGAGTTTACAAAATGTAGTAAACTAACACCTAACGGCTCGGAGCTTACATTGAGAAATAATGTTTGGTTCGAGAGAGATTCATGTATGTTCCTCGCAGACTTTGTGTCATTTATTTTCTTTTTTGTCGAGCTGTTGTTCAAACTTTACCGAAAGTGATTTGAAGCAAAGAGCATGCCATCAGTTAGTGTAAGATTGGATCTGATATTTACTGCTACCTCATATTTGAAATATTTATTCGTTTATTTTGAATGAGGCATGTAACTTTAATTAAAGAATTTAAATTATTTAATTGTCAACGCTAGTGAATAGGTTTATATAAAATAGCCACATTTATATAAGAAACCGACATATAGTATAAACTAGGTATATAATTGTTGCACATTCTATGGGGTACTCATCGCAATTTTTTTTTTTTGTAAATGACATTAGTTTTAGACATTTTTAGTTTAATTACAAAATAATATTTTTTTTATTTAAAAAATTAATAACATTTTTATTTCTTGATCGATTTTGTTCAAAAACAATAGCTAACACTAACTTACTGTCCAAATTTTAATGCAATCGGACTTTTCGATCTTAAGTTATCGTGCTTACAATAATCGTGATAGACGGACAGACAGACAGACGGACATTTTGAAAGTTGTGCAGAATCCGATCACCAACATAGTGATATTATTTTTTTTCTCTACGAGCAATATTACCAGTTTTAGAAATGTGCCGTCCGAATGCATATACTCCTCGTTTTGTATTTGCGAAGAGTACTCAGAGAACAATGTGTGATATTTTACCACAATTGTAGAAAACTCTACTCCAAATTGGTCTTAAAATAGTGACAGGAACAATTTGTGCAAATAAATAATACATTTTTGGGGCAATGATTTTGTACAGTTTATGCATTAACATTGTTTGAAATTTTTGTACAAACTTAAAAATCACATAAATTGAATTGTTTATAAATTTGAATTATGGTTGCATAAAAATACATAATTTTATTCCACTTGTGGAACAAATCTCTGAACAGATTAAGTTAGTTTTACTTCCACATCCACGTAGTGGATTGGAAGTATAGTAATCGCAAAAAAATTTTCAAAAATTTTTATTCGTGAAATAGGTTTAGAATGTCATGAAACGTCGAGATTTTAAATTTGAGCGAAAAAAAAAAATTCTGTCTGTCTGTCGGTCTGTCTGTCGGTCTGTCTGTCGGTCTGTCTGTCGGTCTGTCTGTCGGTCTGTCTGTAACTTTTTTTTGTCCGCACGTTTTCTCCGGAACGGTTTGAGATATTGACTTGAAATTTTGTACACGTATATATTATGACGAGATCTGGAACTGGATTGTTTTTTGAGAAAATCCGGTAAAGGGTTGGGGGTTAAATAGGGAAAAATAAGTAAAGCAAGCTTGTAAGAGAACAGACACTTGAAATTTGGTATATGTACTAGAAGATAAGGCCTAAGATTTTTTTTATAACATCTTTCAACCCCCCACCACCCCTACCCCATTAATGGGGTTGATAAAATAAAGTTGAGATTTTCATTTGAAATTTCGTACACGTGTGTATTATAACGACGTCTGAAATTAGATTATATTTTGAGATGATTCCGTTGAAGGGTTGGGGGTTAATTTGGGGTAAATAGGGGAATATAAGTAAAACAAGTTGGTAAGAGTACAGAAACTTGAAATTCGGTATACGTACTAGAAGCCAAGGAGTCAGATTTTTTTATAATATTTTTCAACCCCCACCACCCCTACTCCAATATAAAAAGGGTTGATTAAATAAAATTGAGATATTCATTTGAAGTTTGGTACACGTATGTATTATGACGACATCTGGAACTAGATTATAATTTGAGATGATTCCGTTGAAGAGTTGGGGGTTAAATAGAGGTAAATAGGGGAAAATAAGTAAAGCAAGCTGGTAAGACCACAGAAACTTGAAATTCGGTGTATGTACTAGAAGCCAAAGCGTCAGATTTTTTTATAATATTTTTCAACCCCCACCACATTACTCCAATTTGAAAAGGGTTGATTAAATAAAATTGAGATATTCATTTGAAATTTGGTACACGTATGTATTATAACGACATCTGGAACTAGATTATAATTTGAGATGATTCCGTTGAAGGGTTGGGGGTTAAATAGGGGTAAATAGGGGAAAATAAGTAAAGCAAGCTGGTAAGACTACAGAAACTTCAAATTCGGTGTATATACTAGAAGCGAAGGTCTCAGTTTATTTATAATATTTTTCAACCCCCACCACCCCTACTTCATTATTACAAGGGTTGATAAAATAAAATTGAGATATTCATTTGAGATTTGATACACGTATGAATTATAACGACATCTGGAACTAGATTATTCTTTGAGATGATTCCTTTGAAGGGTTCGGGGTTATTTAGGGGTAAATAGGGGTAAATAAGTAAAGTAAGCAGGTATGACTACAGAAACTTGAAATTCGGTGTATGTACAAGAGGCAAAGGCCCCAGATTTTTTGGTAATTTATTTCAGCCCCCACCACCCCTACTCCATTATTCAAGGGGTTGATAAAATAAAATTGAGATATTTACATGAAATTTAGTACGCATATGTATCATAACGACATCTGGAACTAGATTATATTTTGAGATGATTCCGTTGAAGGGTTGGAGGTTAAATAGGGGTAAATAGGGGAAAATAAGTAAAGCAAGCTGGCAAGACTACAGAAACTTGAAATTCGGTGTATGTACTAGAAGCGAAGGTCTCAGGTTTTTTTATTAGTATTTTCTATCTCTCCCCACCACCCCCACTCCCTTATTAAGAGTTGATAAAATTAAATTTAAATTTTCACTTGAAATTTGGTACATTTATATATTATAATTATATCTGAAACTAGATTATATTTTGATATGATTGCGTTGAAGGAGTGGGGGTAAGTAGAGGTAAATAGGGAAAAATAAGTAAAGCAAGCTGGTAAGAGTATTGCAACTTGAAATTCGGTGTATGTCCTAGAAGCCAAGACCTCAAATTTTTTAACAATATGTTTCAACCCTTCCACTACCCTTACTACATTATTAAAGGGGTTGATAAAATAAAATTGAGATATTCACTTGTAATTTGGTAGACGTATGTATTATAACGACATCTGGAACTAGATTATATTTTGGGATGATTCCGTAGAAGGGTTAGGGTTAATAGGAGTGACTAGGGGAAAATAAGTAAATCAAGGTGATAAGAGTACAGAAATTTGGGATTCGGTGTATATACTAGAAACCATGGCCTCAGATTTCTTTCTAATATTTTTCAAACTCCACCACCTCCGCTTCATTATTAATGGGATTGATAACATCAAATTGAGATATTCACTTGAGATTAGTACACGTATGTATTGTAGTGACATCTGATTGAGATGCCTCCATTGAAGGGGTGGGAGGTGAATAGTAGAAAATAAGTAGGGTGAACTAAAAACTTCATTTTTAACGTATATGATAGAAACCAACTCTTCAAACTTTTCTATGACATCTGCCTCAAATATTATTAAAATTCTATGACCAATAATTTCCACATACTAGAGTGCAAATATAGTCAAGATGTTTCCTTTAAAACGACTTGGATGAAGAAGGTTTTACAATTTGTGTGAAATTTTTAAATATATTCTGAAGGTTTCCTAAACTAACATTCACATCTAAACCTCTTCATTTGTAAAAGATATTTACAAGAAATTGTACTCTTAAGTGACACAATGTTTATAGCTTTTTAATAGAATGTGTTTTTAGTTTTCTACAATTTCTAAATGAGAAATACACAAATTGTATGTTTATTTTGTCAACTTTGTAATCTATTTTGCACAATATATACACTTAATTCAAAGAAGCTGTTCAGTAATGTATGAACTGGGGTTAGTTTTGCACAATTTATTACTCTATAATCTCCAAATTATGTATATATTTTTTGGTTCAACGTGCACTCATTTCACACACTATATGTATCCACTTCATTTTAATTGTATTATTCTGTAACACAGATTGTGAAATATTATTTCCAAAATTGGAGGTATTACTAAAGAATTTCAATTAAAACAATTAAAGAATAAATATATTATTTTAACAGAACAATACATAATAGAGCATGGCATTTATATATTATCATATGTTAAATGAAAACATTTCTATTTTTTTAATTACAAATAAATTTTATATGCATAAAGTTCTAGTTGTAAAGAAGTAGGTGACTTACATTTATGCTTAAAATAAATCCATTTAATAATTCTAATTTGCAAGGCTTCCAGTGCTTCTTCATTTTAGCAATTTAACAATTTTTTTGATGGATTGTTTGTAAGTTAGACTTGTAACCACTATAATTATTTTTCTTTATATGCAAATGTAATAGGCGGTGGGAGATGGCAATCTGTGCGAACACCTACCAATTTTGTAATAGTTTAATGCTAATGCCATTGTATGCAGTGTGCGTAAAAAATATTGAAATATGAATTTAACGTTATAATTTTAACTTTACACATCCCCATCCCCAGGAATTTAACTATTTTCCTCAAATAGCAACTTGTTCAACGGGATAAGGCAAATCTAAATTCATTGAACGAGGTTTCAAAATAATAGCCCGGGAGGCAGCGACACTTTTCGTGAAATCATTTTTATAAACCTAGATTTTTTTCCAACGAGAATTTAGATAGTATCTATAATGAAGGTGCAATTCTACCAAACTCTTAGTGGTGCATAAATGAGTAAAAAATTAAACAAAAAAAAATAGATAGCCGATTAGCACGACCGCAAGTCAATTTTTCAAACATAAGAACTGAATAAATACGGCGATCGGAGATCCGTTCTATGTCTCGAAAGTGAGGAGAAGGTCGGCAATGACCGTACAACGTGAATCTCGAGGTGAAAATCGAAATTCGTGACAATTCGAAAAACGAAATTTTCGTCCATCTATTTTTTTGCAACATGTTGTTTAATTTTTTACTCACTTATGCACCACTAAGAGTTTGGTAGAATTGCACCTTCATTATAGATACTATCTAAACTCTCTTTGAAAAGAAAATCTAGCTTTATAGATGTTAACGCGAAAAGTCTGTCGCTGCCTCCCGGGCTATAAGTGGAATTTTCTTCTGCAACGAGGGAAACAATTTTTTCCTTTTTAAACGAAAATTTAGTGAACATTTCATTACTAGAGAAGTTTGGGTTGTCAGTGATGCAATTAGATTTCTTCCCTTCATATCTGAAGAACAGGCGTCAGTATGTGGAATACCGTGGTCACAGGTCGTTTGACGTTCTGGCCACTTCCGGTGTTCCCCAAAGTTCTGTACTGGGCCCACTTATGTTTTCACAAAAGATATTGTAGCTAATCTCAATGTAGAGAGCCTCTTATATGCTGATGATTTGAAAATATATTGCGTAATAGAAAACTAAAATGACTGAAAATCTTCAAAATAACCCAAATATCGTTAATGAATGGTGCCTATCCAATTGCTTACCTCTTAACATATCCAAGTGTAACATACTCACCTTTTCTAAAATGCGTCCTCCCATCTATTACAACTATCATATAAATGGTCAAATATTGCAGAGACCTGATACAGTAAAGGATCTTGGAGTTATTTTTGATAAGTGCCTTAGTTTTAAGGAGCATATTACTTTCACTATCGAGTCAGCTTTAAAAAGTTTGGGTTTTATAATAAGAAACTGTAAAGGATTCAGCAACACTGATATTATGAATGCTGTACTATTCATTTGTACGATCAAAATTGGAATACTGCTCGTTGATATGGTCTCCAGGATACCTATGCTATTTACATAAATAATGTTGAGAATGTTCAGCGCCGTTTTGTTAAGTATTTGTTCTTTGTTGAAGATGGTACCTACCCATTAACTGGTTATTCGCAAAATATTATGCTGACAGATTTCACATGTCTAACTTAGAAAATAGAAGAATAATACATTCAATAATTTTTCTTTATAAAATTATTCATAACATGCTTGATTGCCCTCCCATTTTAGAAGAAATAAATTTTCATACACCTCGTATAACAAGTCGGAATCGTGATACTTTGTATCTTCCTACCCCACGAACTAACTTACTAAAATTTTCACCTTTATATTTCATGTGTAAAAATTATAATCTACAGCAAGATCAGCTGGACATATTTAGCTGTAGTATTAGTTCTATTAAACAACTTAATTTATGATTTATAGCGTTCTCTTTTTGTACTTCTATAATTATCTTATTTCTATTTTATTCTAATATTTTTACATATTTGCAATGTTTTATGTCTTGATAGTTTAATTAGTTTTTAGCTTATTATACTGTTTTCGTATTCTATATTGTAATGTTCCCACCCTGTAATTGGTTACCTGTTGGGTGGTTGTATTCAAATAAATTAATAAATAAATTACGGTAAGTACCTTATTACATAATGCGGTGTTCAAATCGTGCTCAGTTAACAGCTGAGCACTCTGGTAGCCGCTGCCAAAATTTCGTAAGCAATTATCCAATCCCGTTTGGGATACGCGACCAATCCTCGAACCGTATCCCATCCTTTAGATATTCCAAAATGTTTACCTTGTTATAGATACAAACAATTTTTTTAATGATCCCATAAATAAGTCGAGAGATGTCAGGTCCGAAGATCTAGCTGGCCATTCGATTGGTCCTGTACTGTCTATCCGTAGGCAAGAAAACACTGTATTCAGTTGGTGTTTTACATTGACTCCGCAGCGTGGAGAAGCACCTTTTTCTGGAGTTATACTATATGCTACAGATAAATCATCACCCGGAAAAATTGCAGCGATTGCAACTACGTGGATTTGTGGTGAATTACAGATGTTAAATTCCCCTCTATAAAAAATTGTCCAATCAGACAATGTCCAATCATAGCCACCCACATAGAAATTTTTTGAAATATGCATTCAATGAATCAATAGCGTCAGTTATGTCTATGAACAGCTCCTTTTGGATAAAATGCCACTTTGCCAGTAAGAAGAATAGTAGAAGTAAATGGTGGATCATTGTTACATCCGATAATTTCACAAAATTCCATTGTACAGTTTAAGTAACTAAATGAACTTTTTATGAATATTTAGGTTTTGGTCAAACATCAAAATACCAACAAGTTTCAGTCTATACTGCTTTGGATTCTTCTCTAGAGATAGCAAAACGTTACGAACTTTTTTACCGCTAGTTACTGTGCTAGGTGTGCGAAAGTTTTAACGTAACCAGTTTGTTGAAAGTTTTTAATTCCCAACTGACAGTACATCTACTTACAGGAACAGGATATCTATTTGGATAACGTTCATGAAAGAGAGAACACGCCCCATCAAGGTTTTTTTTTGCGGTCGTCATATTGCACAAAGATTCAAATTTCGTTTCTCTGTTAAATGCTCCATTACACAGGATTCTCAGAACAAAGATTAATTCGAAATAAAATAAATAATTTTAAATAAAACAAAATAAATTGTTTTCTAACCAATATCTATTGCACGATTTCTGACACTGTTTTGAAATTTATCACATTCCTAAGATTTTTTCGTATATATCACTAGCGCTGCCTAGTGATATAAATAGTGTAAATTGGCAGTATCTTTGATAATAAACTGCCAATTTTACGAATCATACTTTTTGGCTACTTAACTTGAAACAAAAAAAAAATGATGTAAAATTAAAAGCACGAGTTATATTTAGGGATAATATTTCGGGAATAACTGAATTAAATACATTTTACATATCATTAATATGAAGTTTTCGCTTCCAGATTGTTTATTGACATTTCTTTGAGTTTGCTAACGTATTTTGTAGTGATCCCAAAAAAATGGCATTTTATTTACTTCCATGTTAATGAGTGAAATAGTCTTCTAAAAAACATCAAATAGTAATTTTTAAATCCAGGCCAAACGCATCCATTTTGCATTGGAGTAGTAAATGCCATCTATTTTGAGACACGTTTCAACGAAATATGATATTCTTAATACCATTGATTAGTCGTATACATTTTTATTCAAGTCCATACTTCTCTCTCATTGTCTTGTAATGTCCACCATACACTCCAGACCTGAGACGTAGTGACTTTTAAGTATCTACCAAGAATACTCCCAAGACTGAAAAAGACGTCGGCAGTAAATGCACTTTTATAAAACCAGTTATTGATCAAATCTCGTCAATTATTTAAAGAAAAAAGATTATCTAGATATTTTTTTGGGTATAGTATGATTATTTGAAAGCGAATTTTCTGAACGATAAATAATAATATCACTCAATTTTAGTATTCGTACTTTTAATCCAAAATGAGTTTTAACAGTAACGTCACGTCGTCAATCTAGATGAATTAATATTAAAACCTGACCGAATTGTAAATGCGCTCGATATGTTATAGACTGGGGCATTATTATTATAATGCACCCCATAATCCTACTCTACCATGCTAAACTCCAAACAGATATCAATATTGTATCGAGCGGCGGCCGTGAAAGCTTTTAGTTAAGCTTTTGCTAAGTCGACAGCTCTACGCTAGATAGCGCTCTAATGCACACTTCAAAATTCATCGCCCGGACAGTTGCTTGCCGCTTTATTTTATTTCATCGTTTTAATCCGCAGAATTCGATAGCTATTTGACTAAATGTGAGTTTTACAAGTATAGACCAAAGTCGATAAAATTCTTAAAAACTGCGTCATATTAAAATATTGTAACTAGTAAGAGCTAAAAATGCAGATATTAAGCAGGCATTCCAAGGAATTAGAAAAATGCATTTTAAGAGCTGTAACTTGGCGTAGGAGATTTGGATGAAAGTATCTGAGGAACAAGGAACGCTAAACTGAAATAACTAATTTAACTTATTAGTTTTTAATAAATCTCACGAGGGAACGGTAATAACTTATTAGTTTTTAAATACATTAAATATATCAAAAGTCAAGATACAAGAGATATTTTAATTTCCATTTAAATATACAGGGTGTCCCAAATTGCGTGGTCCAAACTTCACCATGTGATAACATTTTTCAAAGAAAAGAGTTAGTTTCCGAAATACAGGTTCCTCGAGTTAGAATTTTTGAAATGATTTTTTTTAATGATAATGTGCAGTTATTTAACCTTTATATTTAACAAAAAGAAAAAACAATTATGTTGAAAATCATTCAAGAGCTTGTAAAATTTGGAGGGGGACTAGGTATAATTTTCAGTTTCGAGGATCAAACTTCCCTCTTCTACTCTTTCGTCACCATCCTCGAAATAAGGGTGTCATCAGTTTTTTTTACACTGTAATCGTGAGTTTGAAAAAATCATTGTAAGGAGCAATTCTATAGATAATAGTATTCTCTACAACTGCTTTAAATATCTTTTCGCGCAGCATTGCTAATAAAAAGTCTAAAAAAATGCATCCCTTGATTTTGCCTTTTTGAGGCTTACAATTTTTGTATTACTAATGCTATACGAAAAAGATACTTAAAGTAATTTGTAGAGAATCAAATTGTCTAGGAAATTTCTCTTTACAAATTTTTTATGACACTTTGATGGCTGCCAAATGGGGGTAGTTTCATCCTATAACCTAAGATTTAGACTCACTACCGACCTACCTACGAAGCCGAAAAAAGAATCGCTGCCTGTCCAAAATATACAGCTGGATGCCAGATTAACTCGAGAAGCTCACAATGAACCAATTTCGAATTGGGCTTATCTAAAAACGTAAAAAATGTATATTTCAAAATTAAGGTGAATCATGAATGGCTCTATATTGTAACAATGTTTTAGTGAAAACATGCTGACCCAAATTGGATGCTCACTATTGGGATCTCGGAAATTGTATGAGATAGAGAGTCGGCTAAATGATGGCAAAGTTACGTGTCTGTGCGTGGATGTGGAAGTAACATTGTATGTTAGTAGATAATTTATAAATGGTGAAGCATAGGTCATCCGATGCTACAGAGGTGTCTGTTAGATGTATCTAAATGACAGTCACGGAAGTTGATACTAATGTCTTTAGAAACTGGTGGTTAACCAATATTTAGACCTCTAGGAAAGAAGCGTCCAAAGAAGAATTCTCTAATGAATTTGTTAGAATATGATATGACAGATGGTACACGTCATACTATCCAGGAATTTCATAAAATGAAGGAGCATTGCCAAAGGAATTTCATAAAATGAAGGAGCATTGCCAAAGATTAGAGAATTAAGGACAACCGGCGAAAGACATTTGATCTTTTAGTAATGGCGTCCAGAGATGGACACGTGACGTGATTTTCATCACACGACGTGATCGTATAACATTGAAATAGTGAAACTCGAAAATTTTCGTGAGCTGCTTGAGCGTAAATTAGCTGTAGGTGCGTGACGTGATTTTCATCATGTCACATTTGATCACATCACAAAAGAAAAATTCCCCATGACAATTTTTCTCTAAGGAAGCGTGTGTGTGTGGTCGAAATTTTGACACATGCGTGAGGCTACTTCAACTTGTATGTTCATCCAGGGCTACACTTAACGTTGCACTTGTCGATGCTAACGAGCCAACCTGTCTTTTAGTAAGCTTGGTCAAATTAGTTTAATGCATACTCGACAAATCTCTAAACCATTTCCGTTGGATGTCGTGTTCCTTTAATTTTAAATTAACAACGATCTTCATCTATTTCGTCTTCTCTGTCTGACTGTTTTATCTTGCTAATTCTCTAATCTTTGGCAGCGTGCTACATGGACAAAACTGATAAAAAAAATCGGTAAAGGTATTTACACAGAACTTCCCTCGTTATTTGCGCATGAGGTCGCTCTAAAATTTTTTTAATTACGAAATGACATTGGGAATAATAATCGGAATATAGTTATTGCTATTGTTACAAAGAAAACCTGATAACTTTTGGTCAAGAAAATATACAGAGTTCTCATCCAACAGCAAAAGTTTAATATTAAATAGCAGGTGCCACATATGGCAGGCTTGCGCAAATACCTTTGCAAATGTCCACCATGACTGAATTATTTCTTGGGATGACCACCCTGTACATTTTTCAATAAAAGTATAATAGGTGCATATGCCAGATATTATTGCCATCTGTCACATTTTCAATCCAACATTCACGTAATGGAGTGGAAGTATAGTGTGTGGTTAAGAAATTTCATTTTTTTTTAATTTTTCAAAAGATGTCGGTAAAATAATTTTCAAATTTTTTTCTTCTGAATTAGGGTTAAAAGTCAAACGTAGAAATGTTAAATTTGAGCAAAAAGGAAAGTTTCCTTCTATTCAATAGTAGTGCTAAAAAAAGTTTAAAAATTAAGAATTATGTATTTTTTTTAAATAGGTTTAGAATGCTGTGAAACGTGAAAATTTTAAATTTGAGCAAATAAAAATAAATTCGATCTATTTTTGTGGTAAAAACTTTTTGAAAAATGTTGGTGAAAAAAATTTTCAATTTTTTTTTTCTGAAATACCTAGGTTTAGAATGTCATTTAAATTTGAGCATTCTAGTGTTAATTTTTTTTCCAAACTGGTAACAAATTCTTGCATTTTTTTTTTCGAAATTGGTTTGGAATATCATGAAACGTGGAAATTTTAAATTTGAGCAAAAACAATTTTTTCGTCTGTTCTATAGTAGTGATACATAAATGGATTAAAAATGTTAAAATCTGAACAAAGAAAAAAAAATGTATCTGTGGTAAAATTTTTTTAAAATAGTAAGAATAATGTCTAATTTTTCTTTTAAATAGATTTAGAACACTGAAACGTGGAAATTTGAAATTTGAAGAAATAAAAAAAAATCCATTTATTTTAGTGGTAAACAAATTTTCAAAAATGGTAAAAAAAATTTCAATTTTTTTTTTTTTAATCAGGCTTAGAATGCCATGAAACGTGGAAATTTTAAATTTGAAGAAAGAAAAAAAAATTATTTCATTTTAGTAGTAAAAATTTTTTCAAAAATATTGGTGAAAAAAATTTTCAATTTTTTTTTCCTGAAATAGGTTAAGCGTGTCATGAAACGTAGAAATTTTAAATTTGAGCAAAAAAAAATTTTTTTCATCTTGGTAAAAATTTTTTCAAAAATGTTTGAAAAAAATTTTCAAATTTTTTTTTTCTGAAATAGGTTTAGCGCGTCATGAAACGTGGAAATTTTAAATTTGAGCAAAAAAAATTTTTTTTCACTATTTATTCCGTTTAGATGGTCCACCCTGTATATTTTCCTGTGAAATTTCTACCATGTCTTCGCTGACAGTAGCGTCAACTACCTACCAAGTTTGACTGCTCTCCGTCAAGTAGTTTTTTAGTAAATGCACCAACAGACAGACAGACAGACAGACAGACTGACGGAATTGAAAAACCTATATTTTCGTAATCTACGTGTTCTGAAACGTCAGAATCCGAAAAAATCTCGGAGGGTGATTTTTTCTCGAATACAATGCTTCCCTTCGGTATGCGAGGGAAGTAAAAAATGGACCGATTTGGAACGTAACGGTACCAATGAGCCATTAATAAATTTATTAAGTCAGATGAGATTCAGATCGAAAAGAACAAAAAAACGGTTGGTAGCTGTTAATTGAAAAAGCAGGGCATACACAAAGCAGGATGTCTTCTATTTCATTTTTAAAGATCTTCCTACGAGAAAAATGGAACGGCGCAAATCGCAGATCTCTATCTTGATCTTCTTTCGAGATAGGGTCTTCGAAAATAAGGGAGAAACGAGATTATCATCCTCCGTCAACTTTAAAATGTCGCATCTCGGAAACCGTTAGACTTAGGTAGTTGCGGTTTGCGCCATTTGATTTCTCGTGGTATTTTCTACAATAAACGTTATTTTTCCTCCTCCTCGATGTTTCATTTCCAAGATATGGCTCTCGAATTGAAACCGTGCCGTCCGAGGAGCAAATATCTCGTAGCTCTCAACTTGACGGCTTACATCTCATGTCCAAAGCGGTGTAAAAAATTCATGCGGCACGTCCTTGCATTGCAAATTTAATTTACAATCGATCCGGCATAAAAATCAATTTTGTCTGGAGAAAGCTAAGGCGTTTTATGTGAGATGGTGTCGAAATCCAGTCAAATTTTCCATACATTAAAAAATTTGCGAAAAATTAAAAGTCTTGATTGATTTGATTGAATGATTTGCCAGCATAAGGTGAGCATTGCTGTAGATTCCGGGCATCCATGGAGGTTCGTTCCAACATGCAGCATGGTCGTCCGCGGAACACGCCCAACGGTCGACCAAACCGCCTGCCGGATACTTTATATACCGCCAGATCGGCTGCATATGCTGGGCTGTACATTGGACATGCTTGTTATCAGCAGCGAGAGCCACATGATGCATGGGGTAGGAATATAGGATGGGAAGTGCAGGTTTCGTGAGATGCTTCTTTTAAGTTTCCATCTATCATAATCTCCTTATTTATTCTTCCTCCAAGTCTTCTGTTTCTGATTCTAGCAATGTGCACCACTTTCTGCTCGCTTGCATTCACTTCGTTTGTCTGCCAAGTCATACATGCATTCGCTCGCCGCAGGGAGTTTTGTTAACCGTTCCACAGGTAAATATCCATTTAAGTGCCCCATCTCGCGATAAAAAAGCATTTTATGGCGGGTTGGTTATGAGAAAGAGGCCCGATAGAATATTTTGCACACCCTGTATATTAGTATGTTTCTACAGTAATTACTTTCAACTGCCGCTTTCCAATTCCGGGTATTTTCTATTTCATTACTTATATTTAATATCTTTTCATGTTTGCTTTTAATTTTTTTTCTGTTGTGTAACAAACTGTCCTGTGACAAGGATTAATAAACCAATAAATAGAACCTAAAAATCAATAAAAATAAAACTTATATTTTCATCCTTTTTTTATGTTATTACTTCCACTCGTTATAAACCAGTCCTTTGCCTTTCACTGATGGTGCATTATGTTGCCAGATGTTTACATTATCGCACTAAACATTTGAGAAAGGGTCGGTCGTCTTAGCATAGGTATAGGCACTTACACTTGCTTTATTTTATACTATTTAAAAAACTGTATGCGTAATTATTAACTTCATGTGAACTTTGTTTTTCTATTATGGCGTTTTACTTCGCGCCGAATTTCTTGACTTATCGGTGGCTTAAATTTTATCGAGTTTAACGTGGTTTTTACCGCTTTTTTAGCGCTTTCCTTAGAGAGCATCTTACAACGTCTATACATGCGGCTAGTCCAACGCCCACTATCTTGCGAAAAATTAAAAGTATTCTAAAAAATCTGAAAATTCAGGGGCACGTAAGAAGCCCGTAAGAGAAAAATCGAATGGCGCAAACCGCAGGCCGTTCTCGAGATAGGTAGGGTCTTCGAAAGAATGGGAAAAACGACATTGTTATCTTCCATCTACTTTGCAACATCGGATCTCGGAAACGGTTGGATCTATTAAGTTGCGGTTTGAACAATTCGATTTCTCGTTCAGTTTTCTACAATAATAATTTTTCCAGCGTGTCCGGTACTTTGTTTCCGGGACACGAGTCTCCACTTGGGGCCGTATCGTCCGAAGTCCGAAATCCTTGAACCACTTGGACGGCTTACATCGCATGTCCAAAGCGGTGTAAAAAATCCATGCGGCACATTTAATTTACAATCGATGGGGGTCAATTTTGTCTGGGAAAAGTTAAGGCCTTTTATGTGGGATAGTATCGAAATCGACTGAAATTTTTCATACCTAGACATTCAAAAATTTGCGTACTTCATTAAAAAATTTTTTTTAACATTTTCAAAGTTAAAATATGTTGTCCGTTTACCTGGATGAAACTTATTTGAACAGTGAACAGACCTCGCGTCATCTGGATCGTTACTAATGGTCAAATCGGGGTGTAAAACCGGGGATTATCATGTAGAAATGAATTCTGAAATATGGAAAATGGTTGGGACAACTGTTTGTACCTAATTTGACGAAAAATTCTGTAATAGTCGTTGTCGATGAAGCCTACCATAATGTGCAGACAATTTCAGCACCGTCGTCAAATCCCAGGAAGGCAGGTATGATAACATGATTAGTTAAAAGAAACATTAATTTTGAATTGAGTATCTTGAAGCTCCAATTTTACGAAATTATCAGCTATTATAAAAAGCGACACATTACCTATTTTAATAATGTATTGCAAAGCCATAATGCATTAAAAATGTATGTATGAACCTGGTGTTGTACGCGCTATAAGATTAATTTAATAAAATGACACACAGTTAGGCGACAGTGGAAACAAGCAGAAAGGCATATAAAGGCCAAGACAAGAGAGCCTGTACACCTGTAACGGTCTGGTGTACTAATTATTAATTAAGTTTTAAACGAGTGTCATGGAAGTGACTCAAGTATACACATTTCCTCTACATCGTGTTGTATCGCAGTGAATGTTGTGCTGAAAGCGACATGTCAAATTAAAACAGTGCGCCGTATTAAGGCATTTCAAATAAGTGGTTTTATGTACATATACGTAATATTCCCACTGATCTTTGTTTTTATTAGAGAGTCGTTTTCTTTATTTTTCAAGATTAGTTGATTATTTCTTTTTAGTTGATACTTAGATATTGCTAGGTATTTTCACATTTTTACTTCCCTCGCATACCGAAGGGAAGTATTGTATTCGAGAAAAAATCACCCTCCGAGATTTTTTCGGATTCTGACGTTTCAGAACACGTAGATTCCGAAAATATAGGTTTTTCAATTCCGTCAGTCTGTCTGTCTGTCTGTCTGTCTGTCTGTCTGTCTGTCTGTCTGTCTGTCTGTCTGTCTGTCTGTCTGTCTGTCTGTCTGTCTGCCTGTCTGTTGGTGCATTAACTAAAAAACTACTTGACGGAGAGCAGTCAAATTTGGTAGGTAGTTAACCCTACTGTCAGCGAAGAACTGGTAGAATTTTCACTGAAAAATATACAGGGTGGACCGTCTAAACGGAATAAATAGTGAAAAAAATTTTGTTTTGCTCAAATTTAAAATTTCCACGTTTCATGACGCGCTAAACCTATTTCAGGAAAAAAAAAATTTTTGAAAAAATTTTTACCACTAAAAAAAATTTTTGTCTTTGTTCAAATTTAAAATTTCCAAGTTTCATGGCATTCTAAACCTATTTAAAAGAAAAAAAAATTGTGAAAATTTTTTACCAACATTTTTGAAAAAATTTTTACCACCAAAATAGATGATTTTTTTTTTCTCAAAATTTTAAATTTCCACGTTTCATAGCGTTATAAATCTATTTAAAGAAAAATAAAAAAAAATTAAAAATTTTTGAAAAAATTTTACCACAAATAGATGGAATTTTTTTTCAGATTTAAAATTTCCACGTTTCCATGGCATTCCAAATTTTAATCACCACTATGCTTCCACTCCATTACGTGAATGTGGGATTGAGAATGTGAGAGATGGCAATAATATTTGGCATATCCTATTATATACTTTTATTGAATAATGGCATCCCAAGAAATAATTGAGTCATGGTGGACATTTATAAAGGTATTTGCGCAAGCCTTCCATATTTGGCACCTGTTATATTGAACTTTTGCTGTTGGATGAACACTCTGTATATTTTTTTGACCAAAAGTTATCAGGTTTTCTTTGTAATAATACCAATAATTATATTCCGATTATTATTCCCAATAACGAGGGAAGTTCTGTGTAAATAACTTTACCGATTTTTTCAAAAGCCGAAGAATGAAAAACAGTTAATATGTAATGAAACATATTCTTTATAGGATTTTGCAAACAGCGGAAAAAACCATCTATGAGAACTAAAAGAAAAATTATATGTAAAAAATGTTAATGAAATCTTTGAATTCTTTCGATAACCTTACTTCTGGTTATGGTAGTAAATCAAAATTCTAAAATAAATTTGTCCAATCTCTTATTTGACATTTTCATTACAACACTAGCATCCAACATAGTCCCCTACGGCTAAGCAGATTGAACTAGTATCTACATGACCCCTACGGTATGAAGATTCAGTTAAAAATGAGAACCAAGGCCTAAAATGGATTTATCTACCTACCTTGTCTTATGTTTTTTTTTCCATCTAATGGATTACATTGTCATAAAATCTCTTATTCAGTTTCTTGGAAATGCTTAGCCTTTGAAAGTTTTTCGCCCTTATTCTGAGCTCATCAGAAAGGCACAAAGCCGCTCATAACGATGTTTCGTGCAAAACCAAGGCAAGATCCATGAATGAGTATGAAATATTTATATTTGACATTGACTGATAAAAAGCAACAGATCTTCACCTATTAGCTAACTAGAATTGGAGCCTATATACTCTATGCATGTTTAAAAGTGAATTATCTATTATTTGTTTGCTTATAGTAATGAAACATATATTATTCTTTATAGGATATTGAAAACAGCGAAAATAAACTATCTATGAGAACTAAAAGAAAAACTAATATGTTTTTATCAGTATGTCAAATATAAATATTTCGTGCTTATTCAAACATCGTTGAGTAGCTTTGTGCCTTTCTGATAAGTTCAGAATAAGAGCGAAAAACGTTTCAAAGACTAAACATTTCCAAGAAACTGAATGAGAGCTTTTATGAAAATGTAATCCATTAGAATGAAAAATTTTCAATACAAGGTAGGTAAATAAATCCATTTTAGGCCTTTGTTCTCATTTTTAATTGAGTCTTCACACCATAGGGGGTCATATAGATACTAGTTCAATCTACTTAGCCGTAGGGGACTATGTTGGATGCTTGTCTTATAATGAGAATGTCAAATAAGAAATTGAGCAAATTTTGATTTGCCAGCATAACCAGAAGTCAGGTTATCGAAAGAATGCAAAGATTTCATTAATATATTTTACATATAGTTTTTCTTTTAGTTCTCATAGATACTTTTTTCCGCTGTTTGCAAAATCCTACAAGACTATGTTTCATATGTTTCATTAGTATAAGCAAACAAATAATAAATAATTCACTTCTAAAAAAGTCTGTTTGATCAGGTCCCGAGTACAACTCAATTAAATCCGAAAACTAATGGTTTTAGAGAATATACAAAAACCTCAAATATTTGTTAATTATAAATTAAACACTGCTTTTAGATGAATCAAACAATATGTTATAAATACTCTACATATGTTTCTGCTTATTAGGCCCTTATCAAGAGTATTACATAGTGAATACTAAAGTTTCCGATGTGCTTATTCTAATTTATACCTAAAAGTGTTCATGCCTTAATCTATTTATGACCTATTTAAGACTTAATTACATAAATACAACATAAATATATTAAGGCATAAACACTTTTAGATATAACTTAGAATAAGCACGTCGGAAACTTTAGTATTCACTATGTAATACTCTTGATAAAGGCCTAATAAGCCGAAACATATGTAGAGTATTTATAATATATTGTTTGATTCATCTAAAAGCAGTGTTTAATTTATAACTAACAATTATTTTCAAGATGTTCCACAAGGTACCTACCACAAGTTCAATTCAGTGTATTAAAAACTTCAAAGTCCAGATTTTTCGATCTCTGTAAGCACGAAAAAGAATCACGTTCTAACGGTTTGATTACTTTTTATATAATTGAAGATATATAGGATGATTCAAATCGGATGCCCAATATTTTAATTTTGGCAAGCTTAATAGTCCCAAACCTGAAAATCTGAGTTAATCTAGGATAATGATTTTTCCACGATTACAATAGTTCCCTTCGGTGGGAAGTGCAAGTGATAAAGTGCATTTACTTTTAGGTGGAGAGCCGGCTGTACAGATTTCCTATGAATAAGATGCATGAAAAACTTTGTATGTGTGAGTATGTACTACCACAGACCTACAGGGAGCCACTTTTCATATAAGCAAATTTTGCCCGCGTCATGGAATTTTACCGGAAGTGACGCCAAAATGAGAGGATGCGGGCAAATAAGAAGAGGCACCCTATTTTTTTTTAAACTAGAAGGTTTGTACTTTAATTCAAAAAGAATCATCCATGTATTCGATGACTCAAGAAAACACAAAAAAAACTTTAATCGAGGGTGTACCAGGGTTGCGGGCAAATTAAGAGTGGCACCCTACTATAATCTCATTGTATACCTACCTCAAAACCTACATCTTGACGTAAGTTTTATTCATGTATTCGATGACACAAAAAGCCGTAACCGGAAGTGATGCCAAAATTCGATGACGGGGGCAAAATTTGCTTAGATGAAAAGTGGCTCCCTGTAGGTCTGTGGTAGTACTTACTCACACAAAGTTTTTCAAGCATGTTATTCAGAGGCAATCTGTACAGCCAGCTTTCTACCTATTTGTTATATTCTTTGATATTTAACCATTCATTTTTCTAATAATTGTAATTTCTGTAAAATAAATAAATGTGGGGAAATTAAACAGTAATAAAGCCAGTGTCATTTTTTGCCGTATTATAATTAGAATAACCTCGTCGAGATTGAACAGAATGTGGATGTTGCAACTGCATCTCAAAGAAAATGCTTTAGGGGCACACCTTTGAAATTACTACCAGCAGAAATATTTTCTTGAAATTCAAAAAACCTCGTCATCAAATTGAAAAGTATACGATTTCCTTTTATAGCTAACTCCTGTTCTTCAGATATCTTTTGATACATCGACTTATATGATCGTACGTAAGGGTTACATCGAATGAAGACACAGTTATTGTTTCAAGAATATCTTTTTCCAAGGTTCTTATATAATTTTGAGGCAATGAGGACTACATCGAGGATTTATTGTATATTTGCACAGAATGACACAAAATACAATTAAATAATAATTGTTTCATTTCATCAGGAATACAAAATGCGGCAATTTCGTACAACATAGATCAAAGTAGCCAGCTGAGTTCTTTTATGTTATAAAATGCAAGTGCAGAGCGATAGTTATATTCATTGTTTAAGTTGTCCAAATTAAATTACCAAATTCCGTAGAATTCGTTCAACCTTGTCTTAATTTTGCACAAATATGATTATCTATCTTACTTAATAAATTCATAGTTTTGTTGGATAGTGTTATAAAACATACTTATTGCGTAAAACAAAACAAAGAACGAACGTAACAGCACATGGTATTATCTTATTTTCTTTGTGTTCGGTTAGTTCTCTTGCAAAACTTTTTAAGGTTTACAGCAGTCTTATATATTTCTTTTTATTTTAATTCTTTTAATACAACAGGCTTAGAAGCGAAAAATTGCAAAATTGCTTTCGCAGAAGTTTTTTTTTTTAGATATGTTGAAACATATTCTTTATAGGATTTTGCAAACAGCAGAAAAAATGACTATCTATAACTAAAAGAAATCTTTGTGTAAAAATATTAATGAAATCTTTGCATTCTTTCGATAACCTGAGTTTGCTAGCATAACCAGAATTCAGGTTATCGAAAGAATGCAAAGATTTCATTAATATTTTTACACGAAGTTTTCTTTTAGTTATAGATAGTTATTTTTTCTGCTGTTTTCAAAATCCTATAAAGAAAATGTTTCAATACAATTATAAGCAAACAAATAATAATTCATTTTTAAATTATTATAGATATAGCTCAATAAAAATGTTTATCATGAAATGTCCTGCTTTTTATGTATATTAGAAAGAGTAGACCAACAAAAAAGTTGTATGGATGTAAAGCAATTAACGCATACCAAATTAAATGGGAGTTAGAATTTTCCCCTTTAAAGATTCATCCCACAATAAAACTATTTATTTCACTATTTATTAGAATCGAATTGTAGAATTGATACATTGTTTAAGTTATTCAAAATATTTTCTAGTTTTCTACTAAATTCAATTATCCCATAGAAAATGTATTCTGTTTTATACCATGGACCTTCTTGCGAATTTGATCCAATTTGGAAAAATAAGTTGCATTTTGCAAAAAATATTTACCTCATTCAATTTTTAATTATATTGCATTGTATAACCAACCATATTCATTGCACAAAATTAAAAAAAGGAACGCAACAGCACATGGAATTCCCGGGCGGTTACCCATCCCAGTACTAACCACGCCTGACGTTGCTTGACTTCAGCGATCAAACGAGAGCTGGTATTTTCAACGTAGTATGGCCGTTGCTTGTTATATTCCTCGTTATGATTAAACAGTAGAAGGCAAATGATTATTGTATCTTATTTCCTTTGATAATATTCGGTTAGTTCCCTTGCAAGATTCTTTAAGCACTTATTACTGCGCTTTTGTATAATATTTCTTTTAATTTTAACTCTTAGGATTAAAAAATAAAAATATTGTTATGAATTACACCCCCTTGGAACTGGAAATTGATACGCCTATGCCCTAATAGTGAGTGGCTGGAAACTTGTACAAGGAAATGGACTTTTTCTAGAGTATGGTGAGAAGATTCTGGATCAATCTAGAGGTAATTTCAGAGTATATAAGGCGTGATTAACGGCGCAGAAGAGGAAGTTTATAGAAGTGACGTTCGGTAAAAAGTGAGGTTAAATAAGAAGTAAATAAAGTGTAAAGGTTATTTTGAAGTATTGTATAGACAGTAACTTGTTAAATAAAGTGTTAGTGATTATCTCTTGTTGAAATTGTTTTAGAACCCACGGATTCATACAGGGTGTTTCCTAAGAGGTGGAAATACGCAACAATATATAGCTCAGTGAAGGTGTAAAAAGTGTATATCTTAAAATATCCTGCTTTTTATATATTTTAAGAGGGTTTAAAATTAATGAATTCACGTATTAAAGTTAAAACTTAAAAATGTTAATTTTGCAAAAAAAATCTTAAACTATTTTCTCTTGACATTATTGATGAAAGTATATCATATAATTGTTGGATGTAAAACAGTCAACATATATACTTACCAAATTAGATGAGGGTTAGAATTTTCTCCTTCAAAGATTGATCCAACAATAAAACCATTGAACTATTTCTTTGAGTACAATTCTATGGTGGAATAGATATTTTGTTTAAGTTACTCAACGTTTTTCCAGCTTTCCACTAAATGTAATTACCAATTAGCCACAGAAAATGTTCTACCTTATTCTGCTTTTACCCTGGGCCTGCATCCGAATTCGATCCAATCTTGACCAATAAATTGCATTTTGCAAAAAATATTTGCTTCATTTAATTTTAAACTATGTTTCATTGTATTGTACAACATATTCATTACAGAAAATTAAAAAAAGAATGCAATAGCACGTGGAATTCCCGGGCGGTTACCCATCCAAGTCTAGCCACGCCCGATGTTGCTTGACTTCAGCGATCAAACGAGAGCTGGTATTTTCAACGTAGTATGGCCGTTGCTTATTATACTCCTCGCCATGATTGAAGTATAAGAAATATTATTAGCGTGTCTTATTTTCTTTGTTTATATTCGTTTAGTTCCCTTGCAAAATTCTTTAAGATTTACAGTAGTTTTATGTATTTCTTTCTATTTTAACTCTTTTAAGAAACAAGAATTAAAAGCGAAAAGTTTCAAAATCCCTATTGCAGAAGTTATCGATATATAGCTCAAGGAAAGTGTAACGAAATGTATATCATAAAATATCCTGCTTCTTTATATATTTTAGAAGAGTAGTTAATAACAAATTCGTGTATTTTTAAACTCAAAAAGAAAATTAAGACTCAAAAAAGATGATTTTGCAACAAAAAAATCCTTAAGATATTTAGTTGTTTTGCGTTGGACCAAAAATATAAAAAAAATGTTGAATGTAAAACAATCAACATATACACCAAATTAAATGAGAGTTAGAACTTTCTACTTTAAAGATTTCTACTAGACTATTTTTTTTACTCGAATTGTGGTACAATTCATATTTTGTGTAAGTTATTCCAAATATTTTCCAGTCGACAATTCAATTACCAATTGACCCACAGAAAATGTTCTATCTTATTCTGCTTTTATATTCTGAGCCTGCATGCGAATTTGATCCAATCTGGACAAATAAATTGCATTTTGCAAAGAATATTTGTCTCACCCAATTTTTTATTATATTTCATTGTATTAAAAAACATTGATTGCATAAAATTAAAAAAAGGACGCAACAGCACGTGGAATTCCCGGGCGGTTACCCATCCAAGTACTAACCACGCCTGACGTTGCTTGACTTCAGTGATCAAACGAGAACTGGTATTTTCAACGTAGTATGGCCGTTGCTTACTAAATTCTTCGCTGTGATTGAACACTAAAAGAAATTAATTACTGCATCTTATTGTCTTTGCTTATATTCGGTTAGTTTCCTTGAAACATTATTTAATATTTACTGTAGTTTTATGTATTTATTCCTATTTTTAACTCTTTTTTGTAATAAGGATGAAAAGAGAAAAATAGCAAAATTGATTTTTCAGAAGTTATAGATATGGGCCCTATAGAAATGTTAAAATGTGTATCTTTCTTTTTTATATATTTTAGAAAGGTTGGAAATTTACGAATTCGCGTATTTTTAAACTTCAAAGAAATTTATAACTAGCATGTTGTAACAAAAAATCTAAAATTTTTCTCTTGGCATTTTTAGAGTCAAATCAAGTTATTCAAAATATTGTCAAGTCTTCCCCTTACCAATTAGCCCATAGAAAATGTCCACCTTATTCTGCTTTTATACCCTGGGCCTGCTTGCGAGTTTGATCCAATCTGCGGACAAATAAATTGCATTTTGCAAAAAATATTTACCTCATCCAATTTTTAATTATATTGCATTGTATTACGAGAGCTGGTATTTTCAACGTAGTATGGCCGTTGCTTATTGTATTCCTCGCTATGATTGAACACTAGAAGAAATATGATTATTGTATCTTACTTTCTTTGTTTATATTCGTTTAGTTCCCTTGCAAAATTCTTTAATATTTACAGTAGTTTTATGTATTTTTTTCTATTTCAAATCTTTTAAGAGACAGGGATTAAAAGCGAAAAGTTCTAAAATTGCTTTTGCAGAAGTTATCGGTCTTTATATATTTCAGAAGAGTAGTTAATAACAAATTCATGTATTTTTGAACTCAAGAGAGAATTAAGACTTAAAAAAGATGATTTTGCAACATAGAATTCTCGATATATTTAGTTCTCTTGGGGTTGGACCAAAGATATGAAAAAAAATTGTTGGATGTAAAAGAATCAACATATACACTAAATTAATGAGAGGTAGAACTTTCTCCTTTAATGCTCGATCCCATAATAAAACCATTGATTATTTCTTAGAGTCGAATTCAGCGGTAGAATTCATATTTTGTGTTATTAAAAACATTTTCCAGTCTTCAATTCAATTAGCTCACAGAAAATGTTCTATCTTATTCTGCTTGTATACCTTGGGCCTGCTTGCGAATTTGGTCCAATCTGAACAAAAAAAAAAATTTCATCGCAAAGAATATATGTCGCATCCAATTTTTAATTATATTTCATTGTATTAAAAAACAATCATTACATAAAATTAAAAAAATATTGCAACAGCACGTGGAATTCCCGGGCGGTTACCCATCCAAGTACTAACCACGCCTGACGTTGCTTGACTTCAGTGATCAAACGAGAACTTTCCATTTCCATTTAAATACTTTATTTCTTTTATCTATTTGACATATCAAGCTAATATCTAGGTATATTAAGAAGTATAAAATTTACATTTTATATTTAAGACATCACAAGTAATTTTATTTGATAAAAAACACTTAAGATGGTAGTCGTTGATATGACTGGATACCTAGTACTGACTAAGCTTGTTTTAATACATAAATGCTATCAGACATTTCTTTTAAATTTATGTCTCTTATCTTTAATTTTATTGTCCCATGGCTATAAATGATTAAGTTAGGAGTAATCAGTGCGAAATTAAAATATTTGTAAATTGTACAGGAAAATTGAAAATAAAAACCTGTTTAAATCATTAGTCAATTATTAAAAAATAATGTTTATATGTTATAATAATAACAAAAACATAAATTTATTATAATTTTATGGTGTCGACGGGGCAAGGGGCATGGTTTGGAGGGGAAGATCAAACGAGAACTGGTATTTTCAACGTAGTATGGCCGTTGCTTATTAAATTCTTCGCTATGGTTGAACACTAGAAGAAATACTATTACTGCGTCTTATTTTCTTTGTTTATATTCTGTTAGTTCCCTTGCAAAATTCTTTAAGCACTTCTTACTGCTCTTTTATATATTTCTTCGTATTTTTAACTCTTTTAAGAGACAATGATTCTCCATTTCAAATTGCAAAATTGTTTTTGCAGAAATTATTATAGATATAGGCTCAATAAAATGTAAGAAATGTGTTTCATAAAATATCCTGATTTCTTATATATTTTAGAAGAGTAGAAAATTTACAAATTCATGTATTATTAAATAGATAGATAAAATGTTTATTTAGCCTTGGCTATTCATTAAAATACATAATTTACATTACTGTTTTACATTGGTACAGCTCCAAAAAAATGTAAGACTTAAAAATGTTGACTTTGCAACAAAAAAAATTTGGATGTTTCTGTTGGCGTTGCAATATGAAAGAAAGTTGCTGGATGTAAAACAATCAACATATTCCAAATTAAATGAGAGTTAGAATTTTCTTCTTTATAGATTTATCCCACAATAAAACCATTTAATTGTTTCGTATGGTCAAATTCAATTGTAGAATTCACATTTTGTTCAAGTTATTCAAAATATTTTCCAGTCCTCCAGTAAATTGAATTACCAATTAGAAAATGTTCTATGTTATTCTGCTTTTATGCCCAAGCAGGATCAAGTTCCATGGAATTTGATCCAATCTGGAGAATTAAATGGCAAAATCGAGTAAAACACTACTATGTTTTTTACCACTACATTTGCACAAAACGTAACGGAAGTTTCAACCCTTTAGGTCATTTTCAAACGATGATTCAACTAAGAATGAAATACAAAAGATTTGATCCCTATTTAAATATGTTTCTAGAATTAAACAGATTAGAGAATTATGAAAGTACACAGGTAGTTTATGATATCCTAACTATCTAAGGGTGGAATTGCTAAGAAATATTAATTACATTTTGGTGCCAGTAAAAAGAGGCGAATACATAATATCTAATTGATCATTTAACAAAATTAAATCATCCTTATTATTGTATTTGTATATGTCCAATGCGTCTAACAAATTAAATTTCAAACCTTTGCTAGCATAGTATAGGATTTCCATATTAATAATACCTGGGAAGTTATGTCCACTCTGTAATATGTGATTAGAATCTGTTTTTTGTAGTCTGAAGGACCTATCATGATCGAGGTATCTGGTTCTAAAATTACATCCGGTCTGTCCTATATATATATGCAATTGCATTCTGAGCGATTTAACCTATAAACTCCAGATTTTTCGTATCTGTTTGTTTTATCCTTGGCGTTGTAAATTAAATTTGAAAATTTTTGTTGGGGTTTAAATGCTATCTCGATATTATGTGTTTTGAGAATATTTGATATTTTCTCTATTAGTGTATCTCAGTATGTGATGGTAGCGTAAGGTGTTTGTTTTTCTTCTCTAACTAGTTAGTTGCAAAATTCTTTCAGATGTATAGTAGTTTTATGCATTTCTTTCTATTTTAACTCTTTTAAGAAACAGGGAAGTTCTAAAATTGCTTTTGCAGAAGTTATCGATCTTTATGTATTTTAGAAGAGTAGTTAATAACAAATTCATGTATTTTTAAACTCAAAAGAAAATTAAGACTTAAAAAAGATGATTTTGCAACAAAAGATTCTCAACTAAAAGCATGAAAAGAAATTGTTGGATGTAAAACAATCAACATATACACCAAATTAAATATTGATCCCACAATAAAACCATTGAGTATTTCTTAGAGTCGAATTCAGTGGTAGAATTCATATTTTGTGTTATTCAAAATATTTTCTAGTCTTCAATTCAATTAGCAATTAGCCCACAGAAAATATTCTACCTTATTCCGCTTTTACACCTTGGGCCTGCTTGCGAATTTCATCCAATCTGGAAAAATAAATTGCATTTTGCAAAGAATATTTGTCTCACCCCTTTTTTATTATATTTCATTGTATTAAAAAACATTGATTGCATAAAATTAAAAAAAGGACACAACAGCACGTGGAATTCCCGGGCGGTTACCCATCCAAGTACTAACCACGCCTGACGTTGCTTGACTTCAGTGATCAAACGAGAACTGGTATTTTCAACGTAGTATGGCCGTTGCTTGATAAATTCGTCGCTATGATTGGACACTAGAAGAAATATTATTACTGCATCTTATTTTCTTCGCTTATATTCGGTTAGTTCCCTTGCAAAGTTCTTTAAGAGTGAGCAATTCCTAAGATCAGTGGGGAAGGGAGTAAAAACAAACATATTCTTTAATTATCCTGTAATATTTATTTATGCACAACTTACACCTATTTTCAGTTAAATAACATCAGTTTTCAAAAACAGCTTATTGTTAATTAAAATTTTAGTACAATTATAAGTACTAATCTGTTTTTTTGCCAATTGGGTGATGTTATTTAACTGAAAATAAGTAAATTGTACATACAAAAATACTACAGGATTGTTGAAGAATATTTTTGGCTAAAATTTTATTATTAGGGAGATATCTCTTCATTTGGCGCTTTACCCCCTTCCCCACTGATCTGAGGAATTGCTCACTTTTATATATTTCTTAATATTTATAATACTTTTAAGAAATAAGGATTAAAAGCAACAAATTGCGAAATTGATTTTACAGAAATTATTATGGATATGGGCTCTATAAAAATGTAAAAATGTGTATTATGAAATATCCTGCTTTTTCATATATTTTAGTAAGGACAAAAATATAATTACACTCTTACTTCAGCATCTCCGCGTCGACGCTTTTACTGCACCTGTCCCACGTGCAAGATACCTTCTCTGCGTCCACTGGCATAAAAACAGGAACTCAGTTACTGTTAATGCCTACACGACTGATCTCGTGGAGAAGATCCAAGATCACCATCGAATTCAGCATCCTCGAAAACACGGGGTTTTCGCGGGTTTAGCCGAGAGAAGACGTCTTATTCGCGTTTCACCCCTCTGGGGGTGATTTTTGGCCGTTTGGAGGGTTGGCGGGGGTCGAGGAGGGGTCTCGACATCACCATCGTGCTCAGCATCCTCGAAAATGGGAGTAAGATAGGTTAGGCTCATAGGAGATGGCGGATACGCGGTTTACTCCTTTCGGGGGTAGTTTTTGGTCGTTTGGGGGGTGGGGTGACCTCGGAGAGAGATTTAAAACCAACACCATCGTGTTCAGCATCTTCGAAAACGCGGGCGTGACATAGTCCTGTTACGTTAGAAAATACTTGTGTTTTTCGAGGTTCAATCCGACTCACAGAATGCACTATATTATTATAGTCCGGGGGCCAGGTGAAAATTTGGTCAATTATTTCTTCTCGAACGATAATTAGTGAGACGCATCAGGGAGTTGTATCATAATGCCTCGTGAACGTCAGCTGCGGTTTCGTAGGAGGGATAAGCGGCGGTAGCCTCCCACGCACGAAGATAAAAATTTTCAGAGTCATTTTCTCCTGACTAAAAATTTGTAAAACTATAGCTTATCCAATATCTTGAAGAAGAAAAAAAGTCAGCTGACTATAACATGGTGTATTATACGTCAGCTGGTCGCTTGGACATGAAAAAAAAAATTATACCATTCAATGATCTTTACAAAATAATTTGAATTGATAACTTGTTTTTTTTGCAAAAGTCGCAATAAGGCGTTACCTTAGATATTTTTATTTTGTGTTTAACGGTCACTATACTAATTCTTCTTGAACACTCTCTACGACTGACTACGTATTCTATTGTGATCGCCTACTCGCGTGCTGGATTCTGTAATGCTATTGGTCAAATGGCCATAAACTGGTGATAACATATAACACTCATCGCGGTTTTGGTACAGGTGCGTACTCAGACTCAGTTGGAAGTACATCGTTGTTGTATCTGTTTACTTTTCATTTCATTGTTTAAATTGCATCTTTGTAAATATCGCCCCTTGTGATATGATTATTGTTTTTTATGTATATGCTTTCAGAGTACCTATATTAAATAAGTGTGTTTGCCTCTCGGGCATCGGTATATCAAATATATCAAGGACAAAAATGTGTAGTAAGCACGGATACAGCTGATGAGCCCATAGAAATTTGTTTGTCTCCTCTTAAGAAAAGGTCGAAAAAGTCTCATTTCGACGTAAATACCAAGGAAATGATTTTAAGCGTGTATAAATATGAGATTCAAGAAAATCCTATATTACTCAAAGATGAAATTGTAAAAAAAGTGTCAAATATGACAGGAGTGTGTGGCCGCAGTTTTTACAAAATTTTCAGGGGGTATGCCACTAACCCTAAATTTTCGGTGGCAAAAACCAACCAAAACCGTAAAGAAATTGTTGGACTTCGATCGAAATGCAATCAAGAGAAAAATTCATCAATATTTCTTTAGAAACGAACTCCCTACTTAATTATGCTCCCGTTTAACTTCTGCGTTATAACGTTCAAGGTATCAGCTGACGATCTTTTCACCGGGGTACAGCTAACTGACATTTATATTCATTCACAGTAGCATATAAGCTATCATCAGGTAAATTTTTAGTTGAGAGGAAATCATTTAATGGTTTTTTTTTTCATGTTCAAGCGACCATCTGACGTATAATACACCATGTTATAGTCAGCTGATTTTTGTCTTTCTTCAAGATATTGGATTAGCTATAGTTTCACAAATTTTTAGTCAAGAGGAAATTACTAAAAAATTTTTTTTTCCGTGCGTGGGAGGCTACCGCCGCACATAGGGTTATTTGACGGTGAAAGTTGATCAAAAGTCGAAAATCTAAAACTTGGTTTCACTCAGTAAATAGCACGTGTTGGGGAAGTACATAAAGTATGACGTCATTTATCATGCACAAAACAAAGCAGGCACGAGCAGGTATTCTGGGAGCCCAGTCGGAACTTTACTGTTGCATACGCTTCATGTTTTATTACCTGCTACTCTCTCGTTTAAAAGAACTTTCATTGTAAATTTTAGACATTTTTCTGTGCGGTTGTGGAATTTTTTGTCCTGGATTCTAATATAAAAGGTATGTACCGTTTAAAAATTTGTTTTTTACATTAGTAAACGCTTTGATTACTTTATAATTAATTTAAATATGAATGAAGTAAAAATAAACAAAATTATAAAGTTTTATTAGAAGCTGTAAGGTTTTTAACTAACTTCCAAAGCTATCCAAGGCACAATTTTGATTTGTTTTTGAAATTAGGATCTATGGAGGACTGTCTCCTAAAGAAAAAAAATCCTAAAACATACCAATTGTTTTTTAATATTTTTTTTTGTAAAATGAGTCCATCAATTTTCATTAAAAAAAAACGAACAGTGGTTGAACAACACTGTCTCTCTACCTGCGAAAACCGTTGTACGTTCAGGTCGGCCAACAAAACCTTTTCAGAAATCTAGTGAGTGCAGCAAGAGGCGTAAAACAAAAGATCTAAGGGACAACATACCTGTGAATGAGTTAACATTTGCGACCCAAATGAGCCTACGTGCATCCGGTAGCGCAGAGGCCTCAAATATCTTGAGAGATATTACGAATTCACCAACCCGTGCAAAGAAATATAGAAAAACGGCTGCCCATGTACCAAAAACTAGACAACTCACATCTCGGGAAGCTCTGTCAATGTTTATCGAAGCTGACTTGACTCGCAGTCAATATGAAACAATAAGAAATTTTGATAAGGCTAGATTCCCGTGTTACTCTCTGTTACAGACTGCCAAATCAGAGTGCTATCCAAAACAAGAGGAAATCACAGTTACATCGAACTTCGCTGAAGTGAGACTTCAGGCACTTATGGATCATACAACTTATAGATTATGTCTTTACTTGAATGATGATATTTTTAAAAGATTTTCTTCTGAAGAACTACTTAACCTGGAATTAATTTCCAAATGGGGCTGCGATGGTTCCCAACAAAATCAGTATAAACAAAAGTTAGAAAGTGATACAGACAGTGATGCATTTATATTCCAGAGTTCATTTGTTCCCTTAAAATTAGTTAGCAACCTAAACAATGAAAAAAAAACATTGTGGGAAAATACATCGCCGTCATCGCCTAGATATTGTCGACTAATGAGAGTGAGGTTTGTTCATGAAAACGTAGACATTACAAAAGAAGAGATCGCATATTTTGAACACCAAATCAACACGTTGAAGAAATCATCTATAACTCTAGGAAGTGGAACATATATTGAAGTTCGTCACATAATGCTGTTAACAATGATTGATGCGAAAGTTTGCAACGCAGCCACAAATACAGTCTCTACGATGAGGTGTTACATTTGTGGGAACACTTAAAAACACTTTAATAAGCTAGATGACAGAAAAGAAGAAAACCCCGAAACATTCAAATTTGGATTGTCTATACTTCATGCGAGAATACGATTGTTCGAAAGCCTGTTGCATTTGTCTTACAAAATTCCTCTTAAAAAATGGCAAGCTCGATCAAAAGATCAAAAAAAAATTGTGAAAGACACAAAAACTAAAATTCAAAACGCATTCAAATCCGAATTGGGCCTATTAGTCGATTTTCCGAAACACGGGTTCGGAAGTACGAATGATGGAAACACATCACGTAGATTTTTCCAGGACCCAGATGTATCGTCAAGAATAACCGGAGTGAATGTGGATTTGATAAAACGGCTAAAAATTATACTAGAAATTATTTCGAGTGGTCATGCAATTGAAATAGAAAAATTTTCAAAATATGCACTGGAAACCGCAAAACTCTATGTAAAGTTGTATGAGTGGCATCCAATGACGCCAACCATGCATAAAATTTTATTGCACGGATCTTCAGTTATCAATTATGCAATTCTACCTATAGGGCAACTGTCTGAGGAAGCATCTGAGGCACGTAATAAACATTTCCGTCTGTATAGGCAAAACTTTGCCAGAAAATTTTCCAGAGAACAATGTAATAGAGACATATTGAACAGACTTCTGCTGACCTCGGATCCATACATGTCTAGTATTAGACCAAGGCCGAAAAAGACTTTTAAACCGTTTTCTGAGGAGGCAAGGGGTTTTCTTATGGCTGCATCCCAAGAAGCCAGATCTCATGATGAAGAAATACACACAACCAGCGATGAGGACGACTAAGTTTCACTACAAATATACATATTTCTAACGAGATTATAGGCGCTATGGTTGTACATGTACAATGCAGCTTTGCTTTTATTTACTTACATAATTAAAAACAACGTTATAGAATAAAGATAAATAGAAAAATTAAAATTATATTTCTTATATCTACATTGTTTTTTATTTTTTTTTATTAAAACACGTTGAAAATAATAAACAATAATTGAAATTAGTTAAGAATGGGGTTAGGAATGAAAAAACAAAGGTAAATAATTTTGATCAACTTTCACCGTCAGATACCCCTATGTGCGCCGCTCATCCCACCCACGGAACCGCAGGTGACGTTCGTGTGGCTTCATAATACAACTCTCTGATGCATTCCACTAATTACCGCTTGAGAGAGACTTGGTTATGACAATCTGTCGCTGGCTACCGGTCTACTATACCCTTCGCAAATACAAAACGAAGAGTATATTGCATCCAATCGGCACATTTCTAAAACCGGTACTATCGCTCGTAGAGAAAAAAATTCATACTACTGTGTTGGTGATAGAATTATGAACAACTTTGAAAATGTTCGTCCGTTTATCTCTCTGTCTATCTGTCTGTACGTCACGTTCCTTGTAAGCAGCATAACTTAAGAACTAAAGTCGGATTGTAGTGAAATTTGAAAAATAAGTTAGTGTTAGCTAGCGGAAGAACTCTATTGTTTTTTACCAAAATCGATCAATAAATAAAAAGTTATTCATTATTTAAATTCTTTAAATTTATATATTTATATTACATCATGTTGTTGCATTGCAAAATCGGTTAATTAGGCAATAGTCCCTGATGCTTATCAACTTTGAACAGCAATAAATTTGTCACAAATGCGATAAAATTATGGACCAAGCTTTGGCGTCTTTCATTCATCTCGCAATTAGACAAGGCCGTCACTCGCTAATACAAACTAGGATTATTTTTTATTTACAATAAAAATGCGGAGAGTACCTATACTATACCGGGTGAGTCACGAATTGCGCTCGCCCCGATATTTCCTAAAATACTTGGAATAGAAAATTTAAATTTGGAGGCCTTATTACACGACTAAAATGCCATCTTTTCAATAAAAAACCAAGCTTGGTGCACATCCGGTTTGACCGGAAATGCCCACAACTTTCGATTTTTAAATGGAACACCCTACATATTTTTACATTTTTGAAATCTAGAGGAAATTTTGAATACAATACATCCATTTTGGTCACTTTTTGATAAACATGATGTCGCATTCCATTGACAATTACCTTGTTGATGTTGTTGGGTGTACCATCACAAATCCTAATACATCAATTTCTTTGTCCTCACTTACAATAAATGTTTGATGGTCATCTTGTTGATTAGGTTCGTTTCTTAATTCTTCTTCCACTCTGGCAAACAAGTGTCTGCTTGGATGACGTCTGTTGGGATATCGTTGCTGATACAGTTCTGCAGCTGCAGTAGAATTTTTGAGACGCTCTCCATATATCAGTAACATATCGACCTTTTCATTTCTACTAAAATTATTCATTTTCTTTAATTTTTACTCAAAGAGATTTCCGCAACGCTTTATTTTATATCTGTCTGACAGCTGATATTGTTTTATTACATTCAATGGGTACTATAATTTTTCCAATGTTATTAGGTTACCAGATTTACACAGAAATGTGCCATTTTAGTTTCCAAAGCCCACTAATCTATTATCTATTAGCCGCATGTTTCTAAAAGCTTGGTTGCATTGTATTTTGGCTGAAATCTCAAATATTTCTGAGCGGATTTTCAAAATTTTGTTTTCATTAGATTCGTATCAAAATTATTTAAAAATGTTGGTGAACGATTAAATTGCCATTAAAAAAAACCGAGTTAGTGGGTAAAAATCACATTTAAAAATTTTAAACGCCAGAATTAAGTAATGCAATCATATTGCTTTTTTTATTTCTATAGTAACGTAGCACACAAACTAAAATATATTTTGGACACCACAGCACTCTGGATTCAGAAATAGATTTTTTAATAAAATTTTTAATGTTTATCAAAAAGTGACCAAAATGGATGTATTGTATTCAAAATTTCCTCTAGATTCCAAAAATGTAAAAATATATAGGGTGTTCCATTTAAAAATCGAAAGTTGTGGGCATTTCCGGTCAAACCGGATGTGCACCAAACTTGAATTTTTATTGAAAAGATGGCATTTTAGTCGTGTAATAAGGCCTCCAAATTTCAATTTTCTATTACAAATATTTTAGGAAATATCGGGGCGAGCGCAATTCGTGACTCACCCGGTATAATGTGCAACAATTGTATAAAAAGTGCAGTAAATCGGCGAGGAGTCTAATGGTTCGCTTGTTTGTAATTTTGGGATGTTATTTCATGATTCGTTTGATTTTACTTTTCCCGTATCGTTAACTATGCAAAATTGTTTCATTTATTCATCCTATCAATTGTACTTTTAACCCTCATCAAGCCACGTTCTTTCAGCGCGTCACTGAATCTGAAAGCCATTACCTTTTTCCGCCTAGCAGCAGAAGCCATATGTTGCGGTTTGCTCTTCTGCGATGAACGAGAACTGAGAGCTTAGAAATTACAGGAAGAACAAGATCACTGTGCATTCCGAGAATATTTGCAGGGGTAATTAGCAAGTTATTTGAGATTCTGATCAGAGGGAAACGTAATGACTTTTCAGAAGTTGTTTTATCAACGATTTCCAATGTTATTATATTAAATTCCATTCAATGGCTGATATAATATTCAATAGCTAACATAATTTAACGGAGCTGCTACTTTATTTCCATTTAAATCGTATTCAGTATATTAATTGGCAATAGAACTGTCAATGGTTATGCTAATAGCAAAAAACATATGCGCTGACATTTATAATTTGGTCGCTTTGTTAGAATTCCAAATAAATAGATTTATATAAATATGTTAAATAGGGTTATTTGTGATATAATTTCGTCCTTTCCAATTAATAAAACAAAATGAAATAAAACTAGTAGTATGGGAGCCTTTGATCAGGATTTTAGCATCATTGCGGCATGACGATTTCAATTATTTTTCAATAGTTTATAACTGCCTGAAGCTAAAGTTCCATTACTACTGACATGTGTGACGTTGCCAAAGGAATTCATTTATCGAGCAAGTAAAAATAAATTATCCATTTTTTTTTATCTCGATACGTCAGTTTCCTTGTTTTTCTATTAAAGGTAATGTTAGATAATGTAGAAATAATAATGACTGACATTTCCCGCCTCACCGCGTCTCTAGTAGGGGAAAATTTCCAACTTTCCTACACTTGGATAATCTTGTCATCACGGCACGTTAGTTTCCCACATAATTACATGCGTTTGGTGCCAGAGAACCTAGGAAAAATAGTAACTGACAATTTTCAGACGAATCGTACAATAAATGATAAAATGTGTCCTGCTAATCGTGTCGCCATATTGAATTTCCCAATTTCGATTTTATATTCGTAACCTGCTACTTCAGTAACCCCCACCTGCCGATTTTCAGCGTAATCCGACCATAATTGATAAATATCATCCTCCATTTTGACGCTGCCATTTTGAATATCTCAATTCCGATTTCAAATTCGTAATCAGCGATGTTAAATATCCCCGCATTCCGATTTTCAGCGGAACTGGAGGACAAATAAGGACGTTATTTTAATGCAATTTTCGGTAATTTTTTCACATCCTGTATATGGTGTAAACGTGAGAGTTTTTGAGGATCCTGCCTTACCCGGCCTATAGTTTGAAAATTTAAAAGCATCGATTTTTCAAACGTTCATGACTAAGTGAATACATGGAATGGAAGGTCGTTTTACCAAATTGCAATGGTAGACCGAAAATCCAGCTCGGCACGAACGAAAGAAAAATGGCGTTTCTCGTAAAAATTGAAAAACATGGATTCTTGAAAAAATCGTAACTAAATAAACGGTCTTCCGGTTCTGATTATTTTCCTGTTAAAATTGTTAAAAATTGTTCCAGAGAATTGGCTACACCATTAACCGATATCATAAATCAATGTTTTTCAGATGGCATTTTTCCAGATCTTTTAAAATTATCCAAAGTAATTCCATTGTTTAAAAAAGGTGACCGTACACAGCTCTGTAATTATAGACCAATCGCAATTTTATCCGTTTTTTCTAAAGTAATTGAAACTAATCGCAATAAGAATATCTGAATTTTTAAATATTAACTCAGTACTCTCAACAAATCAGCATGGCTTTAGAGCGAATAGATCAACTATATCAGCTTTAGTAAGTTTTCTGGACTATATTTACGAAAATCTTGATAGAGGTCATGAGGTTATGGCACTGTTTATTGACCTTTCAAAGGCATTTGATTGTGTTAATCACGACATTCTCTTGGATACTATAGAAAAATATGGTATACGAGGGAAATGCAAAATGTTATTAAAATCTTACTTATCCAATAGACAGCAATATGTCGATTTCTTAGGTTCGAGGTCAGAAACTAAAACAATAGATATTGGTGTACCCCAAGGTAGTGTTTTGAGACCGCTCCTTTTTCTCCTTTACATTAACGACTTAGATAATTATGTAAATCAATTTTATTGCTCCTTTGCTGATGATATTACTATTGACGTAGGTACAAAAAACATTCAAGAACTGATTGATAAGTTAAATTCTACCCTACTTAATATAAATAATTATTTCACTATAAAGAAATTGGTAATGAACCAAGAAAAAACATTATCGTTACAGTTTCATCCTGTTAGAGCTCATTACATATCTAGTTTGCTTCTACAGCTTAATGGTAGATCCATTGAACAAGTGTCAACTTTCAAATTATTAGGTTTGTATATTGATTTAACACTGGATTGGAAGTCACATGTCTCCTATATCTGCAATAAATGCTCAAGTCACTATTTTGCGCCGAAAAGATTACGTCATATAACCAAAGTAAAGACTGAAAATATTTTATTTTACTAATTTAGAGTCCCGACTACGCTATGGTATTATTTTTTGGGGAAATTCACCGGCATCTAACCGTGTGTTCTTACTACAAAAAAGAGCTATTCGTAATATGTTTAATTTAAGCTATAGAGAATCCTGCAAGCAGACATTTATCAAACATAATATTTTTACATTACCCTGTCTGTACATATATGAAATTTTAAAATTTGTAAAAAAAAACTTATCCACCTTCAATTCTTCCTTAAATGCTAATCACAATTATCCTACACGGCATGGATCCAATTTGCAATACGATATACACAGACTTGAATTATATAAAAAAAAAAAAACATATTACATGGGATGTACACTTTACAATAAGTTAGTCGTTGAAATTAAAACTATAGGTACCTAGTGTAAACAAGGTTTTTGTCAGAATTAAAAAAGTTTCTGTTAAAAAATGCATTCTACTCGATAGATGAATTCTTAATGTATTATCTTATCTTATTCTGGAAATGTATTTGGCGTATCCTATATCATTGTATGATCTCTTGGATAAATAAAGCATTATTATTATTATTATTATTATTATTATTATTAAACACATCGAGTATGAGAACGTCTCTATGGAAATAGGAAAATCGGCGCTTTATCTTGATACCAAATTGTACCAACAAAATGAATGAATGGAAAATGGCCTATTTGGACCTTTTAGAGAATATTGAAATTTAACCTAACAAGTTGGAAAACATGGGAATTTTCAAAGGCTCGTAACTTAATAAATATTTCGAGTGGAAGCTTGTTCTGTCTCTATCGAAAGAGGAATATCGTCGATGTATCGACATCGTAAATTGCAGGGTCAATATTGAAATTTCAGCTCGACACGAACGAAAAAAATAGGTGTTTTTTGAATTTTGCGCGAAATAAAAGCGACTGCAAATGAGTTTTCACCCGCTTCGTGACACTTTGGGACTTTGCTGCAAGGAAAAAATTGTTTTGATTGGAAATAAACATTTTTCATGAATTTAGCCAAATTGTGGAGGGCTCACCTACTGTAGCCACAGTATGTCAGTTAACATTGCTTTAGGCAGCCATAAAAGAAAATATACTTTTTTGGATAATTTCAACGTCTTCTGTATAACAACATCCGGACGAGGTTTAGCCATAGCTATTTCAAGAGACTACTTGATAACAACCATTCCCTGTGAATGACAGCGACTAGCTAGCTGTGTTGTTTCACTCAGCTGCTGTCTAGACCACTGTTACCGTCTCGGTAACTCGTTAAAAACGCCACTAAACATTCATACGGTAGTCAAGATTCGAACCCGATACCCCAAGCCTAACAAACAAGCATTGACCTGCTTTTCTGCATTCATTTTGATAACAAATTGTATTTAAATAAATTATTAAAATTTAAATCAGTTCAATGGTATAGCACGTAATAATATAATACTCTTCGGAAACATGAAATCGCATTTGATCGGCACATTTCTAAAACCGTAAATATCGCTTGAGAGAGAAGAGAACAAATGTTTTGTATCATCGAATTACAAATGTCGTTCGAAATGTCAATCTGTTTATTTATTGGTCTGTTTTTGGTACGTTCAGCAACTTAAAAATGTAAAATCTGACTCTTTTTATATTAGATATCTCATAATAATTTTCATATTTTTTACATATGAACCTGCGAAGTTGCAGAAGTGAACTAATAGACCGATGACAAAAAAGGTACCCCATCGAAACCTCAAATTTAAAAGGTGAAAATGGTTGCAAAACATGTAAATATCATGTTATGCCCGCCAGACCATTAAAAATTTGTTAATTGTTATTTTTTATAGATTTTTGAATTTAGCTGAAAAAAAGGATCTTACATTTCAAAACTTTCTCAATTTGTGATAGATAATGAAATATTTTTTAAAAATACTGGTCTGTCTGACAATTTTTGTGTGACAGACTTAATTTTTTATAGAGCATTTTTTTAATGTAAATACACTTCATAACACTCCTTGATCTTTGTTTTAAAATATAATTTAAGATCTCTCCTATCTATTACAACTGGTCTCTCCGACAATTTTTGTAAATTAATTTGACAGGCTTAATTTTTTATAAATTATCTTTTTTTTCTGAAAGTACACTTATAACACCTCCTTGGTTTTGTTTTAAAATTAAGTTTAAGAACTCTCCCATCTATTACAACTGGTTTGTCTGACAATTTTTTTTAATTAATTTCTATAGACTTAATTTTTTATAAAGATTTTTTTTTTATGAAAGTACACCTCATTACACCTTGATTTTTGTTTTAAAATTAAGTTTAAGACCTCTCCTACCTATTACAACTTGTCTGTCTGGAAATTTTAATTAAAAAAAAAAACGTTATCGCGGCGCTTAATAATTAAGTCTGACATAGTAAAAAATATTTTTTCGACAAAAAACATATTGAATATATAAAAGGAATCTACAATATTAATTTAGAATTAATTTTTTTTTTTTTTTTTAGTTAGCAACGGTCATAACACTTTTTTAATTAAAAAATGTTTTCCCGGCACTTTCAAAATTAAGACTGTCGAAGTGAAAAACATTTTTAAAACATTTTTTCGCTGACAGACCAATTCTTATGCATAAAAGAAACCACAAACTTAATTACAGAAAAAAATTTAGGTGGTGTTTTGACGCGGCCGTAGTAAAAGCTTATTTAAAAAAAAACGTCATGCGGCGCTCCAGAATTAAATCTGACATAATGAATACATTTTTTCAATGACAGACCAACTTTTACGCATGGGGTAGATCTTAAACTTCAATTGTCTTTTTTTAAGGAGGTGTTATGAGATGCCAGTGGTTAATCCTGATCCACTGATGCTGCACATTCAAAATTAAGTCTGTCTATTAATTAACAAACATTGTCAGACAGACCAGTTGTAATAAGTAGCCCAATCAATAGGTAGAAATGTATACGAAAATTAATATCCGGAAACAAAAAATATGGCTGTATAGAAGAGAAAATTCTAAGAACGATTTATGTTTCGGCTTTTCTTGTTTTCCCTCTATCTTTTTCAAATTTACGTTTAAATGCTTACTGTCAACCGCAAGACAGCTCACGGCAAGCCGATAAAGCAGGTTTTTGAAAAATTGAAAAATGTCTTTTATTTTTCGAGATATATCGATGTTCCGAAAAAAAGACGTTCTCTCGAAAATTGGCTAGTCTTGCTCAACGGAGGGTTCTACAGTAACGATCTTGTGCTCATTTTTTAAATAAAGGGTTGTACTATCATACTTTAAAAGAATTGAAACAGTTTTATCAATTTTAAGGGCAACTAAATGACTTTAAAATAATTGCATTTTTTTAGATTATATATATATTTTTAACAATTTTGCCAATTTTCATTTCTTCTGGGTTCCAGAAAGTCGTAGGACAAAAATTATTTTTGTGAATTCGTAAAATATTGTCAGTAATCAATTCTCGTATGTCATTTCTGCACACTTATTTTAAGAAAACATAACCTAAAAAAATGCAATTATTTTAAAGCCATGTATTTACCCTTAATATTAATATAACCGTTACAATTCTTTTATAGTCTATAAAGAAAATGAGCCCAAGATCGTAACTTTAGAACCCTCCGTTGAGTAAGCCTAGCCGATTTTCGAGAACACCTTTTTTTTTCGAAAAATCGATATATTTCGAATAATAAAAGATTTTTAAATTTTTTTAAAAACTTGCTTTTTCGGCTTGCCGAGAGCTAAGCTTATGGTTGACAGTAAGTATTTAAGGGTAAATTTGAAAAAGATACAGGGGATACGAGAAAGGCCGATTTTTAAAGTTTTTTTCGATATATCTCGAAAAGTGTTATCGCAGTTGATATTTTAAAAAATAGCAATCGAAAGATTTTTTAGCACCTACAACTTTCTCATTTTTTTTTTGTGTTTTGTTATTTACGAAAAATTGTTTCTTTCAACTTCTCCAGTTTTTTAGGTTAAGTTCGCCACTTTAAATCGAGTCCGTCGAAACACAAATCTTTCTTAGAATTTCTTCTTCTATGCAACCATATTTTTTGTTTCCGGGTATTAATTTTGGTAAATTTAACATTAAACCGTAACAGGCTGATTGGGCTATAGGAGAGATCTTAAAGTTCCTTTTGAAACAAAAATCGAGGAGGTGTTATGAAGTGGCCTTTCATAAAAAAATGCCCTATAAGAAATTAAGTCTGTCACATTAGTTAACAAAAATTGCCAGACAGACCAATTTTTAAAGAAATTATTCATTATTTACCACATATTGAGAAAATTTCAAGCTATTGTTTTGAAATGTAAAAATCATTTTTTTAACTAAATTAAAAAATTTCAATGGTCTGGCGAGCATAACATGATATTTACATGTTTTGCAATCATTTTCACATTTTAAATTTGAGGTGCTCGATGGGGTACCTTTTTTGTCACGGGAGCTCAGCCTGTAATGATATAGAAGCACTTTTTTATATTTAAAAAAAATCATCTCTCTTAAACACAGGGGTGTACAAGCGGTAGACTTTTGTTGTTTTTAATTACTTAAAGAAAATTTCTATATAGGGATGATCGACTAACAAGTCGTTTAATTTTTGTCTACATGCAGAATTTCAAGTCAATGTGATATCTGAACGTGGGTAAAAATTGAGTTGTGAAATTTATTTACTTAAAAAGTTGCAGGTCAACTTAACTCTGTCAAAAATGAAAAAACATTTTTTTTTAACTTGAATAGATGTAATAGAGCATTTAAAGATCGACCTGCTTCCCAAGCGATGTTCTGTCACGTGCTTTGTCCTATTGAATTTATTTCCACCTTTCCGCGCGCGCTGTATAAGAACTGTAAAAATTAATTGGTAAAATTTATCAGAATAGAAATCGATGGCACCTCCCAAGTGCAGCAATTTTATCTAATTCCGAACCGATCTGAAACTTGATATTTCTTTGTCTGCCTTTCCAATTACGAAAGAAACAGATTGTCATCAAATTCTCCACCCTCTACATACGTTGGTGGTCCATTTGTCATTCAAACTCGGCGTCTCAGGCCCTAATTGTAGTGGGCGAAGCCCTTACAAAGCAAATCTTAGACAAAGAACACTTCTTAGAAGTGATTGACCCTTTTCCTAGAACAGTATGATGAATCTGACAGGAAGTGATAAGCACTGTCTGTTTTTATAGAGATATATTGGCGTAGAGGCCGCTTCCAAGTCCCAACAATGCCTTTCTGTTATTGATTGTTACTGTAATTCATCATAAAGCAAAGTTTCTGATACAGACAAATTTAACGAATTTCTTATGTAGGCGATCAACTGAAGCTTTCTCGGCTGAATTGAATGTTTAATGGATTTACAACAAGAAGTGAATAACTGTATTATTCATACGTAGTTGCAAAAAACCGGGAACATAGATATTTGCTATCTATTGACTGAGTCTAGCAGAGTATTGTGCATGTGAGTAATGTGAAATTATGATTTATTAGTTTTCTTCTATGCCGTTTTACGCCGAACTTTGGAAAATAATTTCATTTTAAAATGATTATCCTCAGAACGTTTCAGCTTAATGGAAAAAATCGGTATACATAATCCTCTTAGTAAAAGTCTTACAATAGCAGATTAGCGAGAAATTAATAGAGGGGTTTAAATTTTAGCTTTACAGTAATGATGTCGAACATAATTTGGAATAATGTTGGATTTAAAATTGTTAATTGTTTTCAAGAAAAATTATCCGTTAGGTCAAATATATTAACACAAGCAAAAATTGGCATATATTCCATGGACACGCCCCCGTTTTTCGCTCAAGAGAATTATTATATTTTTTTGGGACATTAATCGTTGATATAAAATTTTCATTTTTCTGTTGCTTGATTATTTATGGGGTGTATTTTCGATTTATGAAATAAAATATATGCTAAATGAGCGTATTCCGTTGATACTAGATCAATGATTGCGTCGGGCAAAGATCGATTTTGTGAGTTAATACTATTCATAAAACGATAAAAAAAACTCATAGAACATAAAACGATGACGTACCGAAAATGACACCTAACCTCGTGGCAAGGATTAGACAACTAACAAGATAAGATAGTCAGACAGAGAAGACGAAGTAGATGAAGATCGTTGTTAACTCCAAATTAAAAGGAAACAACATCCAGCGAAAATGGTTTCGGGATCTGTCGGATACGCATTAAATGGATTTGAGGTCAGACAAGTTGCCTCTTAAGAATCGGCAAGTTTTACGTCACTTGTATCCCCCCATGACAGCCATGTCTGCTTGTTTTTCTTCATTTTATAAAATAAACTAAAGAAAAAAAGTTTAAAAGTGAATTATGTTTTGTTTCCTTATTATTGTAATGAAACATATTCTTTATAGGAAACTATCTATGAGAACTAAAAGAAAAACTGTTTTTAAAATTACTGATTTACCATCTTTGCGCTCTTTCGATAACCTGAATTCTGGTTATGCTAGCAATTAAAATCCTAAAATGAGTTTGTCTTTCTTATTGGACAATTCTCACTAGTTTCCACACAGTCCCCTATGGCTATGCAAAGTAAACCAGTATTCACATAACCCTCTACGGCCACGAAGATTCAGTTAAAATGAGAACAAAGGCCTGAAATGAATGTATTTACATACCTCGTCTTTTGGAAAACAAATTCATTCAAATGGATTACATTTTCATGAAATCTATTATTCTGTTTCTTAGAATTTTTTTGCCTTAGAAACGTTTTTTGCCCTCATCAGGTGAAAAATCTGTTTTTTTTTTCATTTAGTCAATGTCAAACATTAATGTCAAAAAACTTAGTAATTGTCTTGTTTTTTTGCATGCAACATCGTGTGAGTGGCTTTGTGCCTTTCTGATGAGCTCCAGAATAAAGGCGAAAAACGTTCCAAAGGCTAAGCATTTCCAAGAAACAGAATGATAGATTTCATAAAAATGTAATCCATTTGAATGAACAAATTTTCCAACAGACGATGTATGTAAATAAATTCATTTTAGGCCTTTGTTCTCATTTTAACTCAATCTTCATGGGCGTAGGGGGTTATGTGGATACTGGTACTCTGCATAGCCGTAGGGGACTGTGTGAAAACTAGTGTTATAATGAGGATTATCCAATAAGACAGACAAATTCATTTTAGGATTGCTAGCATAACAAGAATTCAGGCTATCGAGAGAATGCAGAGATTGTAAATCAATAATTTTACAAATAATTTTTCTTTTACTTCTCATAGATAGTTTTTTCTGCTCTTTTCAAAATCCTATAAAGAAAATGTTTCATCAATGAAAAAAGCTTCAAAATGATTTGTTTACTTTCTGTCAATGACTAATTTTAGAATAATTAAATATATTCCTAATAGGTACATAGAATAGAAAAAATTTTATTCACCAAAAGCTATCTACAATAACTCATAAAGTACAAAATCCATTCATCGTCTTGTGCCCTCGCAACTATAGATAATTTACATAATTTTTAGTAACCGGTTTTAAATTACTAGAAGATTTGATATTTTTATTTGGTCTTTGTTGTAGTTTTCAGCAGACCTTAACTACCGAACAATTGTGCAAATTCGATCTTTTAACTAAGAATGGTTTCCGGTAGGTAGGTATTAGATTTTTTTATATTTTATATATAAAATTAAATTTGCTATTTCAATACTTTGCTCCACTGAAATCCAACCCAATTGGTTTAACATATTCGAAATAGGTGTGTATCTATCAGAATTTAATATTACACCCATTCCTTTATTATGTAACACTTGTAATCTCTTAATATCCGATATGCTACATGATATTTAGTGAAAAGCAATAATTAAGATTTTGATTGATTTGATTGATTTGCCAGCGTAAGGTGGGCATTGTTGCCGATTCCTTTCATCTATGGAGCTTCGTTCCAACACACAGCTTGGTCGTCCGTCGAACACGCCCAACGGACGGCCAAACCGCGTGCCGGAACCAAATCTCGGATGTTTTATATACCGCCGGACCGGCTGCATACGCCGGGTTGGACATTGGACATGCTTGTTGTAAGCAGCGAGAGCCGCATGGCGTATGGGGTGGGAATATAGGATGGGAAGTGTAGGTGTTTGAGAGATGCTTCTTTTAAGTTTCCATTCTTCTATTAAGTTTCCATTTGTCATCATTGGCTGGGGTGTGGTGCAGGTGTTTGCGGGATGCTTCTTTTCAGTTTCCATGCTTCTTTTAAGTTTCCATCTATCTCCTTATTTTTCTTCTTCTAAGTGTTTTGTTTCTTCTGTCTCTGAATCTGGCAGCTTTTTTTTTATTTATTATCCGCTCCACAAGTAAATATCCATCTACGGTGGAGCTGCTGGGAAGGGCCCTATCTTGCGGTAACAATATTTTTCTTTGTGCGTTATGAGAAAAGAGGTCCGAAGATGTGGGTAAATTATCGTATTGTATATAATTAATTTTGACCATTGTGTTAAATCGGCAGATATTCTTTGGAAGGGAATCTTTTTAGCATTTTTCTTACATAAATAAACTACATGTTTTGAAAACGTCAACTGTTGATCTAAAATAAGTCCTAGGTATTTAATTTTACTTACAAATTCAACTTTTATGTTGTATAGAAACAGTTGATCATTTAGGTATTTTCGGCAATTAGCTTTAGTTCCAAGAACAATACATTTAGTTTTTTCATTATTGAGTTTTAACCTATTTCTACATAACCATCTACTTATATAACATACAAAGCTCTTTTTTCATTATATCTGTGATTTCAGTATGATTTTTTGCAGATATTAATGTGTCATCCAAAAAAAGGTTTACATATGAATTGTTAGGATTCACATATATAATGAATAAAAGAGGCCCTAGCACACTACCCTGCGGCACCCATTCGAACTAGGAAAGTAGATATCTTATTATTCGCTTTAGCTTTATGGTACCTATTTTTTAAGTAATTTTCAGTCCATGTTGAAGCTGTTTCTATCACACCATGCTCACTTAACATTTTAACTAACCTACGTCGATCAATAGTTTCAAATGCTTTCTTTAGGTCTACAAACACGCTTAAAACAACATTACCGCCATTAATGTCGTTCCTCCAATTCGCACACACTAATTCTAAACATGAACGTGAAAATACTTGAGGCATCGTGTTTCTTTAGTAATCTTGGGTTTTGACAATCAGCTGCGTTCGGTACTTTTCTTAATACAGTGTTGTCAATTTTTCGCAGTTGGCGTCATCTCTTTCTAATTTTGCCTTTTCCGTCTCATTGACACATTGGGGTAACTGCTCGATAACTCAATATAAATGACGATATCAATGGCGTTATTACTAAAAGATCAAAAGTTTCGCCGGTTGTCTTATCTCGCCAATTGTCTAATCTTTGCCCGTGGACTATAAGTTGTTCAGTCGATCTATTTGAACTTCCAGAAATAACTGTTGAAGGTGTCTTTCAGAGATACCCTATGTCAATAAAATATAATGTAATATGAACATCATAATACTTTTCATGATACGAAATGTTGAATTTCCTTTTAATGTTGATAATATCCTACGTAAAAGGTGCCATAATACCGTTTTCTGTGGGCTGCCTTCTGGTAATAATTTATTTATAAGTAACCTCTTTATCTGCCAGTAGGGAGCAAGTTCTCATTCCAACATTTAAATTGCACGCGTATTTGCTTTTGTTACACCTTCGCCTGTCGGTGCTTTCCACAGATAAAAATTCCCGCTTTAATCCTGTTCAGATCGACTTAAGTTATCTGACAATCTAAGGAGAGACATACATGCATCGAGAAATTCAATCTTTCGAACATAAAACGTCGTGATATCGCTTTCATACAAGTAGACAGATAACATTTATGGAAGTAAAACACCAAGTACAAATATTTGATCTATTTCTATTCTATATTGTGGCAAATATAGGAGTTAGTTACGATATTCGGTATCTTAGTCTCACAGTTGACATAATAAAGTTGATAGAAGAACGGTAGCTATAAATAAGCTTTAGCCTCGGTTGTAGCTGCGTTAATGTGTTTTGAGATTAAAACTCATTCAGGTATATCTTGCATATCTTGTCGTTTGTTTATTTAATGTTTATAGTATTTAGTGGAGTAAAGAAAAGACATTGATGTGCATAGTTTTGTAACAACAATTTTATGAGTTCATGCCTTCTGGGGTATCACCAGGAGTATATATCTAAGGTTTGAACTTCCAAGGCCTATTGCCTTTTTTTTATAAACAATTTTGTTTTTGGAACAGTGTTTTCTTAGGTAAAAAGTTGAATATCCAGTGTCGGACTGGGGCGCCGGGCAACCGGGCAAATGTCCGGTAGGCCCCTCGAAAGACTCAAAATGTGGACCCGCCATAGACCCAAAATGTGACCCCCCGGCCCCGTGTGATATTTGGACATTCGCAAATCCCAATCTCAAAGCGTCTAGTAAATCACTTTTTATTGATATATTTTTTATCTTTACCCCAAGCCCCGGCTCGCGGAATATACATAAATACCTGTGCTCCTGCTCTAATGCTTAATATGCCAGGCAAATGAAGGGAAAACAGACAGAATTTTTAGATAAATTAGTAACCGCCATGTTTTTGTAGAATCACTTTGGGAGAGGTAATTTAAGAGGCTTCTTATTTGTGCAAAAAAATTCATTTTTATCAGCGGTAAAAAAGTTATTGCAAAGAAAATCTGCAATATAGTAATTTTTTAATTATTACATAACTTTTTAATTTGTTTTTAAACGTTTTTAAATCTCACTTAAATAGATGTGTTTTATAGTGCTTTATAAGTGTGCAAAAGATAGGTGCTGTCGTTGCAAAAATTTTTGCACAATCGTATTTGTTTATCACACTGAGAGAAAAAAATCGACAACTTTGACCTACCAGAGAGTTCGCAATTTTGAATTAAAATTGATTCACAAAACATGTTTGTAATATTCAAGATCTAGTTAACCCTGTTGCAAAAAAGAGTAACCAATTTTTGCAAAGCATGGATGTGAATCATTACCCTAAAAAAGTTTTGATTTTCGCTAAACAAAAGGCATAACGTTTTTATTTTTTAAGCTGCGTTCTTACAAATTAGAGTCTAGATGTGTGTTTTTTTTACCCACTTTAAATTCATATTCATATTATTTATTTTGGTATCCACTATTTGATATATTTTATTTTAATCGTGTTAAGCACCTAACAGAAATGTATGGATTTATTTTTAAATAAATTTAAAAAATGATCAATTTTTTTCTCTATGGGGATACCTAACTTAAAAATAGTGCTGAGGGAATGGGTAGGTATGTAAAAGAAATATATAAAAAAATTGATATGTGGCCCTCTATGCAATTTGCCCGCTAGGTCCTCTTGATCCCAGTCCAACGCTGTGAATATCTCCGGTTGTAGAGATTCGATCGGAACAAACAAAAAACCTAAAACCTTCGCAATTAAAATTCCAAAAAATCCGCGTTGGTTTTGAGTCATTTGAGAACGTACATAACGTACAAAATGGAATTAACTGGCTGAAAAGCGTTTTTTTTTTCGTTTTAACGCCCAGGGACGTCAAGAATTCCGATCGGCTTCAAACTTTCAAAAAATATAGCTTTTGTTGAAAACAAAACACACTGTAGTTTTGGTGCCCAAATATTGAACCTTATGGACACAAAGGAATGTGTTATGTGAAATTTGAATTGCCCGTCATTTTGTGCCATTAAGTCCAAAATGGATCATTTTTATTTCAAAATGTAGATCTGGACACCAGCTTTCCGATGAGGTTAAAAAAATCCTTTGAAAGTAATTTTGGCCACTTTCTTGGCATTTATTTATGGACCAAATGACAACAAATGGATTTTTTCTGCCAATTTGAAAACGTTTTTGAAAAATGTTATCAGAAAAGAAACAGAATTGCGAGAACTTTAATTTAAAAAAAAGAAAGTTAATTTTCATTTTCCTGAAATGGCCGAAAATATCCATTTTATGTTATTTGGCTTATAAATAAATGCCAAAGAGGTAGAAAAATGGGTTTTAAAACATTTTTTACCCGAAAGCTGGCATCCAGAGTTACATTCTGAAATGAAAATGATTCATTTTGGACTCGACGGCACAACATGGCGGGCAATTCAAATTTCAGATAACAAATTAATTTGTGTCTACGAGGTTCAATATTTGGTCACCAAAATTTCAAGGTGTTTTGTTTTTAAGAAAAGGTATATTTTCTTAAAGTTTGAAGCCGATCGGAACTCTTGACGCCCCTGGGCGTTAAACTGAAAAAAAACGCATTTTAGCCAATTTATTCTAAGGAGCTTGTTCGGCATTTTTTTCTTATTTCACAAATCGAAAGTGCAAGTATAAAATAACAGATCTGCAAAAAATCAGAATCTTGTTCGCACGTTTAGTGTCTTAAAAACTATTACAAACCTCCATCCTCCGAAAATAGGGCGTGGTTAGGCGCTACGTCACTATACACATAGACTCGGCGATCTCAGTCGACTCGATGCTGTTTAGTTGTAGGTGTTTTCGAAGTATTGTTCGTCTTACGTACTTCTTGACAGTAGGGGAGTACGATTTGGTGAAATGTCAAAAAAAATTACAGTTTTCTCTCGCTTCTGTCGGGACGAATTTTCGATTTTCACCCTGCAATTTACGATGAAAATTCATCGCCGACCTTCCCCCCTCCAGAGAGACATATAACGAGCTTTCACTTGACGTATTTATTTAGTTACCAGCGTTTGAATATTCCATGTTTTCGACCTTTCAGGTTAAATCTGAAAGGTCCCAGAAAGCCACATTTCTTGCGTCACTTGGGTATAGTGACTTCACGAATGTGCACACTATTTTGCAACTATTGCTAATTTCAGGTGCTTATATCTCGAAAACGGAAAAAGTTAATAATATAAAATGTTAAGTGCACAATAAGAATATCGAGTACTATATGAAAACGTATATAAACCATGTAAAAAGAATATCATGGAACAAGCCTATTTTTACGTACTCAAATGACCCAAAACCTACGTTGATTTGTTGGAATTTCAATTGCGAAGGTTTTTGGTTTTCTGTTTGTCCCGATCAGACCTCTAGAACCGGAGATATTCACCTTTTTACCTAAAAAACCACTGTTCGAAATACAAAATGGTCTATAAAAATAGAAACGCAATAGGCTTTGGAAGTTCAAAACTCAGATATATACTCCTGGTGATACCCCATCATAAAATTGCTGTTATAAAACTATGCATTTCTCATAGAATTTTGGTCTTTTTTTACTGCACTAATTGTGAAAATAAATGTACTAATCAGGGCTAGAGGAATCATAATTATGAATATCCTGTTTTAAACAATTTTAATCACGAATTTCTTGGTTTTTGTGATATTTTTAAATTATGAGACAATTCATAAAGAAAATGAAACTCTAATATTATTTTTAAGGCTACATTTACGTATTGTTTTTGTAAGCCATGCCATGTCTCACATCAATAAATTTTTCGAGTGACAAATTATTCCTACAATTAATTGTTCAGTTTCAGTAGTTTTACTTTGACCACCTGATATAGGTAATAATTACTATTTGAGGTAAAGATTAAAAATAAAAAACTTATCACATTCTACAACGAAAATTCTGTCGAACTTTGCAGTGCTTTTGTTTCAGTTTCCTTTTAACTCACTTCAACAATTTCTAAACGGGAAGAGTTCTCAATCCGACTATTATATACCGGGCCTCAACGAGGTCATTTTCTGGTCGCCATTTCTTTATTACTTCCACATTCGTAGTGGAGTGTAATAAAGTAATAAATTTTAAAAAATTTTTTTTTAGTTGAAATAGGCTTAGAATGTCATAACACGTCGAGATTTTAAATTTGAGCGAAAAAAATTCTACATGTTCACATATGTATCATGAGATCTGGAACTAGATCATATTTTGCGCTATTTCGATGCAGGGTTGGGGGTTAAATAGGAGTAAATAAGAAAAAATAAATAAGCAAACTGGTAAGAGTAAAGAAAGTTGGGATTTGGCGTATATACTAGAAGCCAGATTTTTGTATGTTCTGTTTGATACATATTTCCTTTAAGAATGTAAGTTTGAAACAATTATCTTAAAGCAAAATAATTTTAACATACCTGTTTTCATACGCAGGTCATCGTCAAACTTTACATTACATTACACTATGACCTGGTTCACATTTTTTCTCCACCTTGGCTTCCTAACATTCAATTCAAATAAGTTTTATTCTGAAGGTTTGTTGATCATTGAAAACAAGGGAGCCAGAATTTTTCTATAAATTTTTTTATTTTTTTTAGTTTCATTTGGCATCCTGAAAGTTTAAAAAATTGTGTTCAATTTGGGCAGCTTCGAGTACGACTAATTAAATCTTGAATCACACAATCAGATAGCTTCTCATGTTACGAAGTTTTATAAGTTATATTATGTTTTACTTACTTTTTATAGCTTCGAACAATAACAGTGAAATAAAACTGAATTGAACAGATAAAGCACAACAAAAAGTGTTAAAAATATTTCCTACAACCATTAACAATTTATATTATTTGATATAGATAAATTATCTGAGAATATTCCAAGCTTGTTTTGAGTTTGCATTAATTAATGCCATATATATAATAGAAAGTCGAGTGTGTTTGTGATTATTGACATGTCCGCTGAAAATCGTAATGGCGCCTTATTGGAATATATTAAAGAAAGATATTGGGTTACACTTTAAGGAGGTTTGGGGCGCTTCATTAGACGTCCTTCTTTAATCCCAATGTCAGCCCACAGTTAATGTCAAAGTGGCACCAATACGGGAGGATATTCATCTGACCTCTTTTTTAAGGATATCCTGGGACATCCTTACGTGCTGGGATATCCAGCCACGCATTTCAATTTGACATCCCATATTCCGATTTTGCTGTGTGGGAGGTGGGTTACGGCACTCTAGATTCAAGATTACAATTGACTGTAAAAGTTTCAAAATGGCGTAAATTACGAGATGACAATTGCAAAGTTTCCTAAGGCGCTTGGTTTCAAGGTCATTTGAGTGTCATCTCATGTTTCCTAAATGAGACGGTGTATTTTGTTTATACTGGCATCTGAAAATCCATCAAATTCTGAGAAAGAATTTGAAATCTTTAAATACTGTGGAAGTGAAAAGCCACGGGGTCCTAATCTGTGTTTATGATAAACACATGCGTTAATTGACAGTTAATCTTCATCATTCCATAAAAAAACAGTTCACCTTCAAATGACCTTGAAACTAATCACATAATGAAACTCTGATATTGTCATCTAGTTGCTTTCAAAAACTGTGAAACTTTTATACGAATGATTTTTTCCTGTGCTGTTCGATAAAATCAGCCGTTTGCAGACTTTTCAAGAATGTACGGTGCTAGAAAAAGTATAATTCTTGGGTAAGCAATTGGGATTTGGAACTATGACCAATGCAAGGCTCGAGAATTTTATCTTGGAGCCAGAGACGGCTCTCATATAGCCAATAATATTATATTGCAAACAGCTACTGAAAATCAGAAAAACGACGAAGTGGTGAAATTCATTATTGTCAGCTACAACCTATTTTCGGTAATAAATTTAACCTAAAAACGGTAATGGTTCTTACAAAAACATGTAATACATATTTAGCAAATAAAAATACAATTTTGAATCAAACACGTACTTGTTCCTGTTCTGTTTAATATGTGCGACATATTTATCTTGTTTATTTTCATAACAATTAAATATGAAACCCAATTAACTGCGGCGACATAACACACTTTCCCAATAAAATAAACAATTTTTATATAATATTAAATCATACATAAAAAACAAAGTTAAGGATTACTAGCGTACCGACAATTACCTATAGACGTAATTGATCTTTTACAATCCCAGTGTTGAAATCATTGGACCCTTACCGAGTGTTAACATTAAATTCCAGTGTACAGCGGTAATTTTATATGTTTTTTACTAATGCAGTTTTATTATCTCCTTTAATCAGACGCCGCCGCCGAAATTGTGAAACATTGCTTTGACAAAATCTTTGTTTGCCTACATTGTGATAATTCTTGGCATTTGCGTCAACATTTAATAAAGGGAGAGGGTAGACCATCCGAGATTGCAGTTACCCAGTTTCACAAACCGTAGTATAAATCTAGCTATATGTATGTAGGTACATATGTATCAACAAACCTAATACAGTGTGAAATTATAGCGTTGGCGATATACAAAAATGTCTAGTACTTCTCAGGCTGCAGTGTACTTATGGATTTGCGATTTTCCAGAACTGCAATTTGATGAGACAGATCTTTATTGTAGTAGTTGCAACAACAATTTCTTAGACATCTAAAACAAATATTAATATACATATCTCCTCACAAAAGCATATAAGTGCTAGTGGCTCTACTGATACGTGACGGTCACCTTAATTTTAATTTAGATTTACTGGAAGTGATGGCGGGATGTTACAAAAGCTCAGTTGTTTTCAAAACTTACTTGATTACCTATCGAGAGTTATTAAATAAATCCGTATTATTCACTTTCAAGGTATTTGGGGTAAATTTAATAGGAATTTTGAGTTCCATTTATGTCATTTAAATTTGCTTTAAATTTTGCTAATATTTAAGCCGATGATCATACAAAATTTCATAGTAAGGTTTCAGAATTACTGAAAATAGTCCAAGATTGTCCTGTTGTTTCTTTTGAATAGGTAGACTTTTGTTCTCATTTTTAACTAAATCTTCATGATCGTAAGGGTTTATAAAGATACTAGTTTACTCTCCAAGGCCGTAGGGGACCATGTGGATACTAATGTTACAATGAGAATCAAATAAGAAATTGACAAATTCATTTTAGAATTTTAATTGCTGGCATAACCAGAATTCAGGTTATCGAAAGAATGCAAAGATTGAAAGTTAATTTAACAGCTAGTTTTTCTTTTTAGTTTTCATAGATAGTTTTTTCTGTCGTTTGCCAAATCCTATAAAGAATATGTTTTATGCTTAGATCTTTCCGGTGACACACTGTATATTGTGTATATGTCAAAAACATATTTTTCTGACAATATTAAAATATTTCCTGGGTATAATATTTAATTAAACAGCTATAAGCTTTATTGTCATTGTTAAGGGTGTCCTACTTCGGGATCCGCGATAATACAAATTAATATAATTAAGTGCATCAAAAACAACTATCCGTCTAATTTATTAAAAGCGGCAAAGAAAAAACGGTATCTCCCCCGTCCTAATCGCATTTACTATTTATTAATCTATCTCTTCCGCTCGCTACTCTTATACTTAATTATTTCTTCGTCTGCCGCCACCAGCTTCTCCGGCACTAGGCGGCAAGTGGCGGCGCACGGCTGCGCGCTCACACCAGCCGGAAAGCCGTACATCAGTCCACGGTCAGTGCAGTGCAAGCACGGGTCGACAACGGCCTCATCACAGTGGCGCGCTACAACTTAGCTCGCCTGGTGGCGGGCCGCCACGCCATCTGGAGGCTGCGTCGGACCGGCTCCCAACCTTGTGACAATCCCACGGACACGGACTCGTATGTACCACTCTTCAATCTGCACATTGCTTCGCTGGGAATTGCCTTGTGGAATGCACCCTCTTCGATTTTCTCCTTACCTCTATCTACTCTTTCTCTATAAGCTTCCACGCTGTTTGATGGCGTGACACGTGAGAGTGTTTTAGTTATGCACAAGCGAGAAAAGCTTCACAGAAAAGTCTTTAAATTTCTTGCATTCTGTTGATTCTGGAAATGTTAATCAGTTTTTTAATGCTCTCACCATTTGATTCTGTGCGAACATCCGTAGAGGAAATTCCAATAAAATATATAACGATCCTATTGAACAGATGTATGAGAAGTGCGCATGCAGAATTATTCGTTTCGCTTTTGTGTCTATTCCTAGTCTGTTAAGTGTTGACAGCGTTATTCTACAAGAAGGACAAGGAAGTCGCATTCGATATGTTCTCCTTTCTACCATTTAATCGATAGTTTTGTTCTTAATCATTCGAAAGTAAATGATGCACATGTAGAAGCATGCAACGTTGGGTCGTAAAAGAGAAGTTAAACCAAATATTTATATGCCCATTTTTGAGCGGTAATCTCAGTTCAATCACTGCACAAAATTGTACAAACAATATTCCAGCTTTTGCTTTGTATCCTGCTAATTGGTAATAAAAGTAAGCAGTTATTAGTTTTGTTTTCAGCAAAAGCTTCTTAAGTTGTGTTGTAGTCTATTCGCAAAAGTTTCTTTGCGTAACTGTGTCAAAGCATTAAAGAATTGACTCTGCTAGCTGTCAGTTGGCTTTATACATGGTGGGGCAATAGTGCATCGGACCTCGATATCTAGAGTTTAGCTATAGCTAGAAATTTTTTTCAAAATTGCAAGTAAACTTGATAAAAAAGTCTATAACTGGAAATTATTTTCGAACATAAAGGGCGAGCCAAGACGAAATTACAGGACCAAGTGCCTTTTTTTAAAATGAAATGCTATGTATATCAGTACATTTTTTGAAGCCTCTTTCTAGGCTCTATTCATTCCTATATTAGCATTGAATATCTCTCAACCACTTGGATGTAATAAATTTTTTTGTTGAAATGATGCAAATATCTATATTAAAAAAATCAGCACAGTCACAATTATAGGTTTTAAGAAAGCTTATGTGAATGCCAGTTACGAGACATCTAATTAATGTTTTTGAATCATTTTCATTTCCTAGAACTGTACAGGGTGGTCAGAAATTATTTTTCAATTAAGAATATTTTGAATTGAATTTTCTCAATTTTCTCAAATGGAACACCCTGTATATTTTTCAACCATGTGATGTAGAAATCAAAAACGAACATTTTTTAAGTACTTTTCTATGGCTAATTGCAACCATTTTCGTTTTATAAATAAATAAGTGTCAAATTCAAGAATAAACTTGAAAAAGAGGTTTCCTCAAATAATTCATTAGAAAAATTTATAATAGGTGCTCGACGTGTTGCCCATTTTGATTCACTGACACACGTATTTATGCAATTTTGAAATGAGGCCATTTAGTGGGACCATTTCTTCCAATCCATTGAAATAAATAAATACTTAGTATTTAGCAGGTCCTTTACTGTGATGTTTTTTCGTAAAGTTTTTTGCCGTTTTCGTTATTCGACAAGCAATAAAACCTCAGTTTAGTATAAATTTCCGTGTACAACGGAGTATTTATCACATTTATCGGTCGTTAGTTACAATTTGTATTGAATTCAAAATATTTTTAATTGTACAATATGTATGTTAATAAAGTGCAACTTGTAGACGTGACTTTTGTTTTGGGCGAGTCAGACAGAAATTGTTTACTTGCCAATAGAATTTATCACCAACGTTATCCTGAAAGAAGGATTCCTGATATTAGCAGCTTCCAAAACATTCTCGATAGATTTCTGGAAACTGAAAATGTCGAATATAAAAAAAGTGAAAGAATAAAACATGTTGTGAACGAAGAAAATGAGTTTTCTGTGGTGCTTGAGAATCCCCATGTTATTCAAAGAGAAGTGAACTCATTAGTAGGAATAGTAGGCGGTCTGTGGGTCGAATTTTAAAAACAAATAAGTTGTATGCATATCATATTCAAATGCACCAGGAATTATCTGATGACGACTTTCAAAAGCGTCTACAATTTTTTAATTGGGCCAGAGGTAAAATGCAAGATGATGTCAACTTCATCAATAATGCTTTATTCACTGATGAGGTAACTTTTCATAAAAATGGATTTGATAATAGGCACAATTTCCATTATTATGCTTCGGAAAATCCTCACTTTCTTATGCAAGTTGATAACCAACAGAGATGGTCTATAAACGTTTGGAGAGGAATTATTGGAGAACATGTAATAGGGCCACATTTCTTTGGTGGTACATTGACTGGAGCTATTTATCTTCATTTTTTGGAAAACTGTTTGCCACAATTATTGGTAAATCTCCCTGAAAGAATTCGAAATAGGATGTGGTTTCAGCAAGATGGTGCTCCACTTCATTATTTAAAAGCAGTTAGAGACCACTTAAATAATGCACACCCTTATCAATGGATTGGAAGAAATGGACCCACTAAATGGCCTGCTAGATCCCCAGGTCTTACAAAAATGGATTTCTTTTTATGGGGATACGTGGAGGAAATTGTTTATAGAGACACACCAACAACAGTACAAAATATGAAGGAAAGAATAATAACTGCCTTCAGATCTATCACACCGGCAGTTTTAGAAACAGTGGGAACCTCATTTCAAAAGCGCATAGAGATGTGTGTCAATAAAAATGGGCAACATGTGGAACATTTATTATAATTTTTTCTACTGAGTTATTTGAAGAAACCTCTCTCTTTGTTTATTTTTGAATTTTGTAATTATTGTTCAATAAAACGAAATTGGTTGCAATTAGCCATTGGGTACTTACAGTAAGTACTTACAAAAAATGTTCTTTTTTCATTCCTACATCACATCGTTGAAAAATATACAGGGTGTTCCATTTGAAAAAAAAATGAGAAAATTCAGTTTAAAAAGTTCTTAATTGAAAAATTATTTTTGGCCACCCTGTACAGTTTTAGGAAATGAAAATGATTCAGAAACCCATAATTGTGACTGGTGATTTTTTTAATATCCATCTGCAGATTGCATTATTTCAACAAAAAAATTCATTACATCCAAGTGGTTGGGAAATATTCAATGCTAATATAGGAATGAATAGATCTTAGAAAGAGGCTTCAACAAGTGTACTGATATACATAGCATTCCATTAAAAAAAAGGCACTTGGTCCTGTAATTGCGTCTTGGTTCGCCTTGAATGTTCGAAAATAATTTCCAGTTATAGACTTTTTTATCTAGTTCACTTGCAATTTTTTAAAAAATTTCTATCAATCGTAGAACTCGAGATATCGAGGTCCGACCCACTATTGCCCCACCCTGTATAATTTTATGTGGAAATAACTATAGAATGGGCATTTAGGATAATGCTTTATTACCTGACTAACACTCAAATGCTCTGTTGACTTCGTAAGCTTCAAAATGTTTAATTAGTAATCCTTCTAACCAATCATTTTTCGCTACATTATCGACGATTTGAGTTATAATTGTTATTTCTCTATATCTGGCAATTTTTCAATATAATTGATATTTAAAATTCGAATTATTCTGGGTAATCTCTAGTAAAACCATATAAACCACATCGGTGTATAAATATTTGCAGCGATGGATTTGTCAATACTACAAGGAAATATCTGATCCTAAGAGCTTTGGTTAGGTTACTAGTTAGTAAAACCTGACGCTACATCTGAGGATTATAGTAAAATAGTTCTCTTTAATTGCACTCGTATAGGTAGATAAGAATATAGTAGATAGATAGATAGATATGCCAGTAGTGTCAATCAACACAAAGGTATTTGGAACCTTCAGTTTGCTGCGATAACATAAAATACTGGAACATATACAGTATGTCCCAAAAAAAACATATTTAGATGAAAATGGCAGAAAAGACACGACATAGATCGAGAAATAATAATAATAATAAATGGTCTTTATTTATATATATAAAAAAAAATACAATTTCTTAATATAAAGGGCGAAGTTTAGCTCAACAGCTATTATACCACGTATACTCTTAAAAACATGAGAATAAGATACTTGTACTAAACAGATACTTATATAAAACTAGTAGAATTATTTCGAGTAACAAAACAAAATAATGATTATAGACTGTGACTAAGAATAATTAATTGTCGTAGAATTACATACACAAAACAATTTGTACAAATAAGTAATTGAAAATAAATATATATATCCTATACAGTTTTACACATATTACGTACACTGTTGGTTACATAACAAGTTTTTAATTTTACACTTAAATGTATTTATGGAAAAATGTTTCAAATAATTCAAGCAGATTATAATTTGATATAGCGTTGTAGGAGAAAAAGCACAGAAAAATGGCAGTACTATGTTGTGGCATGGTCAAAATATCAATAGATCGTACATATTTACATTATGGATACTTCTTCGACTTACAAGTTTTTGCTTAAGATACTCCGGCACTGAAGTAGTAAGAACTCTATGAGCGCAAACATCAGCAGGTGATATTTATAGGTATTTTCAAGAGCCAAGCCATCCAAGTTCCAAACGTTGCTGTGAAACATGTTGAAATTTCTTTAGTCCAAGAATATGACGAATACAAGTTTTTGTAACCTATTTATTGTACTTTTGTCGAGATATGAAAAATACACAATAATACCATAATTAAGAATAGATAAAACTAAAGATTCACACAGTTTTTACCTTAATTTATGGGCTTGTTCGGCATTTTTTTTAATTTCATATATCGAAAATGCAAGTATAAAATAATGGATCTGCAAAAAATCAGATTCTTGTTCGTACGTTTAGTATCTTAAAAACTATTACAAATCTCCACCTCGCGAAAATGGGGCGTGTCCAGGCGCTACGTCACTATATGTATATATACTATATGTATGGACTCGGCTATTTCAATAGACTTGATGCTCATTTGTTGTTATAATTATGTGTTTTCGAAGTATTGTTTGTTTTGCTTACTTCTTGACAGTAGGGAAATACGATTTGGTGAAATGTCAAAAAAATTACAATTTTCTCTCGCTCCTGTCGGGACGAATTTTCGATTTTGAACCTGCAATTTACGATTAGAATTCATCGCCGACCTTCTCCTTTCCGTAGACAGATAGAATGAACTTCCACTCGACGTATTTATTTAGTTACCAGCGTTTGAAAATTCCATGTTTTTCGACCTTTCGGGTTAAATTTGAAAGGTCCTAGAAAGCCACTTTTCTTACGTCACTTACGTATAGTGACGTCACAAATGAGCGCTCGGTTTTTGCAACTATTACTAATTTGAACTCCTTATATCTCAAGAACGGAAAGTTAATAATACGAAATTTTATGTGCATAATGAGGAATATCGAGTACTACATGAAAAAGTATAAAAACCATATAAAAAGAATATCATGGAACAACATATGTATATTGGCATAAACAAGTTTCAGCACAACGTATGTTTTTTTAATCAATTTGTTAACATATGTTATAAATCTGAGTTTTGATTCAAAGATATGATACCTAAATTTTTTTAACTTTCTGCTGTTAGAAGTCTACTATTATCTAATAAAATATTTATATTTTCACCCAGCATTTGGTGACACATATTTTGACTAAAAATATTTACTGTCGATTTATTTGGGTTAATTTTTAAATTTTGTTTTGTAGCAAAATAATAAATCTCTTTCAAGTCAATATTTATTGAGTTTGTAGCTGTGCGGTAATTGCTAGGATCGAATGAGAAATAAAGTTGTGTATCATCGGCATATGCTTGCACAGAACACTGCTGTAGATTTACAAACATATCTGCTGTGTAGACAAAATAAAGAACAGGTCCCAGTACAGAACCTTGAGGAACACCGGATGATATTAACTGTCTACGAGAATAATTATTTGCAAAAAATACTCTCTGACTACGACCTGTCAAACAAGATTTGATACAATTTACAGTTGTGTCGAAATAACCTTTATTGCCAGGGTTGAAACGGCTTACTATTTCTTTGAAGAAGTTTTGAATTTCTTAGTCGCTAGTTCAATATTAGGTTATAGTTTTTATCTACTACTCTGCTACTATGTATTATCTTACTTTTTATTGGGTATTTTGACACTGAAAAATATTTAAAAATGTTTACATATTAATTAATGAACAATTAATACTATCCATAAACAAATAGCGTGAGTTATAATAATTCGCTTGTGAGCTATTATGTCGCTAGTAGTATAGTAGATATATGCAAAGAATAGGTGATAGATGGAACTAATTCCCATAAAGACGAGGTTTGAGTTTATTAGTTCATTGTTGTTATCTTTTTGACGTACTAAAAGTGTAGAAAAATCTGAGTTTGAAAAATGCGTTTTTTGGCAGTCATCTTGAAAACATTTTAAAAAATCATAAGAAATCGCGTGTTGTATCAATTTAGAGAAAATTTCATGCTGACAAAGATTATGATATTGGTTTTAAAAAACAAAAATAAATAAAACACTAAAAGTCACTGCAGTCAATTTATACACAAATATCGGGAAAAGTACTCATCCCACGAGGAAAGTTATAGATAGTGGACTTTTAGTAAATAAATTTACCTCAAAATCATTACCTATGACTTTTTTCATGGTATAGTTGGAAGGTACATGACCAAAACGAAACGAGACAATTGCCCATTTTTTAAGTACCTCGGAAAGTTCTGGGCCTACAAAACACCATTACGGTTTGAATTATAGAGAATTTATCCTACTTTAAAAAAATGAGTAATAACATTTTCTGTACAACGCATACTTTAGGAGATACTGAGGAGAAACAGAAACAAATGCAAAAATTTCGCTGTTTTCTGGGCAGCTCGCACAGTTCTTTTGGTGCGTTCGAGTTCGCTATCAGATTTACGTATGTTCTGACTATCCCCCCTAGAAATGGAATAAAATGGGTAAATTGCGGTGGATTGCGAAATAGCTCAAAACGCAATTTTCTGGAATTTTGATGATTGCGATATATCAAGACTGGGAAGAATAATATAAAATACGTAAAAAGAAATGTGTTGCGTACATCTGGCAACCTTCAGTAATTTTATTAAATTCTAATACACTAAACTTAATTTTTGAGAAATATGTACAGGTATTTGTCATACTCTAGTAACTAAAACACCAGACATTAAATTATCGTATGTACTTAATCTGTTTTAGGAATGTACACATTTATTATATTTTCATGTTTCATCCATTTAACTCTTTTTGTATTCCAGTTTTTGCTAACAGCTCTCGTAGAACACAGGGGTTTCGATCGCATAGTAAATATATCTATTTCACAGCACATATTTCTTAATTATTGGTTAAACCAAATATACTGCAGAAAGTATTGTGGGTTGCATAGAACAACGCAGACCCAAATTCTTAGTAATTTTTAGTTTATAGTATGGTAATATGTTAATTGAGACTTGAGAGGGGATATCACTTTTATTAACTGGCTGATAGCAGAATTGGCCATTTCTGTAGCCAATTCTGTAGCAGCATATACTTAGACTTACAGTTTTTTGATAATCATTCAGTCACGAGTTGGGTCACTTCTGCTATTATCAAACTTTCTCTTAGTGTTCTATCTAATAAAAGGTAATTACATTTATTTAATTAATTCCTCTCAGTAGTATTTAACGGCCTTTAGCCATATTTTTCATTTCTGCTAACTAAACAACCATAATTCTGAAACATGTGCTGATAATATTTTTTCTTCTTCCCAAACGTAGAGTTTTGCTGCCAAATAAATAATTTATCTATAACTGATTATACAACTGATTATTTAAATAGATAACTGATTACATAGATAATTAACAAATAACTGATTAAACAACTGATTATTAATAAATAACATAGTTGATTAAATATACAACTGATTAGATAAATAACTGATTATTTAAATAGCTGATTATATAGATAATTAATAAATAATTTACATAGTTAATACAAATTATTTAAATAATTTACCGAAATAGTCTACATAATTTACACAAAGAAAATCACTCCTTTCATTTGATGGTTAAATGCCTGCTAGATTCCATAAGACAGATAGTCCAGTCAAACTCAGTATAGTCAAGTGCAGCATTCATAGTCTAGTCAAGTCCAGTTTAGTCCAGTCAATCCAAACCAACAGCAAAACCCTAGCGTTACACAGGTTAGCAAGACGTCAAACCACGTCGAGGGACCTTCTGTGTTCGGAGAGGCTGTTAGGAAAAACTACCGGAACTCACCAGGAGCCCTCATCCACTACCTATCCATCGTCAGGAGGATTGGTGAGATTCTGAGAATTTCATTGGTATTTTTTTTTGTTGTGTAATATTTACTGTATAACTTTCATTGCACTATATATTTCTTTTCTTTTAATGATAAATTAATTAAACTATAAATATTTTCTCTTGGAAATTGTGATAATATTATTTAATATTTCTATTTCATAATTGATAACATTATTTTATACTTTTTATATTGATTAAATTCGTTGATTTGTTCTTATATTGATGATTTTTCTGAAGTTATTAATAAATAAGTATCTTTTATCGTAAAATTCAATTTTTCATTTTTTTGTTTGTCTGTCCGCCATAAGATCAAATCTTTCCACGGCGCGGCGGTTGGTTTCACCATCACAGGGTAGCAGTAAGTCTTAAATTTTCCGTGGATGGCGCTCATAATATTTACATCATTTTAAGCTACCTCTGAGTGTTGGAACAAACTAGCTAGGTAAAATATCACAAAAATATTGGTTCAACCTCTGGCTGATTTAAAAATATTTATTAATTGAACCCACGAAATCCCAGCCACGCACCAGATCAGCTAGCCGTTCGCCGTCACTACTTGTGTGTTGGTTGAATTGCCTTTGATTATCACCTTAACCGGTGATATATCATTGTTAATTTTTCTAGGGCCAAGTAGTGATGTAACAAATGTTTAATCACTTTTATACCTGATATTGTAAACTTTGTCAATAAAATTTGCCTGCCTATATTCATATCTAAATTTAAAAAGAACATTTGTATGGTCTAAAACTATTTGAGTAAGAACACGATTTTCAGTTTTTTTCCAAGAATCTTGAATCCCTGAATTTATTAATTTTAAAGTCTTACGTTGAACAGAGATGTTTAGTAGTAATTCTCTAATAGCCTGTCATTTTTTGATTGAAATGGCCTTTCCACTGAGTCGTGATGTTCCATATGTGCCATAAAAGCGACGGCTATAAAACCTGGACACATGTTGTGTATTGTATCAGATTTTAAGTATAATGGATCATGACGTTAAATCAGTTTTAGCGGAGGATGCTATAAAATATTAAAAATTTAATCGTTTTAATATACTGGCGTTTTGGCGACCCTCCGGAATATTGAAAATCAGTATATGCTACATATATATAATGTTTTTCGTTGAATTGGTTTTGCTTGCTTTATTAAATTCTCCACTTCCTGAAGTGTTGTCTAATTAGTGGACATCTTACTAATTAGTAATTAAAAAACTAAAGGAAACATTATATTCTTTGCAGTATTCACAGATTCACTTATTGGACGTTTTATATCGGGTGTCCAGACCATGTCCAGACTTTTGGATGCGCTCTAAGATTTTCAGCAAAGAAAGTTTTCAGACAAAAGTTGTTTGGTTAAATAAAAAATATCATATCAAACAAAACCTAACCATTTTCCAGTAGTAATATTTTTTCTGAGAAGCATAATCCACGCAAAAAATGGGGGTCGCCATCTTAAAGTCACCCTCACCCCCCGCGAGGGGGAGTGAGAAGTAGTTTGGTGTTGAAAAGATGTCATTCTTAAAACCAAACAACTTTTGTCTGAAACTTTTTTTACAAAAACTTGCTTTAATTGAAATATTAGACCGTGTCTAGAATATTTGGACACGCGGTATAATTGTTGCACATTCTATGGGATACTTTTTTTTTGCTGTAATGTTAGCTTTAGACATTTTTTGATTAATTACAAAACATTTAAGAAAACCGCTGCCTACGAAATCACTACTTCCACGTCCATATTTTCTATCCAAGTCTCTTTGAACGAAAGCATCTTGATAGTATATTTGCACTCCAGTATGTGGAAACAATAGGGGGTCAGTGATTTAGCGCGTCTAGCTTGCGTACTAGCGTACCTAGCAAAGCAGATTCAATTCCTGCTCCCCGCGAAATAATTTTAATTATAAAATTATCCCAAAGATGTGGTTTGGACTCCACTATAAACTATAGGGCCTCGTTTTTCTTTACGTAACACAAAATTATTCTGGATTTTCAAGGAGTTGTGAAGCGGTCTAGAAAACATTTAAGAAAACAAAACATTTAATTGCTCATAGAACTTTATAGAATAATATTTGACATGGTTTGAACCGCATGCCACTTCAATAACTTTTCGACTGACCGACGTTTAATGACAGTGAGGTGGCTGATGCCAAAAAATTTTATTCAGAACTTTTGCTCTCGTACACACCCAATCACAATTTTATTTTGAATCTTGAAAAAGTCTCTTATTACTAAAGTAAATCATTTCGATAATTAAACAAAGAAAAAAATGTACCTACGTATCGATTTGAGAACCTCCTTCTCTTTTTTTAGTCTACTAAAAAGTTCTGCAAATGGGTATTGGCACGTGTTTCCACCCCTTAGGAAACCACCCTTTAAAATTCGTGGGTTCAAAATTATAGCAAGAGATGTGGCGTGTGCGAGTCGGACGTACACGTAAATAATTTGTGCCGTAACAAAAGTACCTCCCCCTCGCGTTTTCGAGGATGCTGAACAGGATGGCGGTGGCTGAATTTCTCTTTGGGGTTGCGCAAACCCCTAAACGGCAATAAACCACCCCCAAATGGGGTTAAACACCTAGGATATAATTTTCACGGCTCCAAAATATCCTACCCCCGTTTTCGAGGATTCTGAGCATGATGGTGATGCTGAATATTTATCCCGACCCCCAAAACCCCTCCAACGGCCAATAATCACCCCCGGAAGAGGTGATTTTTAAAAAAATATATATCAGCGGCAGAACGTACATACTGCCCGTTTTAGAGGATGCTGAGCACGATGGTGTTGCTGAATATTTATTCCGACCCTCCGCATCCCCTCCAACGGCCAATAATCACCCCCGGAAGGGGTGAAATTTTTTTTATATATCAGCGGCAAAACGTATATACCCCCGTTCTCGAGGATGCTGAGTACGATGGTGATGCTGAATATTTATTCCGAGCCCCCGCAACCCCTTTAATGGCCAATAATCAGCCCCGGAAGGGGTGAAAATCGTTTTTTAATATCACCGGCAAAATGTACATACCGCCTGTTATCGAGGATGCTGAGAAGAGGAGAAATAATGATACTTCTCCTCTTGATTGTATGGTTACAATTTTTCTTCTGACCAAAAGTTGAATTTTGCAATTTGGTCTACTTAGCTTGGCGGAGGCGTGGAATCCCGACGAGGTGCGATCCTGAAGATGGCCGCGGGTACCCGGGAAGAAGGACGTAATATTCAGGTCCTGACAACGCGGATTTCCAGGAGACGCTGCGTCGGAATAATATCCAATACTTTGAGGATAACTCCAAATATTTAATCTATGCTTTGTGCCTTGCTGCAATGGTGGTTTGGTCCAGGATTTTACATGAAAAAGGGGTAATGTAAAGAACCAGTTGATAATAGAAAAAAAAAAAAAATTAAAATTGTGAGAAAAAAGAAATACAAGAAAACTACAAAAAAACTATGGTGACGAAGGTCACTGCAAAACCAAACTAAGTATTAGCAATTTAACAAAAAACCTGAGTATTGATAAAATTTTACTTCTGAAAATATATGAATAAGCTACTGATTAATATAATAAATGAAATGAATAAATGAGAAAACTCTACTGTTATTAAATTTTAGCCGTTCATAAAATGGCTGACTGGTTATGGCCAATAATTTGAATAAAAGTAAGAAAATTTAGTACAACTGAATTAGATAGAGAATTTCTGAATTACTATCTGAAAAAAAAACTAATACTGTAACAAATACAGCCAACAAAGTTATGGGTTTAATCTCCCGAAAAATAAACTAATAAAAAATTATCTCTTAACCTCTTGTACTAACACGAGGTTAACTAAATGCGACAAAATGACTTTAGGTTTCGACTTTTAATGAAATGAGATTGTCTACACACAATAATTAAGAAACAAAGATTTTAATTTATCCGTTGAATAATTTCCGAGTTTAATCCTCGTCCACAATAATCTAAATAATGACAAAACACCACGGTATTGTGTCTCAAGCGACCACAAAATACAAAATTGCCGCGATAATTAATGAGTTAACTTGTGTCCAATGGACGCGGAAATCGTACAAACATGTGTGTCAATAAAAATTAATTATTACACGGAATATCCTTTAATTCCCAAAAATAACTATACAGCAACGTTAACTCAATAATATAACATCATTTAATAATCAAATATATTCAAAATATCAAAGGATTAAAGAAATAAACGTGAAAATTCGTTAAAGAATAAGTAAACGATCTTAACTCACCAAGGGCAAAAGCGAAAGTGAAGTAGCATGGATATTTCAAATGGCCTCAGTTATGTTTCTACCGCGTATGCGCACTTATTGACTTCGCGTCGGCATTACCGCGGGTAATTCAAATTTATATAGCACGGGTGCTTCAACGAAAAAATAATTTTTTCGTTACAACTCTCTCAAGAGGCGCACGCGCTCGTGTTATAACGGCCGCGCGGAACCCGATTTCCAACATTAAATTAAAATTATAAATAACAGAGATAGGGTTCCGGGAGGGACTTTTTATTGGAAATTTTCTCCTTTTTAGAGTCTTTTTTTCAATTTCCGCTATCGCTTATAGTATTTGAGTAATTGCCAAAAATCTGAGCGACTTTTTTTTTCGTTTTTTGTTAATAACAAATCCAATTTTTGTTGGCGGAAAAAAATAAGAAAGTTTCTTTTTCGGAGTATTTTTCGGGATCGAATGATCTATTGCTCATATTTTTTGAACTCTTAGAACTATTTTTCACAAGACTAGACTAGTAAATAAATAATAGAGTAAGATTCTAAAGCCGCCTGACCTACGTCATTTTAGCAAAGCTAATACTTTGGCAATACATTGTTTGATATGCAGTTAAGAACGTATGCATATTTGCTGTCTTGAAAGCACGGTACAAAAAAACCTTACTAACCTACGTTAAAGTATTATCGCTGGTTTTCATATACAGAATATTGTTAAAAACCAATACCCATTATAGCCAGACACTTTCCGCGGGCTCTAACTTCCGCCAGGCGCTTTAAAGCTTGAAAAAAAACCAATCTAACCTAACATAACTGTGAAATCATATCTACTACCAACTATAAAAAACGAAACAAAACAAAAAATTTATTATGTTATCTGTAAAAGGGCCCCGCTTTCAAGCTAGCAAATATGCATACGTTCTTAACTACATATCAGACTATTTATTGCCAAAATATTAGCTTTACTAAGATGACGTAGGTTTGGCGGCTCTGGGATCTAGGTCTATAAATGTAATGTATTAGTTAATACATAAAACAACATTGTTCTCATGTATCGTACGTTCTGACCTAAGTAAAATAAGAAATAATTGGAAACAGACCTCTTTTGATTAAAATTTCCTAACTCCTGAAATTTAGTTGCGCAAATCACCTCTAACTAGAATGTCATACCCAGGGAACATATAAACACATCGGTACTTTGAATTTATCTATCAGTATCGAGAAGGACGGGCAATACGCCCACCAATGCGTAGGATATCCTATATTGACGCAAAACATAACAAGATTTTTTAAATTTACCAGAAACGTCATTAAGGCTCTATCAAAAATAGGATTTTAAAACCTTTAGTATAATATTTTGTTCACTCTAATCCGGAAAATTTTGAAATACGGCTCTGTAGTACCTTGTCGGCAGGTAATAGCGTTGTCTTTGATATTTAGATGGCTGGTTCTTATTGCCGTTTTTGTGCTCATTAACACATTCAGCGCCATGGCGGACACCGGTGTCTGATAACTACAGTTGGATCAGGCCATAGCGGTCACCGGTGTTCGCCTTACTTAGCCATCAGCATTGGCCAGCGGACACTGACATTCGAAGAGTCGTTTTCATTAATTGCCGGCCATGGCCCTGGCGTATAATGGCGTATATGACATGGATTCTTAATAAAAAAAATGCTAGATTTTGAAAGCTGTGTCCGCGATTTTGATCGCTGTGGCCTGCTGAGAATGACTTAAAATTATAAGTATTTTAGAGGCCAGGGCGGACATGTCAGACCGTATCGACAGCTTAGCGCGGTGTTCGCCGATTTATTTGTGTTCGCTAAAATGACCGCTGCGGTCTAGGAAATTAACCAAATTTTCGATAAATGTGTCCGCTATGGCTTGGTGTGATAACAATATGCATTTTTTTAATATGGGGCCAGATCAGATACCGGTGTCTGCCGAGTTAGTTTTATGGGTGGTCTCGTGCGCAGATTCAACAATATTAGCTTGGCGCTAAACTATAAAAGAAGGCCTTTTATCTTGTTTTGTTCCTTTACATTAATTTGACATTAGTGTTCAATTTACGTAATAGATACAATGTTTTAAATACATGATTACTGCTAAGCTAGGTTATCATCCATTATCGACATTAAAAACTGCTGTGATAAATTGTACAACTGGCTTGAATAAGGCAGCATAGTCTTTTGTGTAAGCAAATAAGAACTTGATATTGTCTGAGAGGAAGGGCAGGATTACACTAAGGGAACTTTTGCAAGAACGCTGCACAAAAACAGATCTGTTTGTGAAGTGCGAGAGTGCAAACAAAATAAGATCGACATGTTTACTGCTACTGCTGTCCTTGTTTGGTGCTCACTTACCGCAATCCCCTCATGCAGCGATAACAAAATAGACGCTACTGTTCACTAAACATAAACGGTCTGTAGAAACCGCAGGCAGAACCTTCATTTGCCTTAAGTGATACAGAAATTAATAGAGTAATCAACTTGATGAGGTTTATCATACTTCACACAACAGCATGTGTAGAGTTATTTTATTACACAACTAATTGTCACTGGTTTAGAGACAAGACAAAAGATTTTTTATTAAAATATTTTAACTTTGTATTTAAATAATAATAATATTTCGTTTTTAAAATAATTATCGATCAGTTTTTGGTTCAAGGCCAACTCCCAGAAGTGACAAATATTTTATACAAAAATCAAACAAGCTAACCATTATACCTCTCGCGCCGATTTACTGCACCTTTTATACAATTGTTGCACATTCTAGCATACTCTTCGCAGTTTGTTTAATAAATAATATTAGTTTTAGACATTTTTAGTTTAATTACGAAAGAATAATTTTTTTTTTAATTTAAAGAAATTTATAACTTTTTTATTTATTGATAGATTTTGTTCAAATAGGGTTCTTCTTCTAGCTAACAGTAACTTACTGTCCAAATTTCAATACAATCGGCCTTTTCTTTCTTAAGTTATCGTGCTTACAAGAAACGTGACGGACGGACAGACAGACGGACGGACGGACATTAAGTTGTTCAGAATTCGATCACCACATAACCTTTTACGGTAATGAAGATTCAGTTAGAAATGAGAACAAAGAGCTAAAATGAATTTATTTACCTACCTTGACTTAAACAATTTTCATTCTGATGCATTTACATGAAATCTATCATTCTGTTTTTGGAAATGCTTAGCCGTTGAAACGTTTTTCGATCTTATTCCGCAGTTCATCAGTGTTAGGGAACTGAGAGTAATCCGCTAACGGGCGGTGAATAAAAATAATTTTAATGTATTAAAAAAAGAAAGAGATAGTGGACTGTTGCGGAAAAAGAGATTTATATGGATCCTACCTTTACTCCTTCCAGAATTCAGTGGTCCAGCTTCAGGAGGCCTCCAGATAGGGAATCCCAAGATGTTGTTAATCTTCCAAGATCAAAATGACCCTTGTACACACACAAGCGGAAATTTACACACAAAAGCGAAGTTGATTAGTAATAATCTTTGCGGTATACGACACTCGTCTACAGTGACACGAGGTTAGACAGCGAATATTTCGTTAGGCATCACCAAAAAATCTCTTTTTGTTAGCGCGCAAAGATACAGGGTGAGCCAAAAATGAAAGGCGCACGAGTGCATTTTATTTCTACTTAAAGCTAACGTTAAATAAAGTTAATGAAAGATAAAATTAAAGTAATATAATACCTATAATAATTAAAAATAAAACTAGTAAATAACTGAGGACGGAACAATCAGAAAGGCACAAAGCCACTCATAAAGATGTTCCATGCAAAACCAAGACAATTTCCAAAAACAGAATGATAGATTACATGAAAATGTAATCCATTAGAACGAAAAATTTTTAAGGCAATGTAGGTAAATAATTTGTTCTCATTTCTAACTGAATCTTCAGTACTACATGTAGATACTAAATTAATCTGCATGGCCGTAGGGGACTGTGTGGATGCTAGTTGTTGAATGAGAATTTTCAAAGAAATTATACTTTATTTTAGGATTTTAATTTGCTAGCATAACCAGAATTCAGGTTATCGAAGGAATGCAAAGATTTCATTAGTATTTTTACACATAGCTTTTGTTCTAGTTCTCATAGATAGTTATTTTTCCTGCTGTTTGTAAAATTCTACAAAGAATATGTTTCAATACAATTAAGCAAACAAATAACAATTCACTTTAAAACTTGTATTTAGTTTGTAGCTCGCCGAAATAAGCCATCAATACATTTTCGGAAAATGAATTTATCGTCTTCTTTTTGCGCCAGTCCATAAAAGTGGAATACGTTTACTCATATTTTTTCTGGATCTTTCAGGAAGGAGGTTAAGTGAGCTTTGTTTCGCAGCGTTCACAATTTCTGGTGGCGTACTATAAATAATCTCCTGATCAGTCGAAACATCCATATTCCCTTCTATTTAAACGATTTTCAGAGAAATTTTCGCACTATTTCGCAACAACAGCATTGAAAATCACTAAAAGTCGATCACAAATGAAAAGTTTTGATAGATGGCGTCAGATTGTTGACAGACGAGTCCATTTCTAAAGGAGAGGTCGGACAACAGGGTGATTGTCACACTAGGGTCACTCTGGCAATTTTAGCCTTTCATAAATGAGGGAATGGTTACCCTCCCTGCGTTCATGATCAAAAAAGAGTTAGAGTTACCCTATTGTGATCCTTTTGTTCCCGCAGTCCTGACCACGGAAATAATCACTCTGACATGCTCATTTTCACATAAGTCATTTATTTTGGTATAGGGTTAAGTATATTTAATCTTGAAATATCTTTTAAAAATCTTCTCCCTATTGCCCATTGAGTTAGAAGGTAGGGAGAAGCTGTCACGTGATCAAAGACAGCAGCATTTCGCCATCTTGTTACTACTTTTCCGTCAAATAGTGACAGTTTGTTTTCTGTGCGATTTATTGTGATTTTTACTGATAGGTTGTTAAATTTTAGACAATAAACATTAAAATAACTATGGTGCCGCGTGCTAAAAGAAGTTGCTCTTCTAGAGATGGTGTTGACAAGAAGAAATTAACGGGAATAACATTTCATAGGTAGTGTAAACAACAAACAGAGCCGTATTAAAAAAAAACAGCTAATTAAATGTTTTTTAATATACTCAGGTTATGTATTTCGTAGAATAGAAACAAATGGTTTATTTTAGGATAACATTGCACATTTTATATATCAAGGTAAATAAAAACTGTTAAAACTCTTGCATTTATTGAATTGAACATTTATTTACGTTATCCAGATAGATCGTCTCGTCGGGGTACAAAGTTTTTATTATTTTAATTAGTCCGGGTCTGGAAAAACCACCATATTGTTACTACATTTAGCCACGCCTACTGATGCCGTTTCGGTATAGGAATTTTGTATAGGATGTCTTCACCCTACCTTCTAACTCAATGCTATTACCCTTGTTCTGAACGTACCCCAGATGTGTGGAGAAAGTGGAAATGCCGGCTTCTCACTGGTCTAAATCGAAAACTATCGGATAATGGTCAGTTTATTTAATATGATTGGAATTTTTTTTTAACAGTATAATAAAACAAACAAAATTGATTTTCAAACCTGCAACATTGACAAAAGTGTTTATAAGAAATATTTGCAGTGAATAAATTATTTGAAATTGATTCTATGTTCGTTGTGTGACAAAGAATATCGACATAATTTTGTCAAAGAAAAAAAAACATTAACGAAAATTTATTTTTCAGTTCTTTGACAAAGTTAAACATTCATAATAATTTATGTATGGCAAATCAATCAAATATTATATTAGAAATTTGTTGTACATATAGTGATTGAATAATATCTCCACTGGAGGAAAAATTAGATATTATTTAAAAATGAATTATTTTTTTATTTGCTCATAATTACTACATATTTCTATAATGCCTAAATTATATTTTTTAGTTTGTTCTGGGTAGTTTTAATTATATGTTTTTGTATAGTTAGCTTTAGGTAGTTTTTTAGTTTAGTTTAGTTCTAGTGTGTATGTGGATACAGGGTACCGATGTAAAACAGCAATGTAAATTATGTAATTTAATGTATAGCCAAGGGCTAAATAAACATATTATATATCTATCTATTATTGTAATAGACATATTTTTATAGAATTTAACAAACAGCAGAAAAAAACTGTCTATGAGAACTAAAAAGAGAAACTATCTCTAAAATAATTTCCAACATTTGCATTTTTTCGATAACCTGAATTCTGGTTATGCTAGTGCTAGCAATTAAAATTCTTTTTAGTTCTCATGGATAGCTTTTTATGCTGTTTGCCAGATCATATAAAGAATATGTTTTATTATAGCTATATTATTGATGAACAATTACAAGCTGTTCAATAAAAATGCAAGAGTTATAGAAAGGGCTTAATTAAAACACTGTTATTTTACTTTCAATTCACTCTTTAATTTATAATATATTAAGCACTTGGAAGGTACGCCTACATATATTGTGTCCAAATCTTGCATAATTTCTTTTGCAGTTTTTTCCGCTTTTGCAAAACCAAGAAATGAGTCTGACAAATAGTCCACCCACTATCACACTTTTTGCAATTCGTTCAGATTTTCTCCATTCATCGGTTAGAGGATCCGGAATATCATTGTCTATCACTTGTAGCACGTCAAATTCAGATAAAATTGCCCTTATTCTAAATTCGCAGACACTATATTTTTCACCATTAAATGGTTTAATATGTCTCTTTGCACCTTTATTTTCCATTGTCTTTGATTTGAGTCACCTAGAAGAATTTTCTTTGAACACTCAGTCACTAATTACACCCACGGTATATCCGAAAAGATTTATTCAAGTCACAGCGCTATCTGGGCCCATAACCTATAGAAAGGGCCTAATTAAAACACTGTTATTTTACTTTCAATTCACTCTTTAATTCGTAATATATTAAGCACTTGGAAGGTACGCCTAATATTAGCAAATGCATAGAATCAACTAAATTAAAAAGTATTTTTTATTAGTAATAATCTTACTTAGCATTTTTATACGTATATCCTTCTTAAAGCTGCGTCGTGCTCTTAGTCATTTTAACTTCACAATATTTAAATTAAGATGAATGTTTATAAACACTTTGATTGATTTTTGTTGAGTTAACACTTATACTCCAACAAGAGTTAAAAATTATTTAAAAATCGGGGTAAATTTATTTTTATACGGAATATTGTAGGTTGCAATACACCGTCTATACACCGTGATTTAAAAAACATTGATAATAATTAGTCACATGAAACAAATATTTTGTAATTTGACACTTTGTCGAGACGGCCGCTTAAAACATTATTTTCTATATTAAATATCACCTATAAATAATTAGGATAGAGTTCCGGGAGTCGAGACATTCTTAACTTAAGCTAATTTCGTGTCCATTAAAAACTTTCTTGAAAATGTAAACTATCTATGATTTATCAAGAAATTAGCAAAACACTAGAACAATCTTACTTAATTTGTTTATATCTTACAATTGCAATTTTTGAGGGCACGTTTTTTTATTTATTGTACTTACCCTCCAAAGACTCTCATTCACAATCGAATGAATTTATTATTCTTACCGGATAAAAAATTGTCATTTTATATTTCATCCATGTGTCGCATTTGCACTTGAGAATAAAGACAATTCATTTTATATTGACTATAATAAGTGGTTTGTGCTTTGCCAGAGGTAGATTCGTTTTCCCAATTTCATCTTCACAGGCTTAATGCGGCTTTAGTTTTTCCGACTCAAAGCAATCCTTTTTTTATTTCACTACTACTTTGAACGTTGTTCCATTTTCCGCTATAATGACGATCAATAGACCTAGCTCTTGACCCGTTCTTGTAATTTATTGTTCGTGTTGTTGCTAGAAAATAATCTTGTATGGTTCTTTAGTTTCTCATAAATCCATTGCGTACAACTAAGCCTTTCATGAAATACATGTCACCGTTATTTCCATCTGCGACTTTGATATTTCTTTATGGCAAAGCGAAGTTTCGATGTTTGTCTACTAATACTTTAGACGGAAAAAAGGAACATCTATGAAATTTTGCACACACCTTTATTTTGACCTCAGAAGCAACGTCTCAAATATCCCTATTGATATCGTGCTTGCGTTTTCAGTTATTCAAGGCCAAAGAGCACAAAAATCAGTTTTTCGAAAATATCTGGCTTTCTGTGCGTCCTACGACTTTTTTGTTTATTACAAAAGAGCAGGAAATCCTCTACAAAAAAGGTTATATGCATCTTTTACGTACAACCAACCATTCAGTAAACAACACACTGCTAAGTTTTGTAGCAGATGTACTTCTAAACACCATCCTTTCTAATGGCACTAAAGGATGTAACACAAATTCTGGGTGAAGAAAAGTTGGGCTATCCTGCTCAATACTTTGTGGCCATTGTTAAGGTCAGTTATATCTCAACGCAAATGGCGATTGAAGAAATAATAGAAAATATTGAAGATGAAGAATATAGTGAAATATTACAAAAGCAGAAAAAATGATGAGGAAGAAGTTAACGAAAAGAGAAAATAGAATGAAGAGAAACATGTGGAGGGGGAGGAGAGGACGAAAACGAGCTGTAAAGCGTACTTAAATCAAGGAAAAAACATGGATTAGGCCTATTGGGGAAACCATGTAAACAGATGCATCTTGCACCTTACCTCTGGGGTGGTGTGGAAGCTGATGCATCGCTGTTCATTATTTATCTAAAGTATAGTGTGAATACGGCTAGTTATACGTGAAAGATGTATATAACCTTTTTTGTACAGAATTTCCTAGTCTTCATTCGTAATAACTAACAAAGTCATACGACCCATAGAAAGCGAGATATTTTGAAAAACTTATTTCTGTGACTTTTTACCTTGAATAACTGAAATCGCAAGCGCGATATCGATGAGGACTTTTGAGACGTTGCTTCTAAGGTTAGAATAAAGGCGTATATAAAATTTCAGCTCACCTGGATATTGTTGGATCTTAATGTGAATGGGGTATACTGTGACTTAATCACTTTGTGAGTCTTGCATATTATACTCTTCGCAAATACAAAACGAAGAGCAATATGAACAATCATAATCTGTTACGAGTCACGATTACTGTATTGTCAAATACGTACGAAGTCTTTTAAGTCCCGCCTTTTCTAGCGGCTATAAGCATTCTCCTTCAACATCGCTTCACTTATTGAGAGCGCATTATTTCTTTTTTTGTTTTCTTCACAATTGTTATCACCCTTTTGGGATCCATTGTGACGGGAGTCTTACAGTTATAGACACTCAACTGAAGTTGGCTAGTTAGATTCGCACCTGTATAGAAATCGATGAGCATGCTCCCTTTGAAGAAACACAAGTTTTAAAATTTCATTGTACTTCTGAGAAAATGTCGTTTTTCATCGCACTTGAAATCTTCACATAAAGTCGCTTTTTATGTATTTTATACAAAAGATATTTTTGTGAGATTTCATCGTACTTTTATAATTTTTTCCCAGAGGAACTCATTCAGCGTCACTGAGGACCAGATACTTTTAGTTCGTTAATTTTGATTTTTCCTGATTACTTAACTTTCTCTGGCTCTTTGTGCGTTTCCTGAAATTTCTGTCACTTCAAATGCTCAACTAAATGGATTATTATTCAATGAATGAAATTCCATTCGAAGTTTGTAAAGATCGAACTCTAAAAGAACTTCCATAATGAAGCTAAAGGTATGCGAGCAGACACGGTGAAAAGCATATATCATAATCTAGTCATTAATTTCAATTAAGCTTATTTAGGTTTATAACTTTGTTGCTAAAGCTTTAATTGGGTTAATTTTTAAACTACCCACATTCCGATTTACGCGTGATTTATGACGGATGATAGTAATACCGTAGACATCCAATAAAACGTAAATGAATCAATTATTATTGTATTCAGATTTCTGTTGAGAGAATTACACCGGCACAAAAAAAAACAAAAGTTGCGAGTTAGAACGACCAGAGTATCAAGTCCTAATGTTTTTAAGTGTGCTGAAAACGAATATGTCAATAAGTTTTGCTTACTCGAATAGTTGAGCACTAAATTATAATAGGGAAGATTTAAAGGGACAGAAATAATTGTACAAATAAAAATCCAGTAAAACAGTGTAGCATAATGAAAAACAATTATTTGAATTTAGTTAGTTCCCTTAGTTGACCTTTTGCATAAGAATTGACGAATATAATTTTGCCCTTTTAAGTAGGTAAGCATAACAAAAAAATGTCCTAAATAATCGTGCAGAATGCTAAGGAAAACTTTGGAAAGAAATGGGCGCACAAAAGAATGTTAATTTAATTTATTGATAACCCGGCAAAATAGCTTTATTTGCTTATCGGGTAAAGTGGAAATTGCGTAATTTGAACTGCCCTATGAACGAAAACTTGTGGATTAGTTCCACATGATCGTGCCTATATTATTTCACAAGAATATAATAATTGGGCAGCAGGGAAACTTATAAAAATTAAAAGGAAATTGGTGAAGTCTTTTCCAGCTAACCACTGTATGCCTTTGCACGAAGAAGTAAGTTGAATAAAATTTACCCCAATTAGTGTATTGACATTAACATACTATAAGTGTTTGTAAATTATAGAAAGGTTTTGAATGGAAAGATACCGAAGTTGCAGACCAAACAAGACTGAACTAAACCATACACACAATTTATTGATTGTTTTGTGTGTTTGCTTATTGTAAAAATATGTCTGTTTCTTAGACAGAATGTCCATTCTTAAAAAATATTAAGAATTAATTTACAGGGATGAGATAATTTTTGCGGAATAAATATTGAGAATTTTTTTTAATGTGTCCCTGCCTACCTCAGGGGTCCCCAGACATCCTAAAATCCTCAAAAATCCTAAAATTTAGCACACTCTCCTAAAATCCTAAAAAAATCCTACAATTTAGGAAAAATCAACTAAAATCCTAAAATTTTCTCGAAGTCGTTTAACTAATAAAGAAGAGAGCAGATTTCTATATACTTACAATTTATGTTCGTCAGATATTAACTATGTGAATAGTAGCGCTAGGCACAAAAGTACTCCAAACAAAGTAAATATGTTCTAGCGGAATAGTAGCGATAGGCGCTTTGATTTCACAAATACCGTCAATTTTGAATCTTTGTTTTGAATAGCGTTCTGCTTTATTTACAATTACACGTGTTTTCTCAAATTTTTCTTCTGTTTATAATGTTTAATCTGTTTATCACGTTTAATTTGTATATTAATTAATTATTTTTTGTGACAATAGTTTATACTTGTAAAGTTTGTAGAAAAACTAAGTCACCCATAAGTCCCAGGTTGGTATACACCTATTGTCATCTGTCATGCTGTCGTTCATTGTATAGCAATCGTCACCTCGCCTCATGTACTGTGCGACAAAGAGAGAACGAACTGAACTATTTGTTAAACTCTTTGGCTAAAACGGCATATACTATACACGGTTTTGTTCGCAGAATGTGCAAAGTTTGTTGCGATCTCGTGATACACATTGTGCTTTGCTTGTGTTGATCTCAATTTTAATAACTGTTTCTTTCGTTTGTGTTCTTTTATTATAGTTGTCTATCTTAGTGTTAACGTATGAAATGCCTAAATTACCGACGAGATACAACAGTGTGTGGGAAACTGATTTTGAATGGGTAGAGGCCATTATAGGAGACTCTTATTCAGCACGGTGCAAGTGGTGTAAAATTTCGTTCAAAATAAATTGTAGTGGTCGAGCTCAACTCAAATCTCACGAAAAATCTAAACGCCATTCGAATATAACCAATATTAAAACTGGGAAGACCAAACAGACATTTGTTGTCTGGTTAGTTATCTCCAAAAAAAACTCCCCGTTAGAAATTCTATCATTAGAGATGCCCAGTATCTGCATCCCAATAAAAGAAAAGATGAGTACAGTTTAGATGCTGTAAGTCGCTTAACAATGCCGACAGGTAATAAAATTGGTATTTACAAAATAACGCAGGTACTAATAATATATAATTCATTTTTAGCTAAAATTTTAAAGGGTGTCATAAAAACATCATTTAATACTAATGTGGAATGTGATCCTGAAACGTTATGCGATGTGATTAAAAGAGAATGGCGAATATATCAAAAGAAGGATGACATGACATGACATAAATTCAATTTCTAATCGACTTTCGAGAATTGATTTATACTGGAATGAAATTGGGGAAATGAGTGTGATGGATAAAATAATTACAAGTATTTAGGATTAAGTTCATTGGCAAGAGTTGTTTTGAGTTTGTCACATGCCAATGCAACTCCAGACAGAGGCTTCAGCTTAAACAAGGCTCTATTAGAAAATAGACATTTTCTAAAAGAAGATCATTGCTTTGCGAATAGTTAAAGATGCGATTTACCTCTATGGAGGAGTGGAAAAAATACGAATAACTCAAAAGTTGCTTTAATACGCAAAACAATCTTATGTTTCATATACGTGTTTTCAAGAACAAGAAAAGCAAGAGAAGTTATTAGCTGAAAAGCAACGAAAGGAAGAACAGAAGATTGATGATCGTTGTAGAATTAAACGTAAGATAGAAGATGAAAGAGGAAATCAAACGTTTAATAAAAGAGGGGCGCAGAAAGTTAGATATTGCCCAACTTGTCACAGAAGGAAATGATAAGTTACAAGCTAACTTATCAAAAGTACAATTGAAAAAGAAGGATTTAACTGAGGCTAACGTAATAATTAGTGCTGGAGTTCATAAGATACAAGAAATCAATAATAATTTAAGCGATTTGAAACAAAAATTGGACACATTTGAAAAGAAAGCCAACGCAGGGAAGTTGTCTAATAAAAAATCAAAATTATAATTTTATATCTTTCGAGCTATTTAAAACTTCAAGTGCAATAAGTTTTTAAATTTCTTATTAGTGTTTCTGTGTCAACCTTGGGTCGTTGTGGAAAAATATTGATATATTATAACTTATTACAATATTAATTCATTTTTTAAATCTACTCCTTCCAACATGCAGCAACAGTTTAAACTAAAAGATAGGTAGGTAGTTTCTAGAGGTAATCCTAAAAAATCCTAAAATCTTGGCCAATGAAATCCTAAAATCCTAAAAAAAATATTCAAATAATTGCTGGGACCCCTGCTACCTTATACACGGTGGACCATTAATAATAGGCCATAGTGCAGGGGTAGATTCTTTGGGTCAAAATATGGGGCTATAACTAAATATGCTTTAGTAAAATGTTGCTGTGGAAAAAGATACAGGGTGTCAAAATTCAAATTATTTTTTCGTTTTTTTTGTAATAACTCAATAGCCTCTTGACGGATCTTCGCCAAATTTGCTATAGGAACTTTTTTTATTCTAAGAAACAATAATTTATGTATTCATCACGTTAGATCATGGAGGGCACCACAGGACCTGCATCTGATGATGCATTTTTTTCATTTTTTGGACGAAACGTTGTGGTACTAATGACCAGAAAATCTGATGAGGGCGTCATTTCCACGTATAAAAGGTACACTTGGTAGAACTTGATAACTCTAACCGTTCTCGAGGAAATTGCCGTTAAACATTTGAATAATTTCTTGAAAGACAAATTCAAATTTAATGAAACAAAGTGTATTTATTGAAAAGTGTGCTTTGGTTCCGTTTTGGTTCTATCATGTACGTCATTTTATCATTTTATTTCGTTTTTGTGTTCCTCGAGCTAATTTGTTTAACTTCTTTGTTTAAAATGCCTCGACCTTGACATAGTAATTTTTAAAAAATAGAGAAATGAGGGATATGATATATGTTTAAGTACAAAAAAATTTTAGCGGACGTGCTGCAGCGAGGAGATACCTACTCATTTCAATATCCAAATAGAATACAGCCAGACCATAAGATCTGTTTCATCGTTTGGGAGAAATGGGTTCATTTCGCCATAAAAATGATGTAGGACTACCGAAACGAGTTACTCCAGATCAAGAATTAGAAATTTTAGTTCGTGTGGATGAAGATCCTCAAGTCAGCTCAAGTCGTTTATCAGCGGCAACAGGGGTGAGTAAACAATATGTTCTAAGAGTCTTACGTAAAGAACTCTTCTACCCATATCACTTTACTCCTGTACAAAACTTATTTCAAAGGGATCTTTCACGAAGGCTACAATTTTGTCAATTTGTTCTAAATAAACACAACAGGGATCGAAATTTTGTTAAGAACATTTTATTTACCGACGACGCAACTTTTACCCGCCGAAGCGTTTTTAACTGGAGAAACACCCATTACTGGGAAGTAGAAAATCCTCATGCCGTTAAAGAAAGGCATTTTCAGCACGAATCTAAGAATAACGTTTGGTGTGGTATTATTGGCGATCAGTTATTGTGGGACCATTTGTCCTTCCTCCAAATTTAAATGGACAGTCTTATCTGTTTTTTCTTCAAAATACTAGTGATGATATATTACATGCTTTAATGCCAGACCTATGGAACAGAATATGGTTTATGCAAGATGGAGTTCCACCTCATTTCTCCATTGTAGTCAGGAATTATCTCCATGAAATTTTCCCACGCAGATGGATCGGTCGAGGAAGTGAGTTTGCTTGGCCACCAAGGAGTCCTGATTATAATCCTTTGTATTATGTGTGGGGACATATGAAGTCCTTAGCCTATGCAAATACTATAAATTCAAGAGAAGAATTGTGGGACAAAATTCCAAACGCAGCCAATTTTATTAGAGGACAGGAAAATGTATTTTTCAATGTAAGAAAATCTTTTATGAAAAGAATTAGAGAAGGCATAGAAGTAGGTGGAGACTATATCGAAAATTTACTCTGAGTTGCAGCAATGGGGTTTTTGCATAGGGGGAAAGTTTATGCAATAAATACTAATGTCATTAAGTCAACTTTTTATGTTATTTCTTGGTGTTTTAATAAGATTAGATCCTCATTTTACACAATCTTTTGATTTATATATTTATGTCAATACCATGAAAATGCTCCATTAGTTCATAAGAGAGTGAAAAAGAGTTTGCGCTGTTATTACGATTTTGTTTTCCCTTACATTTTGCACTGTTTTCAATAAATGCACGTTGTTTCATTAAATTTGAATTTGTCTTTCAAAAAAGTACTCAAATGTTTAACGGCAATTTCGTCGAAAACGGTTGGAGTTATCGAGTTCTACCAAGTGTACCTTTTATACGTGGAAATGAGGTCATCAGATTTTCTGGTCAGAAGTACCACAACGTTTCGTCAAAAAAAAACTGAAAAAAATTCATCATCAGATGCAGGTCTGTATTTTTTTCCACGGCAACATTTTACTAAAGCATATTTACTTATGGCCCCATATTTTGACCCAAAGAATCTACCCCTGCACTATGGCCTATTATTAATGGTCCACCCGGTATATTTTAAATTCAGTTAATTTTCTAAATAGATATTTTAATTGTGTACTAGAAAATAAGGCGTTTGGAGTATAAAAAAATGACGCTTCACAACAGTTTTAATAGCTCGTATCTCCTTAAGATTTTTCTATTAAGATTTGAACACCCTGTAGTTCAAAGATATTTACATAGAAATATGCATGTTAAGCTATAGACAATACGTGAGATTGACACACCAATATCGAACAAATAAATTATTATTTGGCCTAGGTCAGTGAATCCATGTTAGTTGCACACTGGACTGCGAGGTACATCAATATCAATAAATTATTACTGATCATTTCCTTGCTCTTCTATAATAAACCTAATAATTACTATAACTGATGTTTTAATACAAAAGTGCTATTAAGTATTCAGACGTACGTTTCCATAATTTATTATCCCAATGCCATTGCCAATTGTGCGCATCGATTTTCAAGTTGACAAATATTAAATATGAAATTCAAGGGCAGGAGATGCAGTAATCGACTGAAACTCCTGGGAAATTTATCGGTAATCAATTTAACTTACATTTTATTTTTTCTTTTACACATAATGTCACGTAATTGCTGTAATACAATTTCCCAAGGAAATTTCTTATCTTGTAACTTGAGTGCACATACAACACATTTTTATACCGTTAATCAACATTAACTACTTATTGCTTTCATTCCACCTCTCATAAATTCAAATGCTGTGCCCGTGCCTGATAAACTATCTATAGTTAACGTTGATGGTTGTTGCTTTTAAATTAAGTTTCTAAAAATACAGCCTTTTGATAACATCATTTTTTACATGACTGCTTGGTTGAGAGGCAAGTACACTTGACCTTCACTCAGAAGTTCCGGGTTCGATTCCCGACCGTGACACTGGAATTCTTTTAGGAGAAATTCATCCCAGTGTACCTGGATATTCGGTGTGTCCCTAGTCACTAAATGAGTAGCCTCTTCCACACAAGGTTCCCCCACAGCCTCACAGTGGTCAATTTTATAAATCTAGGCTGACAATCCTATTTTTCAACCCATTCTAATACAAAAATTATTATTATTAACATATCTTAGTAATAAACTGAATAGCTCTGAGAATTTTACCTTATCCCTTCCCTCATAGTTTTATGCTGACCGTTTTATAATGGATTGCGGACTGGTGCAGGTCAAGTAAAATTGAATTTATGACTAAACATTATTAGGTGCTTTAAATGTGGTATTGTGTTGAAGTTATTGTCTGTCATGGAGAATGTACAACAAGGTATGTAGTTTTTTTATTTTTAAACAAAATCACCAACATTTAACTTTTAGTACTTTTTATAGGGGTGTCATTTTTAACCAAAGTTTTAACCTGTATAGTTTTATTCATTTCAATTCATGTTTTGTCGTTTTAAAGACTATAACTACCTGTTACTATTTTATCATTTAAAAAAAAATCTGCTATTGTCTGCTAATTTAGTTAGGATTTTACTTTTTATTTACTTATGCTATACCACGGAGAAGTCTCTTTTAGGTCAATGGTCAGTGGAATCTGACAAAAAGGAAACAAATAATAGAATGTACTTGCATGTCCCAAATCGTTTTGGCGAACAACACTGTAGAGGAACTTTAGAACAAGCAATAATGTACAAAATTTTTAAAAATGGGATATCAAATTTGTGAAAAATGGCGAAAAAGTTGTAGGATGAAGGTCAAGTTTTTAAAAACTAATGATTCCTGGTTGGACGGGAAATTTAATTTTAGTGAACTGGAAGAGTGATAGCGGCCACGCCTAATCAACCATCAACTTCCGAAACACCTGGCGCGCCAAGAAAATTGTTTGTAATGGTAGTGATAGTGTAGATGAACCTAGTATCGTTTGGTCTGAAGGACACGACAAGGATTTTATATAATTTAGGCCGGAGCCGTGTCGCCGCTAAGATACTGATCAACTCTACTCACAAGGGGGATTCAAGATACTCTTCAGACTCCCCAAGACGAAAATAGACAAAATTATACTTACTGTGATTGCTACAGTCTGTTCTCTCCATGGAACTCTTATGTCGGGTAGTGCACTTTTAATGAATGTATCTTATAATTAGCCCTTTCTCAGAAACACTTCTTAATTTATTTATTTAAATTACACTGTTCTACAGGTAAGATACCCAATTACAGAACAGGAGGGTGTGATAAGTATTAGGTATAAGTTAGAGTACTAAAGAAAAACAGTAAAATAAGTAGTTGAGGCAAGAATACATAAATCATAATATTATAAGCTTACTGAGAAAGAAAAACAAAGACATTTATTCTAAGTATATAATTAAGACCGTCGATGGCTTCTATGAGTATTCGGACAAGTACACAGACTTGGCGGGATCAGAGGTGACCCGCGGAAAGTAATTGTCCGACTCACGCCACAGAATCGCACGTCGGTCACAAATCTTATAATTAGTGGATCAGTAAGAAATCGAGTTCAAAATATATTTTCATTAACTGAAATAATTCATAAAATGTAAAAAATATAAATATTCAATATTTTGCTAATGTGTATAAGGCAAACATCAAAGAGCACCACCACTCGGTAAGCCGTAACCTCCCGTAGGAGTGTAACTCATCCAGCGTCGAGAGAACTATGACAATCAACTGTACAAAAAGATTCGGACTCCCAATTAGTAATATTTGTAAAATGTATGCGAAACTTTTTGAAAATTATTCACTTTGAATTTTGCACTAAAATTATCGAAATGATTGTCAGGATGCTTAAAGAAGCTATCTATGTGAGTTCGATGGTTTTCCTGCTTTTATAAACGTACTAACGGCATCGAACACAAATATATTTTTTTCGAGCGATTACTGTGGCGTTTTTCGCCTGAGCCGGGTTAAAAAGTATTTTGGGTTCGTCGGAATCGATCCTCCGACTTTGAATTCTTTGACCATTCTTCTGTACTTTTTTGGGGTTTTGTATGAGGATTATGCTCCAACCCTTTGAGGAATATTAAAGGAAGATTTTGATTTTTGTTGGAGAAACCGTCTCATCGATTTTTCCTAAATTTTGACGTTTAAAATAGCTACTCGCTACATCCTGACTGAGGATTTCGACTTGTGACCACCAAATTCGTGGTACTTTCGAAAAACCAAATTCATGGTACTTTCGAAAAATTCATCTCGAGGAGCGGTTTTCTGCTTTATTTACGTCTTGTTATTGTATTTTTATAAAAATAATTTTTAGAGATTTTCAAAAAATTAAATTCGTTGTACTTCCGAAAAATTTGTTGTGCGGAGCAGTTTTCCGTCTTATGCGATTTTATTCATTGTACTTTCGAAAAACCAAATTCGTAGTACTTTCGGAAAGTCAAATTTGTTGTACTTTCGAAAAAATCTGTTGGATGGAGCAGTTTTCCGTCCTGTGTGATTTTATTCGTTGTATTTTCGAAAAACCAAATTCGTGGTACTTTCGAAAAGTTCGTCGGTCTTCCGCTCCGTGCAACTTGCAATTTTTGGAGTACTTTTGAAAATTCAATATTTTGGTTATGTTTAGTGAAATAATTTTTGGTGATAAGGTGTTTAGAAGTCTTTTTACCGGTTTAAATATTATTTTTTATGGGATTTTTGTCTGAATTTAGTTTTTTGGTAAATTGGATATTTTTTCAAATGGATCATTTTACTTGGTTCAATAACAATAGCACCTAATTTTTTTGCTTGCTTACTTTTACTTTTATTACCACTGATATATGTTTGTATATAGAGAAATTAATTTTAAATACAAGTTATGTTAGATATCTGAATATTATTATTTCAGGAACAACCGAAAATTATAAAGTTAACCATTTTGCATCAAAAACAGAAAAGATAATTCAAATAATTTTGTCCTAGAAATAAATATAGCATTATCCGCTGCACCCCTTCAAAAACCATTGCTTAAGAGCCTACATTTATTTCACTATATTTACTTTACATTTTTTTCGTAGATTCACAAAAGTTACATAATTTTAAAATAATATTTAATATCCAACCCCCTTGGTCCTTAAATTTTTTTTACTATTTTTGTTGTATTCACGGGTACAATATTATCGCACCTACAAAGTTTCAGAATTTTAGAACTGAATGAATTTTTCAAACCCCCTCAAAAACCAACACTTTACTGTCTAAAATATGTTCAATATTTTTTCGTTTTTCTTATGAATATTTTCTGTGCATTTGCAAATTTGTAGAATTTTGTCCACTTTAAACTTGAAAATTGACCGCTCTGAGCCGTTAGGGATAAAGGTGATCTTATTACTTAAGCGGTATTCATTTTCGGTTTATTTATGAAGCAGGTTATTCAACCTAACGCAATAACTGCAATAACAAAATGACTCTAAGTATAATGTAGTGTGCAATAACTAAGGTCTAATTCGACTTAAAATTGTATTTAACTTGGCTATAAAATTCTGTTCTGTAACAAGAAAGGTGTAATTCCAACTCATCACTATCATTTGTAACTTTGGCAAAGCTATTGAAATTCTGCTGCATAATTGCATATATCCGCATGTCAAATCACTATCGACACTCAACAATATGGATTTATGAATGGTCGATCTACAATAAACAATTTAATATGTGCTACTCAATACATATCTAAATTCATTGGTATGCAAGCTCAAACCGATGTAATATATTTTGATTTCACAAAAGCATTCTACAGGCGTAATAACATCCTTATTTAAAAAACTGACTCATCTTGAAATTTCAAAGAATATTTACATACCTTTGAAAACCATATTTAACAGATAGAAAACAGTATGTTGCGTACAATGGATTCGAGTCCATTAAGATTACGATTAAGTATCTTATTTCGGTGTACCTCAGGGCTGTGTTCTTGGACCATTCTTGTTTATATGTTTATCAATGATATAGAATGTGAGCTAGATGTCTATTTTTTAATGTATAAATGACATCAAACTGCTACATAGAATTTCTAACACAAGTGACTGTATTAAACTAAAAAACAATGTATCTAAACTTAGCGCCTCTTGTGCTGAAAATAGTGTCACATTAAACGTGCAAAAATGTAACATATTGACATTTTTTGTGAAGGATATTAATTATGCCTCCATTTCTGTTCTGATAAACATTTGTTGTACACAATTTTAAGTGACGTAATTGTTGAATTAATACAAAAGTAGTTCTATGGATTGTCCCGGATTGTTATCTATGAGCTCGTTCTTTTTTTACAACAGTTAAAATTACTGTACTGAATATTGAGCTCATTTGCATTCACTATGAGCTGGTTACTAGTTCTTGATGTTGCTAAACTGTCACCATTTTTTATAAAATGAGCACCACTGTGAAAAGCTGATACTACCAGATGAAGCACCAGTTTCAATACATGCTTTTTTCCATTGTCGATGTTCCCGCACGCGTTGCGACGCATTTTTACAAATTTTTTAAGGTTTACCTGCCTCTTTTCACGATGCTTACTCACTCGAAGTGCATTGGGTATTAAAATATGAATCGTCTCATTAAGTGATTTATTTCCATCTTCAGACACGTTTCTCTTGTTATTTAATTCGGATTTAATGAAACACCTGATACGAAACATTTGCCCTTGAATACAAAACTATCAATAGAGATTCAAAATTATACAATTTGTATTCAAACACAGAAAATTGACAGCTGCTTGTATAGTCTTCACAAATATTTAGTAGGGGAGCCCTCGACCAGGATTCCATTACTACTGACATGCCTGACGTTGCTAAAGGAGTGAATTCGTTTATCGAACATGTAAACATAAACGATCCATTTTTTAAATCGCGACACGTCAGTTCCATTGTTTTTCTATTAAAGGTAATGTTAGACAATGTATTAAAAATAATAACTGACATTTTCCGCCTCACCCGCACTAGTGGAGGAAAATTTACAATTTACCGACACTTGGAAAATCTTGTCATCGCGGTACGTCAGTTTCCCACATAATTACATGCTTTTTCTCCTAGAGATCCTAGGAAACATGGTAATTTTTAGACTCATCGGACAATACATGATAAAATGTGTCCTGATAATCGTGCCGCCATTTTGAATTTTCCAATTTCGATTTTATGTTCATAACTTGCTACATCAGTGACCCCCACGTACCGATTTTCAGCGGAATCGCCCGGAGCATAAATGATATAATTCATCCGCCATTTCGGCACCTCCGTTTTGAATGTCACAGTCGATTATCAGTGGAATCGGACGACAATAAAGGAAATTATTTTAATGCAGTTTTCGGTAATTTTTTCACATCCTTTATATGGTGTAAACGTGAAGGTTTTTCAAGACTCTGCCTTACCCGGCCGGTAATTCGAAAATTTAATAACATTGACTTTTCAAATGTCCATAACTAAGTGAATACGTGGAATGAAAGGTCATTTTAAGTTTCCATGGAAATATTTAGGTTGGCCTTTTATTCCGATACCAAATCGCAATGGTGGAACCGGAAATTCGGCTCGGTACGAACGAAAAACAAATGGTGTTTCTCGTAAACTATGAAAAATATGGATTCTTCAAAAATTCTTAACTAAATAAATAGGTCTAATATGAGGGCACACGACATCCAAATTGTGCCAGTAAAATCGGAAATTCGGCTCGGCAAGAGTGAAAGAAAAATGGCCTATTTGAACCCATCAGAAAATGTTGAAATTTATCCTAAAAAGTTGAAAGACATGACATTTTCAAACGTTCGCAACTAAATAAATATTTCGAATGAAAAAAATGGATATTTTTTGACATCTATTAAATCTTTCGCGGAATGAAAGCGACTGAAAATGAATTTTCACCCATTTTGCGACACTTTGGGACTTTGCTGCAAGGAAAGAAGTTGTTTCTTTTGATTGGAACTAAACACTTTTCATGAATTTAGCCATGCCGTGATTACACGAAATTTTGGTTGAGAACTCACCTACTACTCTATAGCACTATACTAATATTAAACGTTACTGCTCCCATGACAGCACACACACAGACACATAAATATCACTCTACGTATACGCATAATGTTAGCATGCAAAGCAGGGTTCCCTACGTCTTACGAGATTTCCAGACATTACATATTTTGTGACACTCTCAAGCGGATTTACCCTCGCTCTAGAAGTTCGTACAAAAGTACGTAAAAAAAGTTCCAATATTTTGTACTTACCACATTAACAAAGAAGTTCCTATCTTCTGTTAGTTTGTAGTGGTTAGAGAGACTGAGAAACTTCTTTAGATTAACTTATAGATTTTCCGAGAAGCAGCTACTACTTTATTCTCAAAGTAAAGAGATTATTGTCATTACCATAGCTTTCAAAGTGAATTTCCAATGCTGTATATTTTTGTAGTCTAGATTTGGTCGGTTCGAGTATAGCGTGGAGACTTGGACATTTACTTGACACCAGACAGAATATTCATACGCACAAACATGAAACATAAAATCCAATTTCATTATGCGATATTAGTTTCATATAAATATGTATAATTAATTATATAGGGTTTTTCGAATGTCTCTCGAAGGCAGTGAGTGATTTTTGTTCCATATTAGACTGTAAAAAGGGTAGTATCGAGGATGTTTTTATTGCGATGCGAGAGAATATAAATCGAAACATATCAACAATAAATTGTCTATGTTTACTTCTAGAATATAGACAGATATCAAAGTAAATCGGAATTGGATTCGTTTAGAAAAGTAATCATAAACTGCTTACAAATTTACAGCTTACGACCTACTGAACAAAAATATTCATATGACACAAATGCACTTAATGTGTAATAAGTAAAAAGAAGTTAACAATTATTGACAAAATAATTACTGACAAGAATATTTAGTAATTATAATCGTTAAAGGAAAATTTTATGTAGAAATATGTTTCATAACATGCTAAACTCGGATATAGAATAAAAGTTGTCTTCGTTTGTATGTATTAGTACGAGAGCCAGTCTCTGGTACAAATTAGGTAGATCTCTACTAACCGGCATAGCGTACGTGCCATTGCGCAGGTCGCAAAGAATATTTTAACACAAACTTTAAAACCGTTCGTCCGTCCATTCTCTTTATCGACACAAATTTTGAAATCTCAAAATTTTAACGCGTTGCCACTTACTGGCAATATTAAATTATGATTTGGCATCTAAAAATGTACGAGAATGCAAACTCGCCACTAACTTTACGACGTCAATTTTGTTTTGTTGGAGGAATGTTCATAACTGAAATTTCGAATGAGTTGCTGCTACAAAAAAGTTATATCATTTGTTAATTTATAGTATTTACATTATAAAGCAACAAACACCAGTTAAATATTCTCGTCCATTTTTTTTACAAAACCTTAAAATATTACATTCAACAGAAAATTTAAATTTTTTTTATCGTTTTTGAATAAATTCATTTAGACAGAAGGAATGAATATTAAGACTCAAAACTTCACTTATTTATTGTTGGGGGTATATAAAACCAGTTTGTGGGGTCGCCAGTCAAATTCATCCCCTCCTCCCCCTTTCCACCCCCTTTAAAATACGCATTTTGTAACAATAAGATGTTAAAAAAAAAACTTTTTTCGAGTATTTTTAATAAAAATAATGTTTAATATGGAGTTTAACCTATCAGTTTCAACTCATATTTGTATTATTATAATTTTTGGACGTTTTGACGAAAATACCCCCTTTTCAATCCTTATTAAGGGGTCGAAATATACTAAAAATATAAGTTCAAATTTTTGTCTTCTTCTGTTAATGCTAATGGGAATTTTAGCTCGTTTTAAGGTTTTTTTGGCTAAACGTATATTTTTTAAAGATTCATAACGCTACTTCACCTTCAACCCCATTTTAACTCTTTTCAACCCCTTACAGAAACGTACTAAGGAGTTAAGTAATAAATGACGCGTCAGTAACAACTATTTTACCTAAAAAAATTGGAGCATTTTGCGTTCAAGCAACAATTCACAAAAATCAACTCTTATTGGCATATCCTCAGATAAGTTGAGTTGAGATAAGTTGAGTTTTTCGGTAATGGAACGCGTGCAATTGTTGTTCATGTATAGTACTCTTAAAGCGCTTTGATCTATCTGTTTTTAAGCCTAATCTTCTAATACTTATCGTAGGATCTTCCATTGCAATATCTAATATTTCTTCTCTAACTTCAACGGTTCAAAAAAGGTTTGGCATCAGGAATATTTCTGTTAGGGAATTTATCTTCATAACATTTTACAGCTGCAGGGAGTTCAAAGTGTGTCGAACTCGGTGACAGACGCGTGATTCGTGGATCCTACAAGATCTCGAGATACGGATAAAGCGGCACCAAAACGTCGAAATTGTATTGAATTAAAGCGTAAACAATTCTACATTAATTGATATAAATTAGAACGAGTCTGGCTATTTCATATAGTTGATATTTGGTTAAATTATGTTGATTGGACAAAACAATACAAAAGCGTGTATATAAACAACTCGAAAAAGTGTACTGCTTGACCGTAAAATCTATACCTGGATCAGTCCCTTCTTCAAGTGGGTGATATAAAATAAGCAAAAGACAGCCAGCTGTGAATGAAACAGATAAGTTTTTGTTTATTTTATTTTGATTAAGTTTAGTTTATTAATGGAGTCTATTTCCTTATCTAAATTGAAAAAATTAGAAATTAAAATTAAAAAGATATTTATTTATTGGTTTATTAATTCTTGTCACAGGATAATTTATTACACAACAGAGAAAAAATTTAGGGGTGAAAACGAAAAGGTATTAAATATAGGTAATGAAATAGAAAATACTCTGAATTGGAAAGCGGCAGTTGATAATAATTACTGTAGAAGCAAACTAATATACAGGGTGTGTAAAATATTCTCTCGCGCCTCTTTCTTATAACCAACCCGCCATAAAAGGCTTTTCTGTCGCGAGATAGGGCACTTCTACCGTAAATGGATATTTACCTGTGAAACGGTTAATACGAGAAAAAAAAGCTCCCTGCAGCGAGCGAATGCATGTATGTCTTGGCAGACAAACGAAGTGAACGCAAGCCGACAGAAGAAGGTGCACACTGCTACATTCAGAAACAGAAGATTGGAGAAAGAATAAGTACGGAGATGATGATAGGTGGATACTTAAAAGAAGCATCTCACAAACACCTACACTTCCCATCTCATATTCCTACCCCATGCGTCATGCGGCTCTCGCTGCTGACAACAAGCATGTCCCTTGTCCAACCCAGCGTGTGCAGCTGGTCCGTCGGTATATAAAGCATCTGAAATTTGGTTCCGGCACGCAGTTTGGCCATCCGTTGGGCGTGTTCGGCGGACGACAAAGCTGCGTGTTTGAACGAACCTCCATAGATGCCCAGAACGGGCAGCAATGCTCACCTTACGCTGGTAAATCGATCGATCAATCAATCAATAACATTTTGCAGCTGCAGCAGCATTATCAAAACATTCTCCCAAAGTCAGAACTACGTCTGTTAATGCAGAGAACGTGTAAACACCCATGTTTAAATAATAATAACAATTAAACTGGAATTATTTCAAAGAAAACAATGAAAGTCTAATACAGGGTGGCCACTTTTCTGGAAAACAGAGAAAACCGGGAAAAGTCAGGGAATTTCATGTTGGTCAGGGAAATCAGGGAAAAGTCATGGAATATTAAGAATTTCAAGAAATAGTCAGGGAAAAACGCATTTATTTTAATATGTTTTTATTCTTGCCTGAAGCTGAAAATTTTACATTCAATGAGAATTTTATGCAAGTCAATAAAAGTTGTTATCTCTGAAAAATTACACAACTAGGCAACATATATGTTTATGAGGGTAGTTATTTTAACTTAAAATCTGATTATCCCATCCGCTCAATTTATTGTAAGAAAATATTTACACCAAGTTTAGGGTGACCAGCCCTTCCCGTGTCTGTAAAGGAGTGAGTCTAATATTCAGTTTCTTTATTTATTTTAATCCCTAAAATGTATCCAAGATGCATGTTTGTGCTAAATAAAGTGATTGTTAAAGGTATTTTTATAAACGAAGTGAAAATATCTAATAGTATCTAGTAATATCCATAATAATTATTAATTAATGTTACACAATCTCAAAAGAACACGAAAGTCCACCATCAAAAGTTATAGTTCATTGACGCCAAAAAGGGTAGACACAAATTACATGTCATTAGAGAGATCCGTGGGCGACATACTCTGTCTAAACCGGGCTTTGAAAAGACGACCTAAGCTCTACTGCGGAGGCTGTTTAGTCACTTCTAAATGACACCAATTTACCAACGGTAAGTTGTGGTTGAGATACTGACCATTTGTGGCACTAAGTCAGCCTATTTAAATGTTCAGTATGCTTTTTTTAGAAAATGGAGAATGATAGAATGTTAAATTTAGTAAAAAATAAAATAATGTAGTTCCATTTATAGAATTTTGCTATAGTCTGTTTTAAATTCAGTTACTATTTCTGTTTATGACATTTTAGGACTTCAGTAATAATCAGAGCCCGGCTCAGAGGTAGTTATGACGTAAAAGCCAGAGTCGGCTTTGCGCAATATGAACTATATAAACATTTTCATGCGCAATAATACAATATTTTACCTTATGATTAAATCTAGCGAATTCCGTAATATTTAAAGGTAAATGGCCCCGAAACGGATATAAATCATACCTACTTTGATGCACTTATTGTTGGATGCACAAACACAACCACCTAGTAACTACACCTTATTAGAATAATAAAAATATATTATTTGCACTTGTTCTAAATCGTCCGAAATAAAACTCCGGCGCTTGTCACTGAATATCCCACTTTTGTTGTGAAAAAGGATCGTTCAACCGTTCAAGGTCTACCGATGTAATCGGTGCATATTTAAAATAAGTATAGCTTGTTATAGATGGCAGATTTATGTCCGGCATTGAACAGTCCACTTCTTTGCCACTCACAAAAATATTGAAAAACCGGGGTTGTTTCTTAACACTATTATGTATCCAATTTGTATTTCACTCAGCAATATCCCCTGAGACTCTAAAAATATATTGACGTAGATCAAATACCTGTAATGTTTATTGCATCAATTACTGTACACTGATCTGTTTTCGGCTTACGTTGAATGTTGGGAGAGATCCGTGAGAAATATCCATGTAAATATGCTAAATTTTAGTTTTTATGACATTCAGATGAAACTTGTTTTAAAATGTTCGAATTGCATGTCCACGAAAGTGTTTTTTCATATGAAACAATCTCATTGTGTAATAAATTAATAATAATTGTTGGACCTTTTTTATTTCAAATGCTTTCTGTATGTTTGAAGTCTTCTGCAAAATATAAAACGCAATCTACTGTTTATTTTACTATTATTATTTTACCGTATCCTATTTGCTGTCGTAAAAAAACAGAAAGAGAGTGACAAGCGTGGCGGTGACTTTGTGGTGTCGAAAATTCTCCTTATATATTTTTAAATTATAGTTTCTTATATTATGTGCATAGATAAAAATTATATTTTAAATTGAAAATTGTTTAATATAGTTGAGAAGAAACATATGGGAGATGTTTACATTTCCTTAACTGACATAAAAAGTTGAAGTGGCGTATGCCATTTAAAGTGCGTTTAAAGAGTTTTTTGTTTTCGATTAGACAATCAAACCGACGCGCGATGCTGCAGGTATATATAATGTGCGGCCGAAGTCCGGTGGTTTTTATCCACCAGTTTCAGTAAACATCTCTTACATCTACTTGCTCAACTATACCAAATAAATAATTTCTCCAAACCAATAATAAATTATTTATTTATTATTTTATGAGTTTTATGCCATACTTTTTATTTCTCACCGCAAAAGTAGGTATTTGTTTCCCATAAATAATATATTTATTTGCTTATGTGAATCATACAAAACATTATATTTATCTGTGTGTGGAGACCGTCTCTGGCATAACTACTTTTGCGCCGGGCTCTGGTAATATTAAAAAATGGGCGTTTAAAGACTGCAATACTTTAGCATCCTTAAAGTTCTCGATTGACGAGACATGCTACATACCTAACTCCAGTCTCGTTGGCCATACTTGTGAGAAATAACCTTTTACTCCTAGACGAATGTTGCGTATAATGATAAATAAGTGTTCACAAGTGATGCAAAACTCTGACTGAGGAAAAAAATTCTCTTCACTGAAAAAATAAATAAAAACTAAAAGGTGCTAAATATGGAAGGTTTGCGTAAATACCTCTATAAATTTCCACCATAATTGACTTATTTTATCGGATGACCACCCTGTATATTTTTCATTAAAAGTGTAATAGTATGTCTTGCTTGCCAATTGTGTTAATAGTCCGTCAGAAATATGATTTTCCCAAGAAGTTTTTGTTCCATCGAATTTTTGTGCATAGAATTCTTGCATGGGGTGTAGATAATCAGAAATCCATATCGCGGATGAAAATGATGCAAGAGAGTTTCATATGCACTTTTATGAAACAAACTGCATTTTTCGCTATTTTTTCAAATATTTTCGACTCAAAGGTATTAAGAATTATTAAAAATATTTTCTCTTGTTATCACTTAATCTTAATCTTACCATATAGAGTCATTTATATGCGTTTACACCCATTTAGGGCCCTAAATTGCATACAACATGCATAATATTTATGCACTAGGAAGTAACATGAAATAAACGTTTTAAAACTTAATATTTCCAAATGAAAATGGCTGACCCAAAATGGTGCGAGTTTCAAATAAAAAAATAGATTTTTTGCATTATTTTGGAGTTCAAGTGAAAAAAAAAAATTGTGCAATACTGTTTACAAAATTAGAAGAATAAAGAAATGTTGAATTAGAAGAAGACAGCAATGGAGATGATGCTAAAACTAGCGAAGAAAGATAGTTCCGATGATGGGCCACCTAATAAAATGTTAAAGATGTAATTAATATTTTCATATTTTAGTATTTTTTTGTGTGTAATGTTAATGAATAAAAAATAGTTACATTTAAACTATTTAAACCTTAAATATATTAAATTATTTATGATTCTTAGGTGATTGTGTCTCTAAATAATGTAATAGTCAAGTGATCTCGAAAATATGGTAAAGAACCGTAAATTTATTATCTGAAATTCACGGCACATAAGGTAAGCCATTTTGAATTTTTAGATTTGTAATTGGCGACCTTAAACAACCCTGAGTATACATTTTTGGCTAAAAATTTTGATGATTAAACCCTGCACTTTAGTATTTACTTTACAATGCAATATTGCAAAAGAAGGAGTGGTGGGGGAAAGGGTTAAACATATAAGTAACAAAGAATTTTAAAATTCATAAACAATGATGTACTTACAAAAAATACTTTTCTGTTACTTAAAATCAAGAATAATATAAATAATCTCATTTTTCATTTGAAATTAGCGGCATTTTGCACCAGCCATGTTGAATTTCCCATTTTTCTCCCAAATTCATCAGATTAGTAATCAGTGACCATAAAAACTCCCCGAGTATACATTTTCATTTGGCAACATTAAATTTTAAAACGTTTATTTCATGTTACTTTCTAGCAGATACATATTATGCACTTTTGGATGTAATATTGGGCCCGAAAAGGATTTTAAATGCGTATAAATGACTATATCTAATAATTTATGATTAAATAATTTAATACCTTTGAGCTGAACACATCCGAAAACTATAGCACCGAAAAAATAGCAAAAATAGGAAAGAATGCACTTTCTTCCATAAAAGTGCATTAAAACTGTAATGCACCACCTAACTAGGGCCCGCGTTATGGGTTTCTGATTGTCTACACCCCATATAAAAATTCGATGCAAGAAAAGCTTTTTGAACACACCCTTTTTTCTATATTTCTGACCGACTATAACTATATGAAAAATCTTATTACCATCTGTCACATTTTTTCATTATTTATTCTCTTTAGACGGTCTACCCTATATATTTTCCAGTGAATCTAACCAATTCTTTTCTAGTAATAGCGTCAATTACCTGCCAAATCTGACTGTCTTTCGTCAAATGATTTTTTAGATATTGTGTCAACAGGCAGACAACAGCCAGACAGATAGACTGACGGAATTGAAAGACCTTCATTTTCGTAATGTACATGGTTTGAAACGTGAAATTCCGAAGAAATTTCGGAGGGTGATTCTTCACCAATAATGAGAAGTAAAATAGATCAATTGACGTTTAAATCATTGGACATCAACAAATGCAAAGTAAACTAAATATTATAGAAGTTAATAATTTAAATTGTTAGACATTTGACAGGTACTGCAGTTTTAGCTGCTCACCGCTCTAATTTTGACACTTTTTTGCCTTGCTAAGCAAACAACTATGGTTTTTTTACAGCAGCTGCATAACAGCTGAATAGCAACATGATGGCTGCTATGCGAGGGCGATAACATTGAAAATAATTACAAAGTTAATGTTAATTCTTAATAAAAAATATATGTTTAGCCCAACAAACGAGCAGTTTTACTGCCTTAGCTAGATTAATAGCCTCGGCTGTGAAGCGCCAGTTGCAGTAGTAAATCTATTACTTTTTGCCGTTTTAAACAAATAAAATACATTTCCAGGCCTTATAGCTCTTGGAAGAAGCAGTAAAAGATTTATTAAATTAGATTTTAACAATGTCAAGAATAATTACATATACCTATATTAAACTGTGCCTTGCAAACTACACATTTTCTTTTTGTTGTATAATATTAGACTTACTGAGAACGCATTAGAAAACATCAGACGTATTTAGAAAATCTTATTTTAAACTATTTCCAATTTTAAACACGTATTATATTAGATGTTTAAGTGACACGTTTTTGGAGCTTTATTAATGGTTTCTTCACCATAGACAACATATGTTATTTATTTAAGCTGTACTATTATCACGCTGTCCACATCTAGCCATAGGTTTTAAAGTAATTAATTTTATTGATGGTCATGGTCATGGCGTGCAGTATTTTGACCAAACGAAATATTACTAAACTGCATTGTTTTGAAAAATGTATAACATTGTGCTTATATTAACCAATGTGAACTGCTTCAACTTTTGTAACTTTTTTGAGGCAATTTGGTATAGCATCACGTTGAATGACCACCACAATCAACTTCTTATTATCTCTATTTGATTTAATGAAGTATAGGTATATTATAACAGGATAATAATTTTTAATGCTTATTGTAGAAAAAATTATTTTGTACAGAAATCGGTTTCATAACACACTGAGCTCAAATATCGAGTAACAAATGTGTGTGTGTCTGCATCTGTGTACGGTTTCTTGTAAACATCATAACTTCTTTTAGATTTAAAATTATTATTTCAAATTTGGCAGGTGTATAAAATGGCATGGTAGAACACTCCCTATTAAAATTGGGCTATATCCGTTATACAGAGCGATCCCCAGAGGCATGTACTTAACTGTTAAGTTTTATATAAACTGTGTTATATTACAGTTTTAGAGCAAAATATTACTAAGGTGCAAATTTCAAAGTAAATATATGAATTTTATTTTCTTAACACCTTTAATAAAGGAGTCGGGGTGCAAAATGTTATAAAAAAAATTGCTTCTAGTTTGTTAACTATTTTAATAGTGAAGTAAGGGTGGTATATACACCAAATCTCAAGTTGCTGGACTCTTGCTAATTTGCTTCACTTATTTATTCCGATTTCACTCCCAAATCTTCAATGGACTAAGTTAAAAATAAAAATCTAAATAATCAAATTTCAAATTTCGACGTTTTATGGCATTCTAAATTCTTTAGTTTTTTTTTTACTATTACTATACTTATACTTCCACTCCATTGCGTGGATGTGGAAGTAAAATATTGGATCTGTACGTACATAATCTCAGCGGCATCACACAGAATTGCATTGTGTCATTCGAGCAAAATGTTAATCAATATTCGCAGTCGACCAGGTCCGAATGTAACTTCTACTCGTTGATTGTGCGGTTCATTCTTTCCAACCCAGCCTTGATGCTAGCTCACAAATTCTGTAACGGATTAGGACAAAGTTAGTTACCGGGACATTCTAGAACAGTGATTGGCTGGTCTTGGTAACAGTTCTTCGTTAGCTTTAAATCATGACAATTTTCATGTAATACCTCTATACTGTAATGAAAAAATAATTTTTTCGTTTAAGCACCCGTGCTAAATAAATTTGAATTACCCGCCGAAATAACGACCGGAAGTCAACAAGTGCGCAAACGCGGTAGAAGCATCATTTGAAATATCCCTGCTAGTTCACTTTTGATTTCGACCTAGGTGAGTGCAGACTGTTACTTGTTCTTTAACGAATTTTCACGTTTATTTCTTTAATCCTTTGATATTTTGAATATATTTGATTATTAAATGATGTCATATTATTGAGTTAACGTTGCTGTATAGTTATTTTTGGGAATTAAAGGATATTCCGTATAATAATTAATTTTTATTAACACACATGTTTGTGTGATGTCGGCGTCCATTTGGACACATGCTAATTCATTAATTATCGCAGCAATTTTGTATTTTGTGGTCGCTTGAGACACAATACCGTGGTGTTTGTCATTATTTAGATTATTTGTACGAGGATTAAACTCGGAAATTAATCAAAGGATAAATTAGAATCTTTGTTTCTTAATCGTGTGTAGACAATCTTATTTCATTAAAAGTCGAAACCTAAAGTCATTTTTGTCGCATTTAGTTAACCTCGTGTTAGTACAAGAGGTTAAGATATCATTTTTTATTAGTTAATTTTTTTGGGAGATTAAACCCATAATTTTGTTTGCTATATTTGTTACAGTATGAGTTTTTTTCAGATAGTAATTCAGATATTTTCTCTCTAATTCTAACTAAATTTTGTTACCTTCATTCAAATTTTTGGTCATAATCAGTCAGCCAAACGGCTAAAATTTCATGAGAGTAGAGTTTTCTTATTTATTAATTTCATATATTATATTAATCAGTAGTTTATTCATATATTTTCAGTAGTAGAGTAAAGTAAAATTTTATCAAGACTCAGGTTTTTTATTAAATTGCTGATAGTTTGATTTTGCAGTGACCTTCGTCACCATAGTTTTTTGTAGTTTTCTTGTATCTCTTTTTTCTCACCATTTTAAAGTTTTTATATTATCAACTGGTTCTTTACATTCCCCTTTTTCATGTAAAATCCTGGGCCAAACCACCATTGAAGCAAGGCACAAGGCATAACTTGAATATTTGGAGTTATCCTAAAAGTATTGGATACTATTCCGACGCAGCGTCTCCTGGAAATCAGCGTTGTCAGGACCTGAATATTACGTCCTTCCCGGGTACCCGTGGCCATCTTCAGGAACAGACCTCGTCGGGATTCCACGTCTCCGCTAAGCTAAGTAGCCAAATTTATGTGCAAAATTCAACTTTTGGTCAGAAGAAAATTTGTAAACCAGTTGATCGTTTCAATGTAATTTTTTTTTGTAAATATTGAAATTTAATTTTTTTTCTAAACTAAATTTTTGTTGTTTAACTAATTAAATCAAATTTCACCATTATTATTTCTACTAAATTGTAAAGTGTTGTAAAATTTTCGCTCTTTTATACTTATGTTAATATATTATTTGTTTTATATTTGATTTTGATTGTTTTCTCCCCCTGATAAAGTTTGCAAGAGTGTTATTTACTGAATACGCTGGCGTCCAAATTTGTATAGTTTATTAAAGTTTTGTTTGGTAAATTTGACAAGCAAATAATTGTTAAGAAACAAAAATATATAACTCTTCTCGCCACCTAGTGATGACCCTCGACCAGCCCTGAGCTAACTGGTTGCTACTCTTTCATAGCTTCCTCAGCAGCCAGCTGAGAAGTTGTGGTTGCAATACAGATTCGGAAAATGCAGTTTAGAGTATAGGAATAACGATGTAATTGACCACGCCCCGCTAGTTCCATAAATCGTGAAAGCAGAGGCACACAATGAGTTGAATTTAGTACGGCATGAACTAAGGATGGATGCGGACGTAGGTAATAATTTCTAATACGAAACGAGACAATATCTCTTCGTCAAAAGCGAAGAAGTTATTTGTCACATTTTTGACAAATAAGTTTTCCCCCTATAAATCGTCATATGGTGCCCTGTCATCTGAATCTTACTAATTACAGAAGGTTTTAGGTCAATTTGCTAGAGCTTTTGAAGTTTTTACGGCTTCATTGACCAAACTATCTACTCAAAACTCAAAGTATAGTGTATGGATACATCGTAGAAGCCGAATAATTACCATAAATATGGAGGAGGAGTCCGCTGCAGTGATTGCGGTGAAGTGTTGTCCACAAGGTGGAGTTCTGTCGCCCTTGCTGTGGTCAATAGTAGTGGATGACCTCCTCCATAAACTGAGTAATTCTGGCTTCAACGTTCAAGGTTATGCTGATGACCTGGTTATTACTGTGAGAGGTCAGAATGAGATTATGATTTCAAGTTTCATGCAAATCGACTTAATCATAAGATCCAGGTGGTGCTCGTTAGAGGGCCTCAGTGTCAATTCGAGCAAGATAGCAGTTATTATTTCGTTTACCAAAAGGAGAAAACTAAATTCAAGAGCTCCTATGTTAAATAAAACAGTACTGAACTGTTTCAGTGCAGTTAAATATTTAGGAATGAATCTGGATCAAAAACTTAACTGGAACTTATTTAGAAAGAACATTTACCAAAACCACTGCGGTTAATTGGAGCCGTAGGCCATTCGGTAAGACTTGGGGTCTAGAACCGAAAATGATCTACTGGTCTCATCTTTACGTTGTGAAACCCATAGTAACCTGTGCGTTATATATTTTATTATCTCCTTCGTTATGTATCCCTTAGATAAGCCACAAAATGGTTCGAGCAGAAAAATGGGGCTTCAGCACCTTTTTTGCATCGGCGTCTGCTAATTTATTTTCTTCTATTCCCTCGTACCCTAGCATCCACATTAAGGTACCCTAGCACCCACATTAAGGTAACCTCGTTGTTTTTTGCCCAATTTCTTCACGGATTGTCTGCATTCTCAGGCAATTTTAGACTCAAAGGTGTAGACCTGAGAGCTTTTAACGTTGCCTGGCTATCGGAGAGTATATAGATCTCTGATCTTTGAATGTCTTTATTTATACATTCCTGAGCACATAGATCTATAAATTTCTGCTTGGAGGATGGTTGGGGTCTCACCTAGGGCTCTGGATAGCCTGCAATTAATTAGGTCCCGCTACGCCCACGCCAACCCCTTCAGCCATCCTCGATCCATCTGTATGCCAGATGAGTGACCCTTTCTCCTACTGCAGGGCTTCGACTCGCTTGTCTGACGGCTCTCAATCAGAAAATCAAATGGACAGTCAAAATCCGGCTTGATTGACATTGAGTTTGGTCTTGAAATCCATTCGGATTGACTCCAGGATCCTTAAGTGACCATCCACAAGCTTTGCAAGAAGTATGAAGTATGAGTCCTGGACCACAACTCATTGTAGAAAGAACGGCTGTTCAAAGCCGAGCGGCTCCCTAAACGATGTACAATCTACAGACAGACAATGGATACATCGTAAAAAAAATCCGTGCTTTGTCCACGTGCCCACTTTTACTCAGAATGTGGCGTTAATCTGCCTGACTATGTTATATACAATGTGAAAAACGACTAAACTGCGATAAGTAATATTCCATGTTTTTATAAATGTAAAACATCCGTCACGACTTTTAGACCATTAATAATATGGAGGGTTTAATTTATTAGAAACTAATTTGCGAGCAAGTCATTGTAAAAATTAAATCCTGTTAAATTCATCATTTAGCAGGCCGTTATTCCTAACCGCGAACTAAAAGCGGACTTGTCAGTGTGCTTGACTGAGTGCAATTCATTATCACAGCAGGACGCCCGCCCACACAATATATTAGACGTGTCCACTATACATTGTAGTTATTACAATGATTTTAACAATCGGTGTTGTTGGTTGTTTGATGTAGGGAGAAGCCGGTTTTAACAATTGTACTTCGACCTTGCCGATTGTAAATTTTCCGCTAAAATTGTACATTGATATAACAAACAGTTTTTATTAATGGTTTAGGGCAGACACAAACAAAACGTCGGAAAAGGTCAATGTTTTTTAAAGTACTTAATTTATTATCAGCAAAGGTCGGAAGGCATGAATAAATTCCAGAGACTATTTTCACTCACAAATAGTGATGTACTGTGATATCAAAAACCCATATTTCGAAACCTGTCATTAAAAATTGACTTTTACATAATATCCATTAAATGTCAAAGCGACAGTTTTTTGTCTACAGAACGTAAACATCTTTTATCCGCAATCACATTATAGTTGGAGTTTTATCCACGCTTATGAAGCATATAAATACCACTTTATCCACTAGTGGAATAATGAAATTACTTTATTCTACCAGTGGAATAATTGAAAAATACAATCTTAAATCAATTACATTTTATTTAATTTTCATTAATATTAATATTAACATTTATATTAATAGACATTTCCTTATTTGTTTTATCATATGTCACTTCGTTTCCATTAATAACAAACTTGTAGTTGTCATCGGTTTCAGAACGCATAGTGCTTGTCGAAGTTTTTGATAAATCTGTAGAAACAATGGATGTCTCCTCTTGTAGAGAACGACTAGTACCAGGAGTACCTTGGATTTTCCTTGCGATATCAAGCTTATTGGATATAGAATCCTCGATATAACTTGCTGCTATAGCGGAACTTCTCCTCCCACCATGTCGTTTAATTGTTGTGAGGTCAGCACCTTTATTAGCCAGTACAGTTGTTGAGGTGCGCCTCATGCAATGGCAGCTATAAGTTTCTGCGTTTGCCAGATTTAAAAGTGAAGCAATTCTTGAAGGAACTTTTGACAAAATGTTGATTCCAACGGGTTGTAAAGTACATTTTTGATTAGTGTATCGTAAAAAGAATCTGTCGTTGGATAACTTCTTCGGACGCAAGGACATGTATTTTCTATACGTCTCCACAGTATTGGTAGAGAATCCTTCTTCCATAATTGTGAATTTTCGTGTATTATACATCATTGATTGTCAAATTCGTCAGTTCACAGCAACGGCAGACACCAGACACCCCCATTATTAGTGCAACCTAAAATATTTCAAAGTTTATTATCTACAATGTCTAAAAGGTTAAGAGATATTACCTTAATCATCACATATTCTTTATCGCAAGCCCTTGTCGAAAATTCTTCCACGTGTGCTCTTTCTAATACCGCAGGTTTCTTCGCTTTGTATCCTTTCGACTCACTCTTCAGATAGGCAGTAAGCTTACTATATTTTCCAATGTCTAGGTTTTTATGGACTTTTATAGCAGCCTTCAGCATCGAATACTTCGAACACATGGATGAAATTGCATACTTCTTCAAATTTAAGAAATACAATAGCACAACTTCCTCATTTACTGTCATTATCCCTCGTTTTTCTTTCCATTCATTAAATTCGGAAAATAATTTTTCATAATGTTCCCTGGACTTCGCAGGCAATAACTGGAGAGTAGCTTCTTCATCTTCCCGAAGGATTCTCTCAGGAACAAAATCGCTTTCTTGCATTTTTCACCAACTTCACAAATGTTTACAAATGGAATAGATAAACAATCAAAACTAAATAGCAACCATTCAACACCTTCCAAGTTTTTTTAAATTAATTTCAATAATTCTTGATGTTACAGCCGCTGACAGAGCGAAATGTCAAATCATTTTTTGACGAAATCTGATTCTAAGTGACCGTGATTTTGGATGAAACGTTGTATAGCATGTGTGTTTTAGTCACTTTTTATCCACTCATGAAAATTAAACTCTCGAACTTCGTTCTCGAGTTTAAAATTTCTTGCGTGGATATCGCTTATACAATGAATACTTACATTTACAATTAACAATGAATGTAGCAGTTAATCACTTTTCTTACCGTTTGAATTTAAAGTCGCAATTGTACAATTGTGACAACTGATTCCACTTGAGGATGATGAGTCGCTGACTGCAATAGTTTCTTGATTAAGGCACTGGGTAATTATTGAAGAAGCACCATATTTGGTATCAGATAGGATACTATTAGAAATTACAATTTTCTTCTCAATTGATTCCTCAATATATTCCTTCGCAACCGTCGAGGACCGCCAACCCCCATGTCTTTTAAGACTGGCGAAATCAGCTCCAGAATCAACTAGCAATGTAGCAGATGATCTTTGAAAGCAATGACCAGTACAGCTCTCTGCTAAAAATAATTTTAAATATGTTGGAATTTCTTTTGCATTCTCTCTAATTTTATTAATGGCATTTACCTGCTTTACACATTTTCCATTCGCATATTCATATTGCCTGATCGATTTGCTGGGAATAAGTCCAGAAATTTAGACACTTCACAGCTAGATCTTCACCACTGTCTGATAACATGTTTTCATCGAATTTTACATTCTATTTATACATATACTAGTATACATGCAGCTATCTTTCAGAACCCAATAAGTATAGTGTGATTATCTCTAATAATATTGTTTCCTATCTTTCCATTCATTTTCTTTTTCGTTTTTTTTATTCACTTTTATTCTTTTGCATTCATTTTTTTTATTTGATTGTTAGTCAAGTCAGTTAAGTAGTAGTAGTAGTTAATTAAGTTCTGAACAAACATTTTAATAGTAAGACACAACACGAGGTCTGCTCAGGTGCCATAGCAGCTCATACAATTAATATGAATAATTACAATATACTAATAAGCATATAAAGTTGTAAAAAAATGCAGTAATAAATAAATAAAGAAAAAATCCAATGATAAAAAACTATTAAATAAACTGCCCCAGATTTTCTTGTGTTTTCTTAATAGAATTGTTGATTGTTTACTAAAGCTTGTTTGTTGCGTTGCTATCGCTACCGACACGCCAAACAACACTTGATATTGAAATATGTGCAACAAATTGTAGATGACATACATGTCAAATAAATAGATTTTAAATGTTAAAATTTTCTCTTCACATTTTTAGTAATTTTTAAACTACGGAAGACAGTTTTTGAAAAAATGATGCTTGATTCTCGAATACAAAAATGGCGTTTCTCAATCTAGAAGCAAAAGTAAAAAATAACTATTTTAATGATTACGTACAAATTTTCAAGATACCTCCCACAGTGCCATCAGTTTCAATAATGCCCACATGTACTTTTCAGTTCTAGACTTAAAATAATAATAAACTAAATAAAAGGCTATTTACCAGTTTTATTAATAACAAAGAAAATTTAAAGAAACTGTTGAAATTGTCCTCCACCACGTTCTTTTGATAATTTTTTTTTTAGATATAGCGAAAAAATAGAAAGTCCATTTATTTATTTGTTTATTTGCAGAGGAAAATGGGGATACGATTATGTGATTGTTTAATTTAATGACTTGAAATGACTTCTAATTCTAATTCAGTAACGACTAGCAGCGAGGATCTAAATCGAATAGCTTAAAACTGGCCGTAAAAAGTTACACATTTAATGTATTTTTTAAATTATGCAAGAACTTGGTGCTTTCCATAGCAGTAAAATTGAGTTGTGCACGGAGGACATTAACTGTCCGCATTTATTCGACTGAAATAATATGTTTTTGCACACTAAATCTACATTGTGATACATTTATTTCTTTTACTAAAAGTGAGTTCCTGTTACATTTAGGTACTGTGAAAAAATTATTTCAGTAATAAATAAATATTTAGGAGTCACTGTTCACCGTCGGCGTCGCATGAAATTAACAACCAAATTAATAATGTTACAAAAAATACATTGCTTTTAGTTATTTAAGTATTTTTTAGAAAGGGTGATATAAAACAGCTAAACATGTCACCTAACTTCTTGTATATTAGCAAGGGGTGGTGTCATAAAGAAGTATCTAAGGAAATGGAAAACCGTGCAAAGCTTATAATTGAGGGTATACAACAAACCACAATTATATCCTTCAGTGACAAAACTGGTGGACTCAAGTTCTACAGTCACCCCAAGTTTCTGAACTCTTACTAGCTTGCTTTACTTATTTTCCCCTATATACCCCTATTTGCCCCCCAACCCTTCAACGGATTCATCTCAAAATTCCATATGTCGTTCCATACGTCGTTAAAAACATATTATGTTGTGACGATTCGTTCACTCGTCGCTTGAGTGAAGGGGCGTCACTTTGGCACTCGAGCTCTGTGCGGTTACGGTAAGCTCGGGCGCCACCTTTACAGTTTTTCTTGTGGTGTAAAGGACCCACACTAGCCTCTTGACCCAGCCTGTTGCAGTAGGGCTGGCATAGCATCAGAGGAGACACGGTACGTCCAGGGGTCTAGGGATAGTAGACTTCACACACACCAAATAAAAGGCATAGTTCAGATCCTACATACAGATATTTATTATTCCTATTATGTACAATGCTAACTAGCCTATAACTGGCCTATAACTACTACGGTTAATTACGGGTTTAGTAATTACGGAAGCACAGCGGGGTGACGGTGAACGGAGCAAGAAGACGGTTATAAGCAGGGTACGAGTTTACAAAAACGGAGCGGTAAGCCGGAGCAACTACTACAGGTACAAAAGCGGACAGGGCAGCGCATATACCAGGCGGAGGAAAGCAAAAGCACATGCAAACAATAGAAAACAGAATACTCAGGAAACTTGGCTAAGGCGCAGTACCTAAGGTTAGTACATACTCCTGGTCACGGTTCCTTGCTGGCGTAATCACCTCAAAGGAGAGATTAAGCCAACGAGGTTCACGGGCGCTATTTTGAGCTGGCGGATGTCTTGTAGCTTTCCGGCTGGTGGGAACCAGGCCAGAAAGAACAAAGCTGGTTTAATCCCAACAGGACCCAAGTACTTGGTCGCGGATGACACTTTGGTCTGCTAGAAGGCTTCGTGGCTTTCCGGCTGGTGGGGACTAGGCCAGAAAGCGCAAAGCTTACCAAGTACCCGCTTGTCCTCCAGCTGGCGGGGACTAGGCCAAAGGGCAAACATGAGACCTGTTGTCAACCAAAGTATCTTCACAGACACAAGGCGGAGCAAGCTAAGATTAGTACTAGTGAAACACACTACTACAAGTATCCAAATCAATGGACAATATTTCGCTGGCTGGGCCAAGTATTCGTTAACGGGGAAGCCACTCATGTCAGTGGTGGAGACACTGGCTCCACCTGGCGGAGTGTATTCCTATTTGATATTTTAACATCTAAGTGAATAATTAAAGTATATCAATTATTTATGCTCTGTATCGACATTATAAAATATTAATACTCAAAATACGAAAATAGACGACGGTTTTGGGTGCAATTTCCACACCAGAAATTATGCATAGTACCTGTAATATAAAATATTTATATTCTAAATAGAAAAGTAGACGGCGGTTTCGGGTGCAATTTCCATACTATAAAAATGCTTCATTACAATGTATACCAAATTTCAAGTGAACATCTCAATTTTATTTTGTTAATTCCTTTAATAATGAAGTCGAGGTGGTGCTGGGAGGTGGCAGTGGAAAAATAAAATTAGAGGTCTTGGCTTTTAGTATATACATCAAATCTCAAGTTTCTAACTCCTACTAGCTTGAAATAGGTATCCCCTATATACCCATATTTGCCCACTCCCCCCAACCCTTCAACGGATTCATCTCGAAATATAATCTAGTTCCATATGTCACTAGAATACATAGGTACCCCAAATTTCAAGTGAATATCTCATTTTTATTTCATTAAATCCTTTGATAATGAAGTGGTGGTTGGAGGTGATAGAGGAAAAACAAAATTAGAGGCCTTGGCTTCTACTGTGTATACCAAGTCCTAAGTTTCTAGATTCTTACTAGCTTGTTTTACTTATTTCCCCTATTCACCCCAAACCCTTCACCGAAGTAAGCTTAAAATATAATCTTCTAGATCTCGTTATGATACACACGTGTACCAAATTCCAAGTCTGTATCTTAAACCGTTCAGGTGAAAACGTGCGCAAAGAAAAAATACAGACAGATAGAAACTATCATTCGCTCAATTTCAAAATCTTGACGTTTCATGACATTATTCTAAATCTATTTCAACAAAAAGAAAATGAAAAGCCTTTTTCGATTACTATACATCCCTCCACTAGGTGGATGTGGAAGTAAAACCATAATGAAAGAAAGTGAGTGTATTGGTCTTCGTAAATTTTAAAGTAATTGAATGAATAAATCCGATTTACGTGTGAAACTCGATACTTTCACCGACGCTAATTTGATTAACGAAATGTACGAATTCGCTTAGGTGTTTATATTTCAACATTTCAAGCGTGAAGTGCAGTTATACAAGTGTTAGAGTTTGTTTATCACAGTACATCGACTTTCAATAAGTCATAGCTAATATTTCACACCAGATAAATTTAAAACAGTCTACTTGAATATCATACGTGTTTGATTTTACCAAATGGGAGAATTTTAGTAATCATCGCAAAAATTCCTTTCGTATCTCGCCGAAATTAAATATTGAATGAAAATATCTGTATGCAGGAATATTATATTATGATTGTATGTGTAGACTTTATAGTTTCGTTTCAAATTTAGCATATATTTGATGGTGATTTTTTATTCACTTATTTAACGTCGGAATATTTCCACCAACTCAAGAAGACGTGCCACCCCCAACCTGGAAATTTAGCCGAAACTCTTCTCTAACGAGGAGTAGGGATTTTTTACTTGCCTAATATTGAATGGACAAGGGACCAACTGTTTTACATCTCCTCCGAGGGATGGTATATCCGCTATGTAACCCCCGCCTAAAGTTACATACCTTCTACGTATGCGCTGATATACGAGCTGTTAGAAGGTGGAGCGAGAACGCTGTATTTCCCTGGAGAGGGTCACTCGTCCAACGTTGCTGCATTTTCATATCGAAATACGAGTATGTGCAGGCGTCCCTACGCTCGCTCATATGTAAAATAGCATAATTGAATAATTTCTGTGGAAATTGGGCAATATTCGTAGCGCATGGTGATCGTCAAAGCTATGTAAACTGTCACATTATATAAAATGTATTTCAGTAGAATTTTTGGGCAAGATGTTACTCAAGCATTTTATTACGCACACAAAAATACTAAGATATACGAGATAACGAGACTGGTAACAGTTACGCTATCTTGTATATCAGACTTTAAAGTCTGTACCTTAGGTTTGAAACACTTTACGCATATTGCGCCACATATCGGCCACACCCAAATGCAACTTCCACTCGTTTTGATATTTGATTATGCAAACTGATTTTATGCTGCCTGATCTGTTATTCTCTTGGTATATTTTGCCTTCTGAAAATCTAGTCTCTTTAAACTGGACTTCTGTATCAAACATAATCTACAGCGCCTTTTTATTATTTTAAAACAAGCTGCTAGCTGCAAAAATATACCAAGTGTTCATTAAGACGTATATCGATTATCCGCCTAGTTTGGCCAATGTAAACGCTTCCGCAACTGAACTTTATTTATTATTTACTGACTGTGCATTGTAGTACATTTAAAACGCTTCTAAATAATGCACAATTCGTTTGTTGGCGTTTTGAAAATATTGAATTAGATCAATTTAATGTCAGTTGCAGAATAGACGCTTTGATGCTCTATAGAGATGTTAAACATGTCAGTTGAAGTCAATATATTGTACTTAGTTGGCTTTCCTAGCACCAGTGTAAGCAAATTGACTAAAGTTATGATAACCACAACGAGAGATTACGTAGGTATGTCACCAATTCCGTATTAGAATATCTTGTTCGTATAGCATATAATATCTAATTTATAATATGCCTTTAGTAATATGCCTCGGTTAACCAAAATTAAACGTGTTCATTTTTTTAAGTTGTTCTTCAATTACTTGAAGCCTGGGCTCATATTTATTTCATTTATTTATTTAAGAATACGGGGGCTCAGAGAAAACATACAAGTAAATGTATATAAAATACACAAGATAAACTGAATAAAAACAACGTATATTTTACAAATAAATATAAGAATATTAATGCATATTAGAGATACGCTAATAAATAATTACAGGACGCAAATCAAACCAAAATGAAAAAAATAATAACTAAACTGTATTTTATGTACTAAATCATGTACATTGTACATGTATCATGTACTACTAGATCATCCTCGATTCATTCTTGGTAGATACCAAGGATGTTTAAATACGTTGTTTTATATTGTCACTAAGTACAAATAAAACTATCCAGGTGTGACCCATAATCTAAATTTATACATATTATAAATAATTGAAAATCTTGATAAATTCGTTCTTGGACTAACTAAATAAAATACGACGTACAAATGAGTTTGAATACACGATACATTAAAATATAAGTATAAAGAAATAATTCAGAGAAATAGATTCACCGTGATGCTGCCTATCATTTAAGTCAAATCCTGCTTAGGTGAATAAATACCGTCAGCTTAAGAGGAAATATAAGATGAATTATAATATGAATATCATACTGTGGATTTAAACAATACTCTGACATATTCTAGTCTTGGTCCAGGAAAACATTAACCACAAGTTAAAGTGTTCTATTTCGTGGAAATGCTTAGCCTTTGAAACGATTTTCGCCCTTATTCTGGAGCTCATCAGAAAGGCACAAAGCCACTCACACGATGCTTCATGCAAGAACCAAGACAATTACCAAGTTCTTGATATTAATTTTTGACATTGACGGAATGAAAAAACAGATTTTACCTATATATTATCTAACTAGTAATGGAGCCTATATACTTTATACATGTTTAAAAGTGAATTATTTTTTGTTTGTTTATACTTGCAATGAAACATATTCTTTATAGGGTTTTGCAAACAGCAGAAAAACTATGAGAATGAAAAGAAAAACTATTCGTAAAATTTTTGATTTGCAATTTGTACATTCTTTCGATAACCTGAATTCTGGTTATGCTAGCTTTGTGCCTTTCTGATGAGCTCCAGAATGCGAACAACGTTTTAAAGGCTAAAAACATTTCCAAAAAATAGAATGATAGATTTCATGAAAATGTAATCCATTTGAATGAAAAGTTTTCCAAAAGACGAGGTATGTAAATAATATCATATTAGGCCTCTGTCCTCATTTTAACTGAATCTTCATAGCCGTAGGGGTTATGTGGATACTGGTTTATTCTGCATAGCCGTATGGGACTGTGTGGAAACTAGTGCTACAATGAGAATTGCCGAATAAGAAAGACAAATTCATATTACGATTTTAATTGCTAGCATAATCAGAATTCAGGTTATCGAAAGAATGCACAGATTGTAAATCAATAATTTTACGAATAGTTTATTAGTTCTCACAGATAGTTTTTTCTGCTGTTTGCAAAATCCTATAAAGAATATGTTTCATTACAACTATAAGCAAACAAAAAATAATTCACTTTTAAACAAATAACAAATTTGAGACAAGTTTAATAAAATCATACAAAATAACTATCGATCTATTATAGAATTTCTCAAGAACATATAGTGTGACATTGTAGAGAAAGATATATGTATGATGTATTATACACATAACCTCACAACAGAGATAAATTTAATAATTTAAAATTTATTAGTAGGTATTAAATAAATTCACTTTGCAAATGAAAATAACAGACAATATACAAATTGTAATTTTGAGCTGCATTAGTTCGTAAAACACGTATTGATTTAGAGACGAACCAATACACAAAAAAGACAAATGGATATTTAAATCACTTCCATTACCAGGCAATCTCTGTGTAGCTTTATGGCCATTTATCTCCGTGTATGATAAATTATGCGTTCAGAGGTTCAAAAGCTGGCAGCTGAAAATAAGCATCACACACCGACATATAAAACCATACAACATATATTCCTAAAGACACGAGGTATCATCAATAGTAGTTAAAATGTAATAATAACATATATACACGTGTAATTGAAAACAATTGCATATTTTTAATAAATCACCTCTAAGATTCAGCATGATATATACATTCGAGCTATTCTGAAATTACGAAATAAGCTTACAACCTGCCTGCCTTATTGAATGGTGTACTAGCTTTCTTATTAAAAGGCTGTGTCTGTAACTTTGCCGTACCATTTTCCATTATTTTTAATTTTGCCCTTCAGACCACATTTCCCCAAATTTGGAATTAATGAATAAATTGTCCAATTTTCAAAAAACCTGATAAAACTGGTAATGAAAAGTACAGATGAGTAGTTATTTTGTGTGATTTTTAAAAGAAAATTTAAATTATCTCATATAAGTTACCCTTTTATATGTTAAATGTCGACCTATAACTAATTTGGTAAGTGTTATTCTTTTGTTTTGCAAATACACTGGATGGTGATGGTCGAATAGATATAATTTATACATATTTATGAAAACTATTTGACGGGTTTGGTCAAGGGCGTCTACTACCAAAATTGTGAAAATTCGGAGTTACTTAAACGTGCAGTACCACGGTTTCTCAGCTACCGGTCAAGAGTCCCACAGGGTTCCGTTCTGGGGCCACTGATATTAACTGTATTTAAGATTGTTAACAATATTCATAGTATTGAAACATATTCTTTATAGGATTTTGCAAACAGCACAAGAAATAATTATCTTTTAGTTATAGATAGTTATTTTTTCTGCTGTTTGCAAAATCCTATAAAGAATATGTTTCAATACAATTATAAACAAACAAATAATAATTCATTTTTGAAAATATTCATAGTAATGTTCACCTGTATGCTGATTGTCGTCAATGATAACACGATGCGTCAAAATTAATTTATGGTGTTAATCTTATAAAATTATCTTTAAATATATCTCAATGTAATAATATGACTTTTACGAACAGAAATAATTACATTTATTTTTCATATTAAATTTCAATTCATATGTCTCAGAGTCATTGTCATAAAAATATCTAATTTCACCTCACTGTATAGACTATTTTGAACTACTGGTGAATCTCTTATATGAAGGCTATTGTATACCTAAATGCCGTTTGCATGTATCTGTAAATTGCAGTTTTTCGCGGAATGTATTATATAAAAAATATAGATAGTAAATAATATTGGACCTAAAACCGAACCTTGAGGCATGCTATATAGAATTTTTCTAGAAGGAAAAGTAGAATCATTGAAGACACCGTTTGAGATCTATTATCTTATCTATAACTACAATTCTCTTATGTACCTATGATTTTTAGTACTTATAAAATCTTGCATAATTTTTCAACGGATTGAATTGAATAGCTTAAAGTCACATTATTATTATTTATTATAATAACACATTTATTATATTATTTTTCACATGCCACTTGCGAACGCCCATGGTGGCTGCATTTCATTGCTTTCCTGAATTAGTAGAACTTGTAGGACATAGTTCCTGAGTCAACTCGTCATCGCTCAGTATAAAGGCTCTTTAAGGTCTGTACATTTGTGAGTTCAAAATAAACACGTTTTCCTATTCTCTTAATAAATCCCCTTTATTGCACGCTTTTATTTGCGAAACGTATTCTGAATACCTAATGAATAGTATATCAATAGCCTCCTTGACTTTGACCTGCATCACAGGATGTATTCTTACTTAATTATTTAATTGTAGCAAAAGGCGTAATACACTATATTTACCGTAATTGAATAAAATTGTTCACCCAATCTAATAAATAAATTGTACTCATTTGTCAGTTAAACACTACATCTAAAATTATTTTCAAACAGTCCGCTACGGTCTGTTAATATTTCGCTACGTCTTATGGGTTCGGTCGTGAAAGGTGTTGGTGTCTTGGATTTTGCACAAAAGGAGGCTACGAATTATTCAGGTATTTACTAAAATCATGTATACGAGGATTTTAAATTGACATTTTTAAGGTATTTCTTTATAACCAAAGAATATTAAAGGAAATGACATTTTTCTTTCTTTTTATTCACAACACATTGTCAGATGGTTTGAGATTTTTGCATTATTTTGATTGGCGTCCGCTTGTTGTATAACGTGTCTGACAGCATCAGGTCATCTGTCGCGGTTGCCTGTGAGGCGCACTTGTCGCCAAAGCTCTTTCCCCGCAGCTCCTTGGTGACTTCAGTCTAACGTTTGGGGGGGGGGGGAAGCGGGTTCTCTCAGGGGATTAAGGAGAATAGGATGCTTTATTCTTACCCACCGTTATTATTCTTACTGTCTTAACACGCCTTGAGATTGGCATAGTGTAGAGATGACTCTTGATTTTGTTTCTAAATCCATGATGAACGTAGGAGGGTGAGATACGTACGCGGAGAATGTCAAAATTTAGAATTCGCTCTTGAATATCAGACAGTTCTTACATTAGGTGTGATGATTTACGGTAGAGTATGCTATGGTTAGGATTCATTTGGAGCAACTAAAGTGTTGTCGCCTATATAACAAACATACCTAAGAATTAAATATTTTAATTTTTCCATCAGGAATCAAATGGTTACCTAACCTAACTTCTCACAAGAAGTTAAGTTAGGTTATGTTGGCATATGAATTGATCATTTTGGGTTGACGTCACGATGTCGGCGTGGATGGCACACAACTCATTGTTTTGTTTTTTAGAGATAGGGAAAAGCTATTATTTTTTAATAACAAGCTTAAACTGCATCTCAAGCAACTCATCTCTAATTGTTTACATTTGCATTCCTTTGTGATTGGATGGGGTTTGTGTGCCCTCCAAATGGCGGTATCAAAATCAAGTCACTGAAAATGACCAACCTCAGTCTTCCAAAGTTGAATAAAAGCCTGCAAAAAATAAAATATTATCGACACCAACTCGGTCGACTTTTTATTTAGATAAACTTGAAATAAACTTAAATTGTAAAATCCTACGAATAAGCTATTATAATTGCACTGTTTAGGAGTTTTTGCCATTTGAATATTTTGTATCTTAGCAGGAATCAGTTGAAAATCTTGTAGTCTTACTAGACTAATAAGAAATTTGTTAGAGAATGTTGTTTCACTTTTATTGTTATTAATAAGATTATTATAATCGTTTTATCATTTTAATGAAGTAAGTGATTGATTTGATAGGTATCGACATAATAAATGTCAGCCCCTCCCTGTTCCAAAGTATTACGGCGTCTGGATACAAAAATAAGCCGGCTTTATAGCCATTAAATTGATATCGAACTTCCCCAGTTCTCTTCAAGTGAAAGAAATTTTATAGAGCCTTCCCCTTCAAACATTATGTGCAAGTGACAGTTATCACGGCAAAATTATGCCGAGTAATAAAGTATACGGATTGTAAGTAAACAATTGCTTGCCTTTATGATTTCTTCTTCGTACAAACGGGGAGCAAAATTGGGAAAAGGAATCGGTTCTTCATTAAGTCGATGTTTTGAAATATTATATTTTATATTGAACCCTCTCCTTAAGTTACTTCTAATATCTGAACAAAGACTGTTAGAAAATATGTTTTGCTGTTTTAATCTTTTAAATTATTATTTAGTAATAGTACGGGAGTCCCCGACCAGAATTTTTAGCTTCATCGTGACATGAGAATTCCAAACTATTTCGGACGGTTTATACCTAAATCAAGAAAAAAGTTCTGTCTGGCGGAAGTTTTCAAGGTTACTAAACGATCGAAAAACAATGAATATGTACATAAATATGGACTGAAATTGTTATCACGACATGTCCGTTTCCACCTTTTTGTGTTGAAGTAAAATGTGTGGAACTTTATAAAAATTTGAACGGACATTTTCCGCCTTGTGCAAGCGGCGAGTGAAGAGAAAATTGGACAATTCTCCAATAAATTTTATAGCGGAAAATTTTTTCATCGCGACAAGTCCGTTTTCTATGTAATTTGATGATGTTCGTGCGAAACAATCGGATGATTTGATCGTTGTCCGTAAGAGTGAGTGAATTTGTAAAATGTAACTGTTTTCGTTTCCCGAAGGTATCGCAACACGTCCGTTTCCTTGATTAAATTATTGGTCGGATCTAGATATATGTAATAAAATTTTGAATGTACGCATTCCTCATTGCTGTTTCCAGAAAAACCATTTTCCGTCGCGATGAAAAGCCGTAATAGGGGTTTTTCGCAGTTTCATGTTCTCTAATTTGTCGGAAGCTTGTGAATGTAATTTGAATACGTGAATAGACACACACACATATAATCATATTTACACACAGAAGGAGAGAAAAATACAGAGGCAAATCTGCCTAACGTAACACAGGGGAGAGAACAACCCCTTGGGTTCAAACTTCAGACATTTGCCCCGTGAACCTTTTTCGTATATACGTTATAATATTATTACAATCTTTCCTATCATTGCCTCTAAGTGCGAATCTTACCTGAAGTTTTCTGAAGCCAAATTTTATACTCTGGTATTTATTGACGTTGTCTCCGAATCGGTAAGGTGTAGGGATCCAAGATGGTGAGGGAAGAGCGAAAATTAATTTACTGGTTTATATTGTCTCCTGGTTTTTTCCTTATTCGTGTTTGTAATTTTAACTGCGCTCCTGGAGATATTGAGAGATAATTGCATAACGAACATTAGAAAAAAACATCTTTAGTTTTACAATTTAAAAGTTGATTTGGGTGGAACACTACATTTTTGTCCCACTGTACGTCATTTGGATCTTTTTTATCTCTCTTCAGAGACGACTCTATTTAATTTTCTACAACCGTGTAACATGGAAAATGCCCATTTAGACTTTTTTTTTCGGATGTATAGACCTTGGTCAGCCATCTAAAAAAGATGTTAGCTATGTCGCTGTAATTCGAACATGGCGTTTTTTTTAAACAACTAATACTTCATTTATCAGGTTTCTGCAAGGCAAAACATTTCCTTTCTTCACGGTTTGGTATTTTTTTTTTATATTCCAAGTAGAATTTCATTGAAAACGGACCATTATTTTCCCTCTAACTAAACACTGTTCATTGACTTGTCCATGTCGGGATGACAAGAAATTTTGGTCCAGGACTCTAGTATTATAATAATGAAAATTAATAAATAAATGGTTCTAGAGCACTCGATTTCTCGTTTAAGGGTCTGTTGTTTGGTTTATATGGCAGGAAATGATACTCGATTTTCCTTCAAAAGTGAACTACTCTTTTTTCAAATAAATGGGTAATGGCATATTGTAAGGCCCTTAATTGTAAATCAGTGTATGGAATATAAAGTCGTTAGAGCCATTTTTGAGAAAATCGCATTTTTTGTTTGTTTTCATACATCAGGAAATTGCACTTTTATTTGAGGGTTTTGAATTCGCAACCAGGATGAGAGCTAAATGTGCTTGTCTCTCGACCACGCAGTCAAGCAGATACCAGAATATGTGCAAAATTGTTTCGCTATGTATTTAACGGAACTTAAGAAATGTGTATGGGTGAGCTAAATACTCTAAAGTATTCTAGTGTATCCGGTTCGTGTCATATATCAAATTATTCTCTCTAACAACAATGACTCGCTTTGCGTTCCTTATACACAAATAGCTACTGGTACACTCTGTTTTTTCTTGCTGCCCCTTTATTATTTCTAAACATTAAAACGCGTTTTCTAATTTTCCGCGGGATTAAAGCGTAAAAAATTGGTAGCGCAGTAAAATATTTTTCAGTTTCTTCATTTTTTCAGTTGACTCACCTATTTGTCTCGCTTAATTAAGAAGTTCTGAAGTAATAATTAATTTCTCTCGCTATCTGAAAAGTCTTCTGCTCATTATTTTTAAATTATATTAACTCTACTCTGAAAACTCGATGAGTTGTAATAACATTGCGCCACCCAAAAAATTTACGCGTCTTAAGTTCAATGTTCTGTTTGGGTGATGTTGATATGATGGCCGCTTCTCCTATAATGGGCACTTTTCCGCCACTGTTTCCCACCATTAGAGATGGAGGGTGATTCAAATTTATTATATCCTATGGAACTAATCTGTACTTCTGATATCAATAAACACACTGTAAGTCACTATAATATACATGCATACAAGACTCATATCTATCTTCCTTTGACCCAGAAGATTAAGTTTCATCTGTTGACAATATTAATTTAGATTCACATTCAGTTGATTAAAGTTACTTTAGAATACGAGCTCTCACTAAATCTAACTAAGACAAAGGTGGATCTTTTCGATACTAAAATAGCTTCTCAGAAATATCAGAATATGATTAATATTTTACTAAATTTGCACCTGTGCGCAGATTTATCTCCTTGCTTTGATAATGGGACTTCATGCCGAATTCGGTAAGTTGTTTACCTTACTTGGAATATGAAAATGCGAACATTTCTCAAACTAATTAATGAGCTCCAGGTGGCGTAATATATAAATTATTTTTAACAGAAGTAGCAATATCCAATAAAGAGCAAGAGAATTTGAAATATTCATTTTAATTTATAAGACCATTTCATTTTATATAATATACAGAGTGTTCCAAAATATCCGCATTCCCCTTTAGGTGCTGAATCTACGTGCAAAATAAGTAGAAAATTTCCTGTAAACATGTACCGAGAAATGCTTCTAAATTAAACATTATAAATTGCGCCTACATAGAAGTTTTAACTGATTATCTCGAAATATTTTTTCAAACTTGGTTCATGATTTTGTAGTATAAGGTTTATTTTTGTACGGTACAAACTAAACCCAATTTTATACATACATGAAGAAACGAGACAGTTATTCTTTGTTTCAATTTTTTTTCGAGTTTAAGTTTTTACTTTTTTTAATTAGCAGTATGGTTTGGTAATACGCGCAATGATTACTTTGGTAATACGCGCGATAAAAAATGTAGGAAATAAGGTTAACTAACGCCTAACGATACAACACCGTGAACCAAGTTTCGGAAAGTTGTCTCAAATCATTTCGAGACGATCAGTTAATCTTCTATTTAAGCTCCGTCTTCAGAAGGCCGTAGCTCTCTTAGGAAGCATTGCCAGACACATGTTTATAGTGAGTTTTGTTACTATTGTTACGAGTTTTCACCCTTTAGGAAACACCCTGTATGAATCCGTGGGTTCTAAATAATTTTAACAAGCGGTAAACCACTAACACTTTATTTAATTATTTACAGATTATATAATACTTCTTAATTAACCAAAATAACCTTTATACTTTGTTTACTTGATACTTAACCTCACTTTCGCTACTAAACTCCACTTCAATAGAACTTCTAGCTCTTCCGCCGGTAATCGCGAAATTGCCTCCAGAGTCATCCAGAACACAATCGAGAATCTTCTACCACCACACTCTAGAAAACTCTATCTCTTTTTACAAGTTTCCAGTCACTATTAGGCATAGGCGTATCATAGGGGGGTGTAATGCATAACACTATTTTATCCTCCATACTGAACGCTTGCAACGTCCAGAGTATGAGTATAAACTTTCTAAAATAGCTTCTACTTCCAAATTACGTACTTATCGTACTCTTCGCAAATACAAAACGAAGATTTCACATTTCTAAAACCGATAATATTGCTCGTAGAGCAAAAAATTTCATATCACTGTGTTGGTGATCGAATTCTAAACAACTTTCAAAATGTCCGTCCTTCCGTCCGTCTGTCTGTCCGTCCGTCCATCACGTTCCTTGTAAGCACGATAACTTAAGAACGAAAAGTCCGATTGCATTGAAATTTGGACAGTAAGTTAGTGTTAGCTAGAGGAAGAACCCTACTGAGCAAAATCTATCGATAAATAAAAAAGTTATAATTTTTTTTTTATATATAATTTTTTTATGTTTCGTAATTAAACTGAAAATGTCTAAAACTAATATTATTTACAAAAAAGTTGTGAAGAGTATCCTATAGAATGTGAAACAATTATATAAAAAGTGCAGTAAATCGGCGATGAGTATAACGGTTAGCTTGTTACTTACTGTTCTATTTCATCATTTAATTTCACCACAAATAAAACGTGCAAAAGTACCAAAGCAGACAACAAAAATACGGATTTAAAAAAATAATCAATTCGCCTATCGCCATGAGCAAATAAATATACAACCATATTATTCCTATTTAAAATTCATTTTCGTTCTTTGTAAATAAACTTCACAAACAGCTGGTTAGAAAACTAATTTTAATTCATTGTTTTGCAAAATATTGCTCTGAAATTTACTCCACTGTTATATTTCTTAATGATTTATTCAGTAGCATGCTGTAAAAGTCGCCGATCGAAGTCAGCCGTTTATTTTATATGTACGCTAAACTTATGCTTAGAGTGAGAGTGAGCCATAAAATTTAGAGGGTTCAAAAGGTAGTGGACTAATGCACTGTTGTCCGTTTCTATAGAGGACAATATGTGGAGCAAATAGAGGCACCCACTTCCTGTAATTGTTTCTCGAACTATAGGGAATGTATATGTTTATTTTTCTGGTTAAAAATTTACTCGTTTAGGATAAAATAGGCAGTAGATGACCTTCATGATAATGAAATCTGAAAAAAAATCCTGTGTCATTATTGCACTGAAATAAACATGTTTCCTCTTGCACTTTTCCTCTAAAGTTAATGAAGAGTAAAATATTATCCAAAGGGGCGGAAGCTGTTTAGTTTTGATAAACTATATGTCAAAAATAGCTTCAAACCTAAGGTGGTGGCCATTGAAACTTTTTTCCAGGAGGTTTAAATCCATAACTTTTTTTTACAATTTTGATTAGAATTTGTCCTTTGGGTCAGCGGCGTAGCTACCATAGGGCTAGGCGGTGCAGTGCACCAGGGCCCTCAGTGGCCCCAGTGCCCCAGGCACTGGGGGGCCCGGTGCACTGCACCGCCTTCCATCATCAAACGAAACATGAAACGCATTAAAAAAAAAGTAAAATATAAAATTGACAATACACGCGCTATCCGGCTTTCTTATGGTAGGCTTATACTATTCACATTGCATGGAACGGACGGAACGGATTTTATTAGGCTACATTGTATATAGTCCGGGAGAGCGCCTACCTTTATAAAATAAAACGCATTAAACCCTGACCTCCTGCGCCTCTAACCGAGGCAACGGCCGACGTGTACATTATTATGCTCTTACAAAAAAAACTGTGAAGAGTATAATGGTTAGCTTGTTTTTTATACATATTTTATAAAGATCTTATTATTCTTGTTGTTGTTTGTTAATGGCTACATAACATAATATATTGTAAATTCACTATTCACACCTTTGATCTTTAACGAAAAAAGAACATTATGCTATTTATTAATAAAACAATTCAAAATTTGATGAGATTTTTATTCTATTGGGGGCCCAAAAATATTTTGCATCGGGGCCCTTGGCCACCTAGTTACGCCACTGCTTTGGGTGACGTCGTATTGGGATTCGGAAACAACAAATGAAACTTGCTTTTGTATATATGTTAACCACACTGTACATCATGTACTGGGTTCGATCTCCAGCTCCGACTTTGACGTTTTTCTCAAATGTGTAAGCTTCGTCCGAACAACATTGACTTTGGATTTGGGGATTGTGTAAGATGTGTTGTCTCGTGATATATTCCTCTTAGTTCCTACATTTCATCAATTGGGCCCTACTCATATGAAAAATATCGGGTTCCGCAGGTCGATTTCTGATTGGTCTTTTAATAAGATGTGATAAAGATGTGCTGCAAAAGCAGGAGTCGTGGAACAAAGTAAACAACCGCCGATATTTTGAGTGAAGTGAGTTTGCAGTGACCTAAACACAATGGAACATAACCTCCAAATTGGTAGATTTAATACCGTTATCGTTGTCCTCCTTATTTTTTTTTAATTCTCTTGTTTAACCTCTGTCAGTTTCCGCTACTAGGGCCTACAATCCACATCAGGTGACGAGCTACCCCAACTTGGAAATTTTGCCAAACCTCTTTTCTGCCAAAGAGTAGGAATTTTTTACTTGCCTTACATTTAACTGACAAGGCACCGACTGCTTTATATCTCCTACGAAGGATGGTATATCAACTATGTAACCTCCGTCTACAGTGCGCTGATATACAAGTCGGTAGAAGATAGAGCGAGAGCCTCTTTAAAATACATTTATAATATCCTATAATTGTTTCATTACAATAACTATCTTCTGCACGTACTTATAAGGTACCCCTCAAACTATTTAGCGTTATAAGACCTTCAACGATAAGCATTTACTTATTGAATATGTTAATGTCTACCTGAAAAAAATCGCGGTTGATCTTTATCAGTTTTTAAATTTGAGTAAAATGCAACCCACAAACCTGCTTAAATCAGGGTAAATTATGTTTCCCTTAAATTAATTTTCCAAAAATAAGTAGCTTCGTAAGCTTTTATACATTAGTAACTTTTTTTTTTTTCAGGTAAGTAATTCTATTGATATCTTGACTAGAATAATATCAGGAGCAAGGTAAGTTTATTTTAAAAAATGCATGACAACGTTTTTTGGTCCAAGTGGACAAATAAATACATGACAACAAAAATTTTAGTTTATGGTTGTATTCAGTAGGCGATATAGAATATGAAAATATTTCTTATTTTTGATTATAATATTGTTTATTAGCACATATGTTTCCAAAGTAGTTTTACGTCTGGTAATTTTAATCTTATTTTATTTATTCATTTAATCATCTCATTTATATTTATATTATGGAATGAAAACTCTTATTGTGGAGGGCAGTTACGTTTTTTTTTGCAACTTTCACGCCCACGGTCATGACCCGGTTCGAAATGTTCGTATTGGCGGCCCAAACAACATACTAAAAAGTTGAAATGTCAAAATGGGTGCAACCCGGCTCAAAATGTAAATAAAAAAATAATAAAACCATGTTTACAAAACATGGTTTTACTATGTATTTGTTAATAGCACTAACCTTTCTGGGTATACAAAACATGGTAGGTATGTTGAACTTGTAAGAAAATCGCATTTCCAAGCTTGTGTACATTTTTTCGAAAAATACGCACTTTGTCGAAAAAATACAATCAATGAAAGTCGTTTAGAATATTATTTTGCATCGTAATTTATATGTCGCACATTTATTTCACAAAAAAATTAAGAAAAAAAAATGAATTTGTTTTCAAAAGCTACAATTTTTCATCTTTTTATCGAAAATACGCACTTTTTCGAAAAAATACAATCAATAAAAGTTATTTAGAATATGCTTTTGCATCGGAATGTATAGGTCATATGTCCATTTCACGAGAAAATTGAGAATTCCAGCTCCAATGGATATCGGTCCATTGGACACCTATGTATATTAATGTATATTTGTGTAGAATATGCATGTACATAATATATATGTACGTATATGTATTTATATGCATATATAAGCGTAATAACGTCACAAAACCCATAAATCATAGCGCGAATATACATATACAGTAAATGTCCAGATAATGTCCAGATTAAAAAAAATGAATTCGGCCATATATCATGTTAAACTACATGAAAATAGCTTTCAGTTGTGCCCAAGTAGACTTCGCCAACTCTAAAATGACAAAAGATATTTGGATTTGAATTTTTCGAAAAAAATGGTCTAAAATTGGGTTGTAGAGAAAACTATCAAACATTTTTGACCAAACCTTTGACCATTTTTTTTGTTATGGAAAGAACTACCTTCACCTAAATTTTCAGCTAAATTCATCAATTATTGGCCGTTCTATGACAGTTTGAATTTATTCCTGAAATACATGTATATATGTATATGTTGCGAGGGGGGATTAACCGATTTTCAAAAACCTTGAACCCGTTGGTTCCTCTGACACCCAGAATAAAAGGGTGTCAATCCCAAACCTTAGCCGAATCTCTAAGGCCTTCAAAAAAATAATAAATCTAAAAAGTATAGCCCCAAAAAGGCCCAAGACCCAGTTTTCGGCCAATAAAAATGGGTTGACCATTTTGAGATTTCAGCTTTTTAGTATGTTGTTGTGGGCGTGAAAATTGCAAAAAAAACATAACTGCCCTCCACTATTATTGTTGCCTAAAATATTACATTATTTTGGCAACACACATATTAAAAAAAGTTATGAATCAAAAATAATAAACATATCCACATCACACCTCTGGAACACGGTTATCCAAATGAAACATTTTGTGAAATTAAGAAATCTTTCGAAACGTACGACTAGCTAATGAGGAATGTGAGGAACGTCTGGAATGTTCACATGTGAGTTAATAAAGTGGGAAACATTTCAATTATTACATAATTAAACTGTTACGCGTTTTAAATTTAATGAAACATTTAGACGTCGACGTCAGTGTTAGGATTCATTTTGTATAGGTAAGAGTACATATTAATATAGAAAATGGTGAAATTGTTGACTCTTTAGCCAGAAAAAGTATCAACTCAGGATTTCCATTAGAATGAAAAATATGTTTATTTAAATCTTTCCATATTTTAAAATCCAAGTAGAGAAATAGATGTTTAGGGGTATGGCGGGCGATTTACCATTGCAAACCTACAAGATATACATTTGTCCATCCTGACTTACCATTTAAGCATGAAAAAATTACATCTACCCAAGAAAATGTAAAAGAGTAATACGGCTTAAATATGGACATGTCTGTTCTCCAACACATCTGTACTAAATAAATGTCCTGTATTTAGAGAAATAGGTCAATGTTGGGTAATATGAAAACTACTTGGTAAATTTACAAATGTATTATATTAAAGTATTGTATATAAGATTAATTATCCTGTGACTCAACTACCATTTCCTGGTCAACATTACGGCGAATAAAGTCAGATTTCTTGTTGATATTTCCACAAAAATTATTTGTTCGTCTTATTTGGAACATTCCTATTCCAATTTAGGGGTTCTAGCCCCAGTTTTTTACTCATAATACCGAATAGGTGTTTCTCAAAAACTGTTACGTCGCAAACGACAAAGTTACTTTCGCTTATCTTCGTAAACGACCGCAAACCAAATATAAATTTTCAAAATTGTTATAACTTCACGCTTCATGAGGTAATATACCTTAATAAACCTAAAGCGCACAAACTTGTGTACAAACTAGACTCTTGTCACGCAAGACGAGTACACAGAAAATATATCTGTTATGTTCTTAGAAAGGACGTGGATATCTATCTTTCTCGACGATACAAGGGTTTAAATCAGGCATCTCAACTTGATTTTTTTAAGTAATGCATTCTAAAACAGTAATTCCATCCACTGATTATAAAGCCAGATCAATAAGGAAAGAAATATGGTACTTAATGGGCACAATCAGCAGTTCTAACAAAACTTTCCATTAAGCTGTTCCTACGAGGCAATGGTTGGACGAAAAATTACCTAAGAAATGGATAGGAAGGAGAGGTCCTCAACAGTAGCTGGCAAGATATCTTGACTTGTGTTGGGAGACACAGAACAAGGCGAGAAAAGTAGAGTATTATTAGTTTTGGTAAAAATAGGGGTAACTACATGAGTTCTGGAAAGTCTGCTACTACGATACTGTATTTAATCCGGAATGATGCATCTCTTATTTGTGTAATGTTGTTTACTAGCACACTATCACCTAATTAGTATTGATGACATTTTGATTTGAACTTTGTCCGCTAATACTGACGTAATGGTATATTTGTTTGATTATACAATGGGATAGCTGGCCTCACTATAGAAGTGTATATTAATTTTTGTCTATATAATCTACTATTCCCGGACGGTGCACACTTTTAAAATTTGCGTATAGTCTCATTTATGTACTTATTTTATTTTCCTTCTCTTATTCACGAAGCTTTAACATATGTTTTAAGATTAATGCAATGTGTTGGTTGACCTCTCTTTGCTGGATAGCACGCCTGATAGCCTCACTGCGTCTGATTATCTTTGGACTATCAACCGTTTTTCAGTTAACGCGGCCAAGACATTAGGGGGATTGAGAGTACACGATGCTGAAGAGTCGCTTTGAGGGATATACTTCTTGGAGAATCGACGACAGGTTGAGAGCGACGTTACATAAATATACATTTATATGAAACCACCAAATTATGTTATAATGAGTCTAACATTAAAAATGATCTCTAACTACTAGGTATGCAAGATTCGCCTCTAGTGCCGCTAAGTAAAATACCTACGCTGTTATTAAAAATTAGTAAATTTATGATTACTTCATTGAAAATAAGGTCGCTGTAAGTAGGCCTTTGAATCTGATCCCCGTTTAAGTGTGTGCTCAGTGTAAATGAGTAATATTCAAAGTAGATATAATTAAAAATGAATAGGCAAGTGCTACTTGTACAAAATACTGTACTAAGGATATCCGTCCTTTCGAGGCAAACTAATTATAAAGTTTGAATGAATAAGATGCCGACCTCCGCCTCGGTTTGTATCCAGTGGCGACGACTTGAAATTTAGGTCAAATATAAAAAAATACTCTGCATATTTATTTTAATTATTATCCGCCATTAGCGTTTCGCTTATCCTAACAGATATACAAATTGAATTAAATTGGGGCTTAATTGCTTATTTTCGTGACGATAAATTCGGTTTAAATGAGAATTGGTTATAATTATTTGCGCCTATTATTTAAAAAAAAATATATCCTAGCTAGTGTGTGCCTGGAATACATGTAATATATTTATGATGTACCGAAACATTTGAACACTACAAATTATTACAACTCAATTTTGTTCCAGATAATGACAACATTGTTGTCGGAACGCTTGTAAAGTTTAGTATTCGAGGGTAGTCTTCAATTGTTTTGGTAGCTGTCGAAAATGCTTCATCTTCAGTGTCACAATTGATTCCAGGAGATAGATATTTAGTTGTAAAAATTGTTGTTTCTAATTCTTAGCAAGATGAAGAATGGGAAGCTTGACTCTTCCTCTTTTGAGCAATAACAAACCATTTATCATGAAGAGATTTCGGGGCATATCTTGAATATACGCAATGGAAACTCCTCTCCTCACTTCTCAAAGGAATGTCGCAGAGAGTTGTATATTATATTTTTTTAACAACATTTATAAAGAAAATATCTTCACAAAATAAGTGCAACAAATTAGCCGCTAATAGTAGATCAGCAAATATTATTCCTCAGAAAGTCATCAACATTGTGGAAAATAATTATTTTCCATTTGCAATCGTTTGATGAAGAGGCCTTTTATTAAAATTTGCACTACTTTCTTCTGACAGGTTTCAGAAGAAATTGTAGCAAATGTTAAGTTCAGTTCAGTACCTACCTATTTCTTCTAAGGGTACTGTCAGAGACAAGTATCGTCAAATATTATTAGTAACAAGAAATATAAAAAATCCACAATAGAAAGAAAATTTATCAAACGGTTACGTGAGAAAGATTGTTGTTAGTTAAAAGTGAATAAAAGTATAAAGTGGTTATTTTATGTAGCGATGATTATTACGATAGTGTAGATAACCTGGTGAATAATGGTCCCTATAAAGAATTTGATAGAAATCCATTGCCGAGAATGATCACTGAAATTAAAAATACATTTAACAATTGTAACAACCAGGTATGAAAGATCTGTTACATATATTTAGCTCAACAGTACCTAGTACCGTTTGGCAAAGGTATGTAAACCACGAAAGCCCCCTTGTGTCCGCAATCAGATCACGAATTTATCACCTGTCGAAATGGTTAACAGAGGAATTCGAATAATAGCTAAAACCACAATCCAGTTTCTCAATAATTATTTCCAATGATTTCATCATTGAAACTAACCAGATAACAATTATTGCAAGAAGATGAAATTTTGATGTGGGGTATGACTCTTTCTTTAATTCCTGCAACCAGATAAATCCGTAAAAATTTTTCGTGCTCCCAGCGCGGAAACCGGATGTTCGTATCTGTTTTTAGTTTGCATTTTAACATTGGAAATGTTTATGTTCGTATATTGGGGGTCGAGTTACCAGTTTTCGTTCAAGGTGAAAAGACAGCGGTGTCGCGGTCGAGTGAGACTCTGTCATATATGCAAGGGCTGATATATGCAAATGTACTGTGGGTTGCATATATTTACCTCAACAGTACCTATACAGGGGGGTCAAGTTACCAGTTTTCATTTGAGGTCGAAATACAACAAAGTTTATGTTTTTTATATGGTGTTATCATTTTCAATGTCCCGATGGTTGCAAGGATTGCAAAATTTGTGAATTTTTTTGTGAAAATCTATGTTTTCTTATATTTTTGAAAAAAATAAATGTTTATTTGATTGGTTATTTGAATTTTATGGCTAAATGAAGCATGTATACGCGCATAAGTATTCACATACCGTATGGTTCTGCAAGCGCGTCTCGCTGCCGTTTTGTGGGTTTGACATGTAAAAACCAATGCCGGAATGAAAGGGTTAAGACATGCGGATGATATATTTTTAGCATTCGATACAAAGGTTGTACATGTAGACAACTTTATTTCAATATTCAACTACCATTTTTAATATCTTTTGAAAAGATATTTATCTTTTATTTAAATGTCTATAAATCTGAACCATACCTGAAAACAAATTTTAAATTTTATTTTTTTAGCCTGCAATAATATACCTAGAGAACGAATGCCAGTAAATGTTACGTAATTTCTTACTTACCTATTACCCCAGAGAAATTAAACTTCCTCTGCGGAATGAGGCCGAACAAGCTGAATTTTTGCAGAGACCTTCGTTTTGATGTTCCAATGAAGCACAAAAAAATCTCATATGCCTACCCTTGTGCGTCTTGAGATATCGAAGGTCAAAGGTCATGAAAATCGGTTTTTCGCGAAAATCTCGCTTCCAGTGCATCTGACGTCGTAAAAACCCATAACAAAACTTACGTAAAATTGTATTCTCTACAAAATTGTTGATATAAATTTTTTTCGTACGACCAACCGTTTTCCAGATATAGCATGATAAAGCGGGAGCGCGCATTCGTAATAGGTAATACTGTATTATACTGCAGAGCTATAACTATAAAAGCACTTTTCTTAACTTTTCCCGTTTTATCATGCTATATCTCGAAAACGGTTGGTCGTACGAAAAAAATATATATAAACAATTTTGTAGAGAATACTATTTTACGTAAGTTTTGTTATGAGTTCTTATGACGTCAGATGCACTGGAAGCGGGATTTTCGCGAAAAACCGATTTTAATGACTTTTGACCTTCGATATCTCAAGACGCACAAGGGTAGGCATATGAGATTTTTGTGTGCTTCATTGGAACATCAAAACGAAGGTCTCTGCAAAAATTCAGCTTGTTCGGCCTCATTCCGCAGATGGCCTTTTTTTTACTTATTTCTCTGGAGCATATGTCTGGTTATGCACTACTAGTGCAAATAGATTAGAGTATAATAAATCAAAATCACTCTTCAAGTTTTCACATCACATCAATCAGCCCTAAGAGCGCAACTGCAACTGATTACCTGAGAATATCTCCAACACAATCCAGATTTCAGATGCTATATTATCAAAGCAACGCCGAATGAAATGTGGGAAATTACGTGAGAAATTTGAATTCTACAAAACCCAGAATAAACCACAATTACCCACAGTTGCCCAGATAAACCCACCAAAGACCCACCTAAATACCCAGTGGGTCGTCTTTTCTAAGTAAGGTGAGTTTTTACACAAACCTGCTCTTCTCTATACTTAAGTACTTATTGCTTTGCTTTAAATAAAAAACTCAACTGCTAGCAGATGAATTCCTCCAAATCAAGATAGTACAAGTTAACAGTATGCATTAGTAGGTTTTTTTCTGAAACACTGCAATAAGTACACACTTTTTGAGACCTTTTTAAAAGCTTTTATTTAACTTGCAATGTTAGGTGTTGGTTTGATTAGGTGAAATCTTGCAAGCTGAATTAGAACCACTTCCTCTTATCCTAAGACGTTGAAAATTTACACGTTGATGCAGTTTCGATGACAATTCATTTCAATGATAGGCATGACCTGATTCTACACTCAGGGTATACAGTGTGGTCGATTAAGTGTGCAGTAAATGGACATTTTTTTTAGTGCACAACCAAAGTTTAAATACCGCGAATAACCATTTCAGGTGCACTTAAAATGGCTTTAAGTTAAATAGTATACAGGGTAGACCAAAAAATATAAAAATCGTTTAAGAGTAGAGTGCGCATATGTCGAAAAAAAATTATATAAAGAAATATTTTAAGATAGAGCTTTTGTTTTAAAATGCATGCACCTAGAAACCAGAAGCTTTGGGGGGGCTGTCAACTGACACTATGCAATAGTGCTATATGACCGCCCCAAAGCTTTTGGTTTCCAGTGTATGAATTTAAAAAAATATGTTTTTTACTTTTTAGTAAGTACAGTTTTTAAAAATAAAGGCTTGTTCTTAAAAATATTTTTTATATAATTTTTTTACACATGTAATTTTTATGCGATCAGGATACTCCGTAATTATGTATAATGTGTAGTTTCAATATTTCAATAATTTTTACGCCGAATTTAATAATTTCTTGGAGGATGTAATGAAGAATACATCATTTAATTTTCCCGAAAAGATTAACTTCAAATGACCTTGACCCGCATCAACTAAAAGATAGGTTTCTCATTTAAGTAGACTTCTAAAAACTTTTAACTTCTAAACAAAAAATATTTCAAGGTAACTCTATTTTCATATTTTTGGAAAGCCCCGTACATAGAAATTATATAATAATCTTCATGATGGCTGAAGGAAAATACTCGTTGTTTCCTACACATTTAACGATTAAATCGTACCTCTTGAGATATTAACTGCAGGAAAATATATTTATCTTGGCTATTCACATTTAAAAATAGCACGCTCTAATTTAGAAAATGATCCAACGCTTTTTCTGAGTTCCATAATAGTGTTCGGATTTCTGCGAAATGAGGAAATTTGTCATTTGCGGAAAGAAATTTAACTCTAAACAGAAACAATTTTGAGCTAATGCTATAATCCTTAAGAACTTAAGTGGAAATGAGATAACTAGTACTTTTCAGGCTAAGTTTTGGAGCGATAAAATGATTTTAAAAGGTGTTAATTATTCTTTCAAACGCTTCATCTTAAACCAACATTTATTGTACGTATATATTAGCGTGGTTAACACATTTATGATAAATTTTTCAATTGCTTCATCTTAAATCCTCGTTTTTTGTACGAATATATTACGGTGGTTGTTATTTTGTGACCTTGAAATTTTTTCGATCTTGTCCCCTAAGCTGGTTCCACTTATTTAAAAAAAGTGGTACCTAGTAAAATTTGAATTCAATCGAATAACGTTAACCTCTGTATAAGGTTTAATTTAAAATTCACTAACTAATCCACTTTTCAGGAATTTTCAATAGTATCTCATGAACAGTTGATTATATTGAAATTTTGTACATACATATTCGAAATAGAATTTCATTTCCTGTGTTCTTTCTCGTACATTTGATGTCTCTCGAAACAATGGAACTTTGGTCGGCATAAATAGGTAGTAGAGTACTCGTATTTTGTTGTAAATGTGTATTACTAAAACTGAGTTGTAATCTGATTCTCAAATGTCTCCATGGACCTCCAGACATTTTCTATCGCTCTTTTAAGAAGAGTTGGTTGCTCTCTCGAGTTTATTTTGATGTTCTTTTATCTGAGTTACAACATTTAAAAGACGAAGAATTAAGGACAGGATCGAAATGTCAAAAACTCGTAAGCTAGTACTTATGTTAATCCTAGATGGCACAGTGTGTATCTTATCTTATTTTATTGGCAAGTTTCAATATTTGTCGGAATGTTGTCCGCATTGCCACATGTACAAAAATTTCTTTAGTATAAAATATAATTAATGTTACAAATTATAATTATAAATATTACTCAATTACATAAATAGTCGTAAAATAGTTACTATGTGGTTAGGTAAATTCTAAAATGTAGTTGTGCATAATTTATGCCATGTACAACTAATATCATATAGGGATATTGTTTAAATTTTAAAACGAAATAGTTAACCACATTATTAATTTCGAATTAAACAGCAAGAACCTTTTATCCAAATTATGGGAACACATCAGTTTTAATTATTGAAAATGGCAAAGACAATGTGTATTTAAATTTGGCAACTGTTCATCACCTAATTTTTATTCTACCTAACAGTTGTAAATATGTCCTTGAACGTAGTGTGTGTGACAAGCGTTTAGGTACACGAAGCTTCGACCTTGCGCAAAACGTGATATCATTTATTTGACTCTTTAATATTTATTGCTTGTTCTAGTGTTCACCGTCAGCCGAGTGGCTAGCGCGTAGATAAAATCATGGAGGTCCCGGGTTCAAACTCCTACGTCCGCTGATTTTTTTTTCTTTAATTTTGTAATGATTAATATATTTTTTCACTAATTCTTTTCTATGATTTTTTTACGTTAGGTTAGAGGTTTTTATTCTGCTTAAAATAATGGGAGTGACTACGCAACCGCCGCGGCGGATCTTTTGCACGACATTGAACCGCCGCGCAGAGAAATTGAAATATTTTATGCAATTTTCTGAAAAACAAGGCGGGGGGACACCCCCCGCATCCCCCGTTTTTGTCTGCGACGCTAATGCTGCCTGCGGCGCTGATAATTTATTAACAATTATTTAGCAATATAAAAATCAACCTAACTAACCCAATTACCATCACATAAAAGAGATAAATTATTATATGAAAAAAAAGAACATAATTTCTGTCGTCAAATCCAACCAGAATTTGTGAAAAAGGATATTAATCGTTACAAAATATAAAAAAAAAAGTTCAGTTGCCAGCAGTTGAACCCGGGACCTGTAACTTCAGGGTTTTGGGTTACACGTTGTTTCCTTTCGGTGAAGCAGTCACACATTGAAATATAAGATACTCCTTTCTGCGGAAGCATAAACGAGATAAAGTTATGGACAGTTGATTAAAACACCAATGCCATGAACCATATTCAGGGTTCGAACCTAATTTATATATTTACATTTATTGAAAATTCATCAAATTTTTGACAAAAATTAACAGAATTTATTGTATATATTATATACTTGGGATATAGTGCCATTTTAGTGCTTGAATACAGTTGCAAACTATTGACCATTTAATAATACTTTCATTGTTTAGTTTATTTATCAAATTTAAATGTGTCACTTTTCATTTCATTCATAAATCAAAATCATTACCCCCTTTCATTCATAAGGCTATTGGCGCCATCTTCTAGTTACATGCTGAACTTATTCTAAATATTCTTTACAATTATTCTGATGACTCATCGATTTGTGTTAAAAATTGATTTCATACATTACAATTTACAAAAGCAATTTTATGCAAATTTTTACACTGATAAAAGATCATGACTGTAATACGCATCAATACGACCCAATTAAATGTACTTAAATAACTCTGATTATCTAATATAGCTACAAATGTATCGTCTGATAATTAGGCAATTTTAAAAATTTATTCCGAATTTATTGTGCACTTAAAAAAGAAACAAACAGGTCAGTCGTATTTGGCCGACTTCCGTTATAATACTGCCCACTTTAAAACTCCGTTTGAATTACTTGTAAAAAAGTTATTTATGAAATACCAAGTGTCGATTTGATGGAATTTTAATGATTATTAGGCAACCACATATACACTTTTTGACATTTCGATCCCGACCTTAATACATCGCGATTGTCAATTTATATATTGCACTTTCCATCCTTCCCCACAAACAGAAGTCTCACGGTCTGAGATCTGGAGAACTTGGTGATCAACTATTAGGACCACCGGCACCACGACATCATCCTGGAAAAGTTCTATTTAAATGCTGCAAGGCTAGATGAGGAGAATATGGAGGAGGTCCATAGTGCTGATAATGTATAATTTCTTATGTATAAATCAACATAATTGAATAATGCTTGTTAATCATTGTGCAATGATGATCGGTAATTATCTCCTAATACGCGATTCTCAAAAATGAAAGAACCAATAAAATAATTATCAACAATTCCACACCACAGAGTAACTGAAAAACTATGCTAAAAATTTGTTTCTACCGATGCATATAGATTGGATACGAGCTGTTCGCAAATAAATTGTTTGTCAATAAACGTTTAAGACTTCCTAATTTGGGTTTCTTAGTTATACACGTATGTGTAGTATACAGGGTGATTTATAATAGGTGTAACAAATTTTGGCATCTTGTTCGTGAGGTCATTTTAAGAAAAAAAAGGTATATCTGTCTGTCCGTCCGTCACATTTTTTGTAAGAACGATAACTTCAGAACAAAAACTACGATTGCATCGGTATTTCGTCAGTAAGTTGATGTTACCTAGAGGAAGAGTCCTATTGTTTTTGAACAAAATCGGTTGGCCACCAAAAAGTTATTAAAATTTAAAAATGTATATTTATGTTTTTTAATTGAACTCAAACATAAAATTAGAAATGCCCACAGAATGTGCAACAATTGTATAAACATTTCAATAAATCAGCGAAAAGTATAATGTTTACACTAGTTTTTTCTGGGGATGTATTTCAGAAATGGCTAAATTTTATTTATATTTTTCCATACAACGTAAAAATTATGTAACTCCAGAACTGAGAAAATTGAACATCAGTTATAAAAGCTTTAAATAGCTGTTTTGTAATAACACAGGCCCACAAAAAAAAATATTTTTCGATGCTAAATCCGAATCCGAGGTAAAAAAAATCCTATGCCCTTCAATTTTTGTGTAGAGGCAAAGACATCCCTTCAATAAGGTAAAATGAATATGAGTACCTATCATTATGGAATGAATAGGACTTTTTTCCTCTCGTAATCTTTTTTTGTAATGTCAAGGACTTCAGCGAGGGGGTAACGATTCTCCCGAAGGGATTGATACACCTTCTGTACCTCTTCTATACTCTACTGGACATAGAACTGCGTATAAAAGCTTCTGGCTTACAAGCTCTTGAGAATACAAAGGAAATATGGTAGAGGATGGATGCCGCTCTGGATTCAAGCCTCCAGAAGGGTATAATCTACCCCTCTGCTGGATGAGGAATACAGGGGTGGAGGGAGATCTGGGAGAGCAAGTGTTCCTTGTTTTTACTGCAGAATGGTGGCAGTGCATTAACGAGAATCTCCCTTAATTGTCTTCACTGCATCCTGCAAGGAGTGGAAACTACCCCCAAAACTCTAACAAGGGTTCGGAAAACTTTTAGGGCCGAAAATATGCGTTTTGGGGTTTTGAATTCTGACAGGGAAGACAAATGGGAACCCATCTCTGTACATTTTTTTTCACTCCAGCATTCAGTGCATCTCTATATCCCTCGTAGTATCACTATTTCATGTCTTTTTCACTCATAAACCCCATTCTATCTTTAATCATACTTGTTTCTATAACATTCTTTCCCACTCACTATATGTATACAGCGTGTCCTCCGATTGAGTTCGCTATTGGTGAAATGGACACAAAATTTTCGAATTTTTTTTTTCACATTTGGGGGTTCACCCCTGCTTATCTAAAAAGTTATTTGGGTGTACTTTTGTTTTTTTTTTTAATCACATCTGTAAAAGGTGCAGCAAAATGACATTAAGGAAAGTTATTCAGATTAGAAAGTTATAGCCCTGTGCAAAATTTCAAAAATATACGCCTGCTTTGATGATTTTGATTTTACGCAAAAAAAAATGTATGTCAGTTTACTAAAGTGTTTGATCTAGAGAAAAATTATTTAGTTATTAAGTTTTATTGTGAAGCCAAAATACATTGTGGGTTAGGAAACCAATGAATACAAACGACAATTAAAAAATGATAATTAAAAAACTACTATAAGTATCTAGAAATAATCATAAATATGTCGCGTCATTATTGAAAATGTTTGCCACCAGCTTCAACACATAGCTCTAGTCTAGCTTTTAGTCCTCTATAACTGTTCTGAATTTCTTGAAGAGGTATACCATCAACTGCTTCTTTAATTTTATTTTTAATAATTCTAAATTATTGTCAAAATTAAAACCAAAAACCTTTTCTTTTAAATAGCCCCATAAGTAGAAATCCGTTATCGTTAGATCCGGACTTCTAGGTGGCCAACTATTCGGCCCGTATCTTCCAATCCATTTTCCTGGAAAATGACGCTAACCATTCTCTGACAATGATTGCAGAATGTGCAGGGCATCCGTCTTGCTGTAGGAACAATTTCATCCTTTGCGATATGGGTATATTTTCGAGTTGATCCAACAAAAAAGTGTTTAGCATTTCCAGGTAAGAATGTTGATTTACATTTCTTTCAAAGAAATATGGACCAATTATTCCAAAGTATGAAATCGCACACCAAACATTCACTTTCTTGGAATATTGCCGTCTACATCGTATACGAAAATTAGAATTTTCCGGGGACCAATATCTACAATTCTGTGAACTTACTGTGCCATTAGTGGAGAACGTTGCCTCGTTAGAAGAAATAATATTTTCGTGAAAATGTCTATCACTTAAAATATTCTCGCCCATCCATAAACAGAAATCCAATCTTTTAGCGTCGTTATTTTGTTCAAGAGTGTGTGCAAATTTTGGTTTATATGGATGAATATTGGCCTTGTATATTTTTCGTATCACACTTTTAGAAATTACAGTTTGAGTTGCTCTTCTTCTTAGAGATAGTTTTGGGAACTCATTCAACGAATCCATCGCAATTAAAGTGCCCAGCATCATCTTCATTAAACTCCTTCTTCTTTTTCTTTATGTTTAATACACTACCAGTTCTTTAAAATTTGTCGACTATTTTTTTAGCACCCCTGTCTGTTAGTAGTCCATTTGGCCAATGTTCTTTGAATTTTTTTACGACAGCCTTATAGGAATATGTATCTCCCAATCCGTAACACTGACAATGAATATCTTTTGCTCTACTGTAAGCGTGATATTTAGTTAATAATTATGATGCTCATCTGACAGTTACTATTATTAATTTGTCAGATACGTACATACACCCATTTGCCTTTCATGGATGAATTGATGAATATGCATTGAAAGTATTAAAAGATGAAAATATCCAAAATTAATGTCAATATGCGTTGCTCCTTCCAGGGATATGTGTATATTTTGATATAGTTCACCATTTTTTTTTAAAATACCGCAAAAGTTATGTCAAAGTAAGTGAAAATCGTATTTGTGTAAAGTATTGGGGTTTACCTTGGAAATAAATCATAACACGTAAGATACAAATTTCGCCCCTTGTAGGGTGCGGTCAAGGCAATTGAAGGAGCTTCTCGTTAATGCACTGTAACCATTCTGCAGTAAAAACAAGGAACACTTGCTATGCCACATCTCCCTCCACTCCTGTGTTCCTCATCCAGCATCCCTTTTGGATGCTTGGTTCTGGACCGGCATTCACTTTCTGCCATATTTCCTTTGCATTTTCAAGAGTTTGTAAGCTAGAAGCAGTTCTGTATCCAAAGGATATAGAAGGGATGCAGAGGGTGTATCAACCCCTTCAGGAGAATTTTCACCCTCTCACTGAAGCCCTTGTTATTAAAAAAAAAGAGTATGAGAGATAAAAAGGTCCCATTCATTCCTCAATAATAGGTGCTTATATTCATAAATATACCTTATTGAAGGGATGTTCTTGCCTCTACACAAAAATTGAAGGGTATAGGATTTTTTTAACCTGCGATTCGGATTCAGCGTCGGAAAATACATAGGACTACCATGGTCAGTGATCCAGATCAAAAACTTGTTTTGTGGGGCTGTGTAATTTATTATTCTGTTAGAGCCTGTATAATAAAATTGTACATAACTATCCGTTAACAGTTTTCAGTAGGACTGATAAAATATCTGATGTAATTAAAGAGTTTTTAAGACTGTCCATTTTGTTTATCACTGTTGTAAAAATATTTTGGAAATATTCCTCTAAAAATTTTGTCTTATAACATTTATTTTGTAAACGTTCCTTTCAATTATTTAAAATATCAAATTGTTAATTGATTGGTGTCTAAAACGTTTGTTTGTCGCTCTTTTCATTCAGTTTTATCCGCCTATGGTCATATCTCTATTCAGAAGTTGCTAATAGCCACAGTGCAAGTAGGTACTCACAATCCCGCCTAGAGCGCAAGCACTTAACTTCCTACTCTTAAGCATGAATAGCAAGTGTCCCTTCTTTATTATTTCATATTATTATTATTACCATTCATACATAGTTGAACAAAAGACTTACTAATATTATTTGCACTTTGATGAAGCTTAGTTTAATTATTATACCATTTTCGACGCGACGCTGCAAATTAAGTACATTTTTTAATAGCAAATTATGTTACCTTCTAATTTACGCTCAAATCAGCAACGAAATAAGGTGAATATAGGTTTAAAATTAGTTTTTTTAAAACAAAGAATAACATAAAATTTCAATTAGATGATAGGATTTCCAAATTCCTGTCTTTTAAACAAAGAGAACGTTTTAAAATTCCATTTGAAGTTTTACACAAATATTAGATGTACAGTAAAGAAAATGTACAAAATTAGTTGTAAGGTTGGTAATAAAGTTGTTGGGAAAGGCAGTGGTCAATTTAGCTTAAAGTTAAGGAGCATAAATAGTTATTGTTATTTTCAATGAAATATTCATGTATATAGGGTAGATTAAATAATAGGCCATAATTCAAGAGACCATTCTTTGAACCAAAGTATGAGGATATAATCAAACATGCCTTGTTGCTGTGAAAAAAGACACAGGATGTCAAAGTTACATAGAAGTAGGTGGAGGCCACATCGAAAGTTTCATCCAAGTTGCAGCAAATAGTTCATAAGAAAGTCAATGAGTTTGCGTAGTTGCCACATTCTAGTATTTTCTTACTTGCGTTGTGTATTTTTTTCAATCAATAGAATTTGTCCTTTTCAAATTGATTTTGTTTTGAAAAAATCTTAAGTCTTTTGCGGCAGCTTTCTCGAACACTGTTGAAAATATCAAGTTCTATTAAGTGTACCTTTTTATGCAGAAGTGACTCTTGTGTGAGATTTTCTAGACAGAAGTGCCACGTTTGATTGATTGATTGATTGATTTGCCAGCATAGCCAGCAAGTGGGCTTTGCTGCCGATTCCAGCCAATCTGGAAGTTCGTTCCAACACGCAGCTCGATCGCCTGCCGAAAGGCCAAATACAGTCGCCCAGTCGTCCATTATTGCTTCCTTCACTCGCTGTGACATATTCATGCCATGACTGGGCGGCTCCACAAAACCGCCCAACGGACGCCCGAACCGCGTATCGGAACAAACCTTGGATGCTATTATATACCGCCAGACCGGCTGGATTGGACATGGGCATGGGAAATGCTTGTTGCCAGCAGCGGGAACCACATGACGCATGGGGTAGGAATTAGGATGGGAAGTGTAGGTGCTTGTGAGATATTTCTTTTAAGTGTCCGTGCCTCTTTTTTAGTTTCCATCTGTCACCATCGGATGGGAAGTAATGGCGTTATCGATATGCTTCTTTTTAGTTTCCATGCTTCTTTTTAAGTTTCCATCTATCATCATTTCTTTATTTATTTTTATGTTTCTGAATCTAGCAATGTGCACCCCCGTCTACCCGCCTGAGTCAATCTACGGTTTCATGTTTCCCAGAAATCTATGTTTTTGTTTTAACGTCCTGCGTCAGTGCGTGTACTTCGTTTGTCTGCGAAGACATACATACATTAGCTCGCAGCAAGGAACCTTTAATTATTAACCGTTCCACAGGTAAATATCCATTTACGGTGGAAGTGCAAGGACGAGCGCGGTAGGAAGAGCTTTGTACAGCGGATTATGAGAAAGAGGCCCGGGAGAATGTTTTGTACATCCTGTATATTATTTTGTTTTGTAGTAATTAGTTTCAATAGATTTTGATTTGATATATTAAGTTAGGTTAATAAATCAAGTTAATACATTAAGTTAATACATGTGGTTTGTGACTTATGGCTTGTCTTCCTTTGGCTGATTTCTTACACTTCACTTCATATATCTGTCACTGGTGCGCTCCTTGCCTACTTGTTACTGCAGGGTAATTTGTGAGTTTATGACATGAACCACTTGATGACTAGCAATGGGTCGTTCGATTGCAAATCTGTACCTTCTTTTAGTTGTATCCCGTTTTCAAGATGTTTCTATACACTTTTAGTGATTCTATAATCAAATATCAACTATATGAATTAGTCAGACATACTAATTTATATCAACTAATGTAGAATTGTCCACGCTTTAATTCAAGAGAATTCCGCACGATTTACCTCAATTTTAACCGAGTTTATTTGAGATTTCCTAGGAACCGTTTAAACGCGTCTGCCTTCGTCGCCGACCGAACTAAGAACCTAATCAAAAGTGCCACAACGTTTCGTAAAAAAGGATACAAAATATTCATCATCAGGTGTAGCTCATGAGGCGCCCTCCACGAGGTAGCATGGTGTGATAAACAAATTATTGTTTTTTAGCCTAAAAAAATTTTCCTTACCAAAGCTGGTTAAGAGGTAGTTGAGATATTGCAAATAAAATACAACTTTAACACCTTGTACCTTTTTCCACAGCAACAATACTACAATTTAAAAATGAGCCGAATAAATGTAATACTGTAATGTAATAATACTTTTCGTTTTCATATTTACAAAAAATATAATTAGAAATTCTTTATTCCCACAGTTAAAGTTGTAAGTACGGGAATTGTAAACTTAAATGTCATATTAGTATGAAACATACGTCACAAGTGCCATTTTCTTCCACTATTTATTTATACCCATACCCCAACTCTCTAACACTCATAAATAATAATGTTTGAACTTGGAGTGTGAAGTGAATAAGGAACATTGAACCTGCTTTTTCAACCGTAAAATCAAATTCATTATTTAAAGAAACCAATACTGAAATAAATTTACTGTGAGATGTGCTCCATTCCGTTGGAATATTAATATCGGTCTTGCCTCTAAAGAAAATGCATGTGTTTAGTTTATGTGCTCATAAATGTTGAACATCTAGTGTATTTGTTATAGTTTCGTTCATTTATTGACATTATAATGATAATAGTACGGGAACAGTGATGTTTTTTTAGTGGGTCACTAACACGTTTTCCAGTGAACAACACTGGGTGCAAACCGTGCGCATGAAAATGACGACATGCACTTCACGATTTTTATAGTCACGATAAGAGTGCAAAGTCAAATGAGGCAAAATAAGAGACAAACCTAAGAATGGAAGGGAATAAGTTGTAAATTTGGATAAACCCTTGTTTTGGCATTCTGAAGACTAGTAGGAAAGTCTCATATAATCTCGTGTCTACGTCTCAAGATTGTCAAAGGTGACGAATATCGGTTTTTCGCAATTATCCTGTTTCCTATACGAAATACGTCATTAATATTTATTACAAAACTTGTAGACCATAAAATTATCTTCAATTTTCATTTCAAGCATTTTTTCGCATCATCAACTATTCTCGAGATACAGCGCGGAGAGTGACAAGCGCGCATCCGTGTACAGGATAACTGTATACGGAAGTAAACTGCGGGTCGAGGTATATAGTTCATTATCGTTATACAATGTTAATAATTGAGTAAAAATACGATTATTATTATTATTTATTAACTATATGAATTTATTTATTTATAACAAATATTTAAATGTTATTTAAGTATGAAATTTGTATGATAATGTTATGTAAGTGTTTAAATTAAATATGAATTTGATCAGCAAGACGATTAAGACGACTATGAACAAGAGGAATCTTGAACCATATAACTGGTGATGATATTTAAAAGATCGTGTAAAAAAACGAATGTACTGCTTTGTAACTTGTGCTTCATAATTTAAAAATAATTATTATTTGTTTGCTTATAATTGTAATGAAACATATTCTTCGTAGGATTTTGCAAACAGCAGAAAAAACTATCTATGAGAACTAAAAAGAAAAACTATCCGTAAAAATATTAATGAAATCTTTGCATTTTTTCTATAACCAGGATTCTGGTTATGGTAGCAAATTAATATCCTAAATGAATTTGCAATTTCTCATTTGACAATTCTCATTGTAACAGTAGTATCCACATAATCCCCTAGGACCATGCAGATTAAACTAGTATCTACATAACCCCCTACGATCATGAAGATTTAGTTAAAAATGAGAACACTGGCCTGGAATGAATTTATTGACCTACCTTGGTTTAAAAATTTTTCATTCTAACGGATTACATTTTCATGAAATCTATCATTCTGTTCCTTGGAAATGCTTAGCCTTTGAAACGTTTTTCGCCCTCATTCTGGAGTTCATCAGAAAGACATAAAGCCACTCATAAAGATGTTTCATGCAAAACCAAAACAATTTCCATGAATAAGTATGAAGTGATTATCTTTGACATTGACTGATAAAAACAACAGATCTTCACCTATCTATTCGCCAACTAGTATTGGAATATACTCTATCTGTAGTTAGCACTAACTTACTGTGCAAATTTCACTACAACCCAACTTTTCGTTCTTAAGTTATATTGCATTCAAGAAACGTGAGGGCGGACGGAAGACCGACCGACCGACCGACCGACCGACCGACCGACCGACCGACCTACCGATCGACCGAATGACAGACAGACAGAGAAACCGATCGACCGACCGACGGACGGACGAACGGACATTTTGAAAGTTGTTCAGAATTCGATCACAAACACAGTGATATGAAGATTTCTTCCCTACTAGCGATATTACCGGTTTTAGGAATGTGTCGATCAAATACAATATACTCTTCGTTTTGTATTTGCGAAGAGTACAATAATGGTCATAAGTATATATATTTTATAAATTTATAAATAATAATTATTATTACTATCATATTTTAATTCTGTTATTAACTTCGATTCGTATGATGAACTGTATACCTGTTTAAAAGTGAATTACTTATTATTTGTTTGCTTATAGTAATGAAACATATTCTTTATAGGATTTTGCAAACACGAAAAAAAAACTATCTATGAGAACTAATAGAAAAACTATATGTAAAAAATATTAATGAAATATTTGCATTCTTTCGATAACCTGATTTCTGGTTATGCTAGCAGATCAAAAATCCTAAAACAAATTTGTCCAATTTCTTATTTGATGTTATCATTAGCATCCAACATAGTCCCCTACTGCTAAGCAGATTAAACTAGTATCTACATGGCCCCCTACGGTATGAACATTCAATTAAAAATGAGAACAAAGGCCTAAAATGAAATTTATTTACTTGACTTGTCTTTAAAATTTTTTGATTCTAATGGATTACATTTTCATAAAATCTCTCATTCAGTTTCTTGGAAATCCTTAGCCTTTGAAACGTTTCTCGCCCTTATCCTGATGAGCTCAGAATAAAATTATGAAATTACAACTTTATTTTGCATTTATTTCTGTACGGTGAATAGTTCTAAAAATGTGATAGTTTAAAAATGACGTTAGAAGGTTTATCAGTCGAGATACAATATAAAATCTCAAATATGTCGGAAACAATCAGTTTGATGTTAAAAATACATTAAGTAGAAATTAAAGGGCTTGAAGTACTCTTTGATATAATTTTTTTAGCATCCGTACAGCTTGAAAAATAACCATATTATGTGCAAAACAATGAGTATTTTATAACTGTTTTAAATAAAGAACTTAGGATTTTCCTGCTGTCATTGGCCATCGAATAGACATTCCAAAAATCTGTTTATATTACCAACATGCTCTGATTTATCAAAAGTATTGAAAATATATGAGATTTCAATGTATTTCTTAGCCACTAACAGTTCAAGACCCACGTTTGTACTGTTATGTTTCCGAAACTATTAATTCTACTAATGTTCTAAGAAACAGATTAATATATCGCTTGTCAAGCTTGGTTTTTCTATATTGTCATATTTTCCTTTAATGCAATTGTTTTGGAGTTATTTACAAAAAAAGCAATTTTTTCGTCAAACTCGTAAAATTTTTCTTCTTTTAAAACATACCTATTTTTAAAAACGACTGCTTTAAAAATGCCAAAAAATTAGACCATATTAGTAATACTATATATCAATCAAAACTGGTACAGATTTTTTGAATTTCCATTATATGGCTAATGGAAGCAGGAAAATCCTAAATTATTTCCTCAAAATAAATTACAAAGCATTCTTTGCACATAGCATTGTTATATTTCAAGCTGTATCGACGTAAAGAAAATCCTATAAAAGAATACTTCAAGGCCATTAATTTCTATTATGTATATTTTTAATATCATACTGATTGTTTCTGCCATATTTAAGATTTATACAGTATATCTTAACTGATAAGCGTTAGAACGCAATATTTAAACTATCATATTTTTAGAACTACTCATCGTACAGAATTAAACAAAAAATGAAATACTTTATATTTCATAATCTTGTTTTTTTGTACCATACCACTTTTACCATAAATGTAAGACTTTTGAGTTATTTACAAAAAGCAGTCTCAAGGTTCCAATTTTTTAAAGCTAAATAATCTCCAAATCGTTCCGACTTGGAAAATATAAATTTTCATAGAAAGTTGTACACCACCTTTTCCTCTTACAGTATGATTCTGTATCAGATTTGGTAGATAATATTTAACTTTTTTACGCACCCCTCTAGAAGGGGTGAGAACCGCCCCAAGTAAATAGCGGCAATTTATAAAATGTAAACTTTTTGTATTCAGTATTAGAAACTCAATGCAAAAAAATCATAAAATTCCATTCACTATAACTGGGTTCCGAGGTAATCACCTAATTGCACTCGACTAAACAAAAATTTGAGAAAATGTAGCAGCTCTACCGACACGGTTAGTAAAAATGATAAAATAACATTTTCCTACTCGCCCCACCAATTGGACCTTATTACCTGATCTAGATAATAAGAATTAACTAACGAAGTGATGGTGAAATTTTGATTCATAACTTTCAGTGACTTTTTTAATTTAATTTTTTTCACAGAAGTTATGGTTTATAAGCTACTTTACAAATACCATATTCAAGTATACTGACGTCTGGTTAAAAGAGCAGCAAAGTTTGGAATATACTAAATTGGCTCTTGTTGTTAAAGCACCAAACAAACTAGCCAATTTTATTTATATACTTATTTATATCCAACAGATTATCAATTCCAGTGAAAAACTTGATGAGTTGAATTGTCAATATAATAAGCAAAATAAGTGATTTAATATGATTACAATTCCAGGGAAAATCGAATTCAAAAGAGCACGAACACAAATATACTGTTTACTTTTAGTTAAATTTCTATGTAATCCACCACACAAAATAGCAGCGCTGAGACCATTTGTGTGGGTCTAACAAAAGATATAAATCTCAATAGTTAATAAGTCTAGAGATCTCAAATGCCTCGTTATAAAGATACGCTTGCTACGAATGGTTTGTTAGACACTAAAATGTGTTTTCATAGCTCTCGTACCTCTCTTAATCCCGTTGTCCTAAACCGTTTGTTCTGCTCTTGATACGCGTTATGCACGGAAGTTTAAATTTCTATAGTTTTCACGGGATTAATGGGGAAATACTAACGGAGATTGGAAAGTAGTGTACGTGAGTTTACGTACTAGTAACAAAGAAGAATAAGTCATTTGAAGACGTTCTGAGTCATCACTACGAAAGATAAGTGTATGATAATGATAAGAAATCGTATTTAGTAGAGAAAAGAAATACAATTTCCCATATGTAAAGGGCGAAGTTTAGCTCAACAGCTGTTCTATCGCTTGCAACTTTAAAACTCAATGAGGGAAAATGCTTGTATTAAGTTAGATCCCCCAAAGAAACATTACAAATGTAAAAATTTGACCGACTTTCCATTCTGATCGTGGCAATAACATCAGCATCAGAAGTGCGAAAGCTTCGAGCATGCGCATTACCTTGTAAATGTGTAATAAATTCCGCGAGATATTGAAATAGTTCGTGTTATTTTGTGAAAAAAAGACGAAGCACACTGTGCGCTAATAATTATTACCAATTAGATATCAGAATAAAACCTACTAATCTTACCTAAATTAATCACATGAAAGAATGAAATTATTATAGAAAAATAAGGAAAACCTAAAGAGATCAGAAAATCATTTGTGAAAAAATATATTAATTAAAGAAAAAAAATTCAGCGGGCGTAAGAGTTGGAACTCGGGACCTTTCGCATCAAATCAAATCAAAAACAAGTTTATTAAAAATTAAAGAACAGTCTGTCCCACCCGAACGCTCATGTTCGGTGCTAGCAGAACATCTACAACGAGAAATGGTGTAGTAATTGTAAAGCTGAACGGAGTGAGGTCTGGTAGGATTACAAAAAAATATTAATAAATACCAGCTCGTTTTACAAAAAGTAAATTAAAAGGCAAATATGGCTTATCTAACCATATAAATTTAAAATAATTTGTAAATATATAAGTAGTATAAAGGTATAAAATATTAATATAATTGGTTTTACGGGAAAATTATTAACCAAAAAACCCGTTTCGGGAAATTCTACAACACCGAGGTATGGCTATGTCAAACCACTTCAAAATTAATCAAAAATATAATTAGGAAGAACAAAATTTCGACAAAAGAAAAAAATTACAAAAAGAAACCAAGAAATGGATAGGAAGGAATGAGGATTGAAAATTGTGTCAGATAGCAATAAAAGAAGAAAAAAATAGTTTTGGCTACAATTGCTGCCTAAAGATGGGCAACGCTAGGTATGGTAATTTGTGCTTAATGCGAAATGGTGCATTAATCTCTCTGATTTGTGTGATGTGATTTGTAAGCGGACTATCATCAAGCTTGAATTGATCAAATTTCTGTGATGTAGTTTTGATGTAGTTTACTAGTGGTGTTATGTCGTTGCAACGCTCATGTAAATCTCTGATGGAAGTGTATCTAGAAGAGTTTGAGATGAGGCGTAAAAATTTGTTCTCTAAAACAGTAAGTTTTTTCATTGTCGTGGCCGACGCGCTGCACCACGCCGGCGCCGCGTATGTAAGAGCCGGCCTCACAATATTAAGTCTGCTATTCTTAGCCACGAGCGGGTACAGACTTCTGAACATGGAATAGACTGTTTGTACAGTTTCGTTAATCTGCGTATTAAATGTCAGTCTTTTGTCTGACAATTTTTTGAAGTACATCCAAGTACTTCACGCACTGCCTTTCCGGAATTTTGTGACCCCGTATCGAAATTGGTGTTATGATTTTATTTTCGGCGAATCTCCGCGTGAAGACTATAGATTCGGACTTCTCAACGTTTATCCGAATTTTCCACTGATCGTAATACGCCGTGGCAGGAGCCATGTGAACATTAAGTTGCATATTTGCGGCTTGAGAATTATGACTGTGGGTGTACCTAGCTGTGTCATCGGCGTCCTTGGCCAGTTTAGTATTCGGGAACGTAGGGAAGTCAGAAATGTACAGATTGTACAATTTAGGGGCGAGGACCGACCGACCGCGCGAATATTCCGCTGTGTGGACAGTTTATTATTCACTCGCACCTGCAGCGTTCTGCCAGTCAAATACGAGTGTATGAAATTTGTGATGTAACATGAAAAATGGTTGTTGTTCATTTTATATATTAGACCCGGAATCCACACGATATCAAAGGCTTTCTCGATATCTAAAAGTACCATCGTTGTATTTCTACCAAGGTCGTATTGCACCGCTACGTTGTTAAGAATTCTAACGATTTGCTGCACTGTACTTCTTCCCATTCTGAATCCGAACTGATGCTCATCGTTGATATGAAGTCCATCCTGTGCAGAGTTTAGTCTGTCCAATATGACCTCCATCAATTTTGATATCGCCGACAGAAGTGATATCGGTGGAGAGCTGCTAGCGATCTTGACATTCTTATTCGGTTTGAGAATGGGGACAACTACAGCACACTTCCACTGGCTAGACCAGTGCTGTAACTGTAGAATCGCGTTAACGATGTATGTTAGCTGCACAACACCATTCCTTGGCAGATATTTGAGCAACTTATTTTCGGTACCGTCTTTCCCGGGAGCTTTGTTATTTGGTACATTTTTTATTAGCCTTGCTAATTCTGAGGGCTTGACTATGACGTTTAAATATTCTCGTCTCGTCAATTGGATGTCATGGCCAATAATATCGTTTGCGTCGTTTTCAATGCGGACCTCTCGCATGGTGAATGAGATCATTATCTATGCGGCAACCTTCAGGCTGACGGTAAACACTACAGTAAGGAATAAATTGTCAGAAAAATGATATCACGTTTTGCGCATGGTCGAAATGTTCGCATTTGAGTGGACCAGGACGCTTATGACAATGAGCACAAAAATAAATGACATCTTCAAAGACAGCCATCAAATTTTGAAGCGTAACAACAAATAAACTATTGAATTGGCTTATTTGTAATCATCGTGTTTTGTCTACTTAACAAAACAAAATATTTTGTTAATTCGATGTATAATGCGTTAAGTTAGTTTGATGTAAAATAAAATAATGAAGAGAGGCATATTATCGTTCCTTAATTTATAGTAAACGAAATACATATGGTGACACGAAGAAACAAAATGAGCGGCGGTGTTTAACTGCTTTATCGGCACGCTTTTGATGGCGTCACTATATCTCTTTCCTTTATTATAACTTGCACATCCACGCAGTGGAGTGAAAGTATAGTAATCGTAAAAAAATATAGTTTAAGCTGGTAGAAGTCCAGAAACTTGAGATTCGATGTATACAGTATGTGTGTATACTTTTCATGACTCCCATATCACAGCGCCCTTAGAAACAATGCCATTTTTAAAAAAAATTGATGAAAGGTACTTATTCAGGAGATTGTGTCACAGCAACATATTTAAAATTCCACTAGTGGCGTTCGTCCTTATGAAGAAAAATGAACATAATTTTTCAATAAAATAGATTAGGCAAAGTTTTAGCTATAAAACAATCTTGTAATCTTATTCGTTGTTATCAAAAACTCACTAATATCGAATTCCAATAAGCTAGTGTATTTGGTGTTCACGTAATAAGAAAATAAAATTTTCCTTTTTAAGGCACCAATTTATTAGTCGTAACTTTATTTTCGGACGTAATGAAGAGTTATTTAAGCTGAAGGAGAATAGGCTTTCCATTTAGAATTAATGACGTGATGTCAGTCAGTTTATTTAAAAGCCTAAATAAAAAATAATTTACTTGGAAATTAAAAAAAGGTCAATTCAAAAAAGTTCTTAATGTAATAATAAGCACCAGTAATAAGTCGTTCATGAGGTCAATGGCAAGTATTAAGCCTGACATCAGCTCCCTGCCACCAACTGTGTGCCCAGCTAAATAGCATTCCCGGCGCACCTACCACCAGGTGCAGCAGTGGCTCTGGAATGAGCTGCCCCCTCAAGAGTGGGGGTGGAAATATGTAGGAGACCCCCAGTTGCCAATTACAACAGAAGATCCACCAGCACCGGAGGTCCTGCTGAAAACGATATTTTGCCGCTGCACCAAGGATTGTGGTAGTGGCAAATGTGGTTGCCGGAAAGCAATACTGAACTGTTCTGGCATGCCTGTTTCCGACGGGGGACGACGATGAAGACGACGTAGTGCCCTTTCAGTAAGAATCACCCACCACTGAGGATGAGGATGCCACGGGCGAGGAACCCTTGCCAGGAGTCTCACAGCCAATGAGGATGAGAACGTGAATCCAGAGAATATTAAGAGTTGAACATTGAAAAGTTATTGAGATCGAATAAAATTACTTACCTTATATCTACTTTTTTATCATATTTAAAATACAATTTTCAATTTTTCAGGTAAAAATCTGTTTTTCGAAAATGTTCACTTTTGCGGAGCGTGTAGCTCGAATACGGTTGCGAATTTGAGAAAAGTATATAAAATGAAAGTCGCAGAGAATTTCATGAGCTTTCATTTGGTATAAGAACATTTGTTCCCTAAGACGCTTTTTATGAACCCGAATGAATTTTTTTAGCTTTTCTGAGCCATTTTAAACAAAACAAGTCTTTTGTCATTTTTTCGTAAAGTCGGCCGTTTCCGACTTATAAATAATTTAATGTTTGAAAAATACAAAAATGGTAATTTTCAAGGTTGAAGTACAATATTACACAATGAATTTTTTAAGTTCACCAAAATTCTTATACAATCTCTGAACATCCATTAACAAAATCTTGAAGGGTAGGTGCAGATTTTTTCATTTTAAAGCTTAAATTTTCAATTATTAAATAGACGTTTTTAGCCAGGCGCGCACTCTTTCAATTGTTTATATATATCGAAAACGGTTTCTTGAGCTTTCATTTGGTACAAGAAAATTGTTTCCCTAAGACGCACCACCGAGATATCGGCGAAAAAACCAAAAATGGGACTCTTTTTGTGCCCCCCCTCCGGCTCACCACCTAGACGTCAGGACTTTCATGTTCACTCCCTAAGCATCCTGAACAACTTTCTAAAGGAGTCGCTTAAGTCCCTGCTCAAGCACTCTACACCTCCTTTATTGACTGAACTGTAGTTGTTTATTAATAAATCTAATTTTACTTTTTTTAAATCATCCAACCAGACGGTCGGTTTAGATATGCAATGTGTTTCAAGTCTGCAGTCACTAATTTCTAGGGGTGGTTCTTCATAAAAAATATGAGGAATAGTGAATTGAGCACCCAAAATTGACATTTTATTTAATATCTCAGGAACCCGTTGAGCTACAGTGACTAGTTCTTGCACGTGATTCGATATCAATAAAGGTCATTATCAGATGTTATCCACCAAGGGTAGATTCAAAATTGGAAAGGAGAGACTTACTTCTCCCCCCAAATTTCTTAATGTCAATTTTCTGTGATTATCTCATTGGCTATAAACACACAACTTGTAACACCGTAGGACCAACCGGTTTCGATAAATTTGAACCCAAAGGAATTTTTCCATTCTAGTATCTTGTGTGGAAATGAGTGGCGCCCATTTTGAAGATTTAATTCAATTTGTTAATCTTTAAAACCTGTTGAGTCCCTTAATTTAGTAATAATTTGTTATTTTTCCTCAGTTTATCCAAGAGAATAGTAAATGCAATATCACTAATTTTGGGTGCTCCCTTCAGAGGCCAGCAGCGCCCTTGGGAGGAATTTCCGGACCCATGTTTATATGAACTTTTTTTCATATTTTTTATATAGAATCACTCCTAGAAATTAATGACCGCCTACCTGAAACACCCTGTATAATAAATTTAATTTTATAATAAGGTTAAGTTGAATAGCTTTGATTAGACTTCGCCCTAGCGATTGGATGTATTGTATGTACATGCTTTCCCAAGAAAGGCGTCATTCTTATTATTTATGTTTTGTATGTGTGCGATTTTAACATATCCGCCATATTGACATTATTAACTTTCTAAACACATACGTAACCTGTTAGATATTATAAAAAGCTAGTTGATAACCCTTAGAAAATAATTTTGTTCCCCCCTCCCCCAAAATTATACCGAAATATTGACTGTCACACGGAGTAAAAAATTTAACAAAAACGCCACCTTACATACGTTTCGCTTATTAAATATAAACGAAACGTAGGCAAGGTAGCATGTCGATTGGTTCCGACAACTAAAACCATTTAAGTTACTATAAAGGGCCAAATTATCATCCTTAAATCGCATTTTGTTTCCATGCAGCTGCTAATAAGGTTTATATCGCGTGAATATTTGTGGTAAAACTGATTAAAAGGTCCAAATAAGACAGCGTAAGTAAACATATATTTTTCAACATATTTCGTGTAATTTACCTGTTTTTTATGTAAAAATAAATTCAAAGTGTGTGATAAATGAAGCGAAGACAACATTAAAAGTGCCGAGATAAATCTGACGGAAGATATAAAACTAAAAGCGGAAACTGCAAAAGGGAAATGAGATACATCAATTAAAGGGTTTTTGCTAGAGAGGTACAAAGTACATGAATGTCCAACATACACCATGATTTATTATGCAAATTTCATTTACATTGTACCTTTTACTGACGTTGGTTATAACTACCGTCGTTGAATAAGTAGAGTTATAATAAGTTTATTTATACCACTAAAATGATTGATTAGATGCTTTTCAAGTTCTTTAACGTTGGAAAACATTCATTTAATAAGTGGTGTAGTACAGTTTTTAAATCATTGTGGGATTTTCTTTTATGTTTTTTTGTTGGCGTTAATTGCTAATGTGACAAGTTAAGTACATAGTATTTTCGTTGCATAATAAACAGCTTTTGCATGCATAATATGTGACGCAAAATTATAAGGTTTAGTACATAGGGCCTCTTAATTATAAAACAAAAGAAAAATAATAATTATTATTATTATACACTTTATTTATACTATTCTTGGGCATAATACAGATTAGTAGGACTTCGTACAGACTGAAAAGGCGAAGTTCAGCTAGAGGATTACCTGCGTGGTGTTTTTACACTTAACCTAGAAATAGACCAACAAATTCAGTCCACCCAAAACTTATGTGAAGTTTGATGTCTGAATATTATTTTAACCCTTGGACCAATTTTAATATTTTTCTTAGCAAATTGTAAATAAATTCATCGAGATTATCATATTTTCTAATTTTCAAATATAATTCAATTCTATCATACTATACCAGGGGAAACATATACTGGTATTCTCATTAGGTTAAAAATATCCAGTGGAGTATTTAGACAACATGGTTACATTCCAACATGCTTCATATTCAAGCCAACATGTCCAACAGTCTTTTTTAAATAATTTCAATATAATTATTTGACAATAAACATGGGAAACTACAGTCGTACAGGCAGTAAGTAACCCACGATTTACGGCCTTTGTACGCCATGGCATTCCTTCGATAAGTTATCAAATATGATCATATTCAATTTGTTGCCATTCTTCGGACAGTACTTCACTCAAAACCGGTAAACTATCAGGGACAGATATACAGCATTACATCTTTCTACCTAGCATGCAACAGACATGTTCAATGGAATTTAAGTCTGGGTTATACGCTGGCCAGATTATGCTTGGTACTCCTGTCAAATGTGTTGAAAATTCTTGCAGTATGTGCGCGATAAATGATACAGAAGGAAGGACATATCATGTCCCTTATGTAACTGTCAGCATTCATAGCTCCCTCCGCAGCCACTGCTAATTTCGTTCGAGCGTTTACACAAACGCACCAGAACTTGAACCTGTTACAATATTTCTTTGGTGAAGTTGCTTAGCTGTCTTTCAACGTAATCTATGATGAACATCTGGGGCACTACGACAACATCTAAATTCAGATTTGGCTTCATTCTTCAATGCTTCAATCCGAATGTTCACTGGCAAATGCAAGACTTGGAACGCTGATTTTTGGTCAACGCTGGGGCTGTTTAGATCTTAGTGAAATTAGTGAAAAAAACAACAGCATGTGTTTTCTTAGTATAGTATGATACAATTTAAGTTTTTGAACACCGGGTGTGCCATATTCGATCCACAAAATAGTTACTACAAAAAAGTTAAATTAAATCCAAATTTTAGTATTTTTTCCGCAGAAATGATTGCAATAATAGAAGCTTTACAATATAGTTTAACTCTAAACGAACAAGAAATACTAATAATCACAGACGGCAAAAGTAGTTTAGAAAAATAAAAAAATTTAAACCCTAAGTCAGGTACCAATTACTTAATAAATTATGTTGGTAAGCTAATAAGAAGTTTACAGGATGCCTCAAAAAGTGTAAAGCTAGTATGGGTAAAAGGACACTGCAATATTGTCAACAACGAACAAGTCGACATGTTAACGAAAGAAGCCCTATCAAATGAAACCATTGTAGGTTATCCATACCCTCATGAAGATATATTCCCCATTATTAAAAAAATATTTATCATCCAATGGGAAAACGCTTATGTTCAACAAGTAAAAGGAATATACTACAAGAATATCCAACCTACCATACCAAAAACTCCATGGTTTAAAAACAGCAGATTTAGTAAAAACAGCGTAAAAAATATATGTAGATTAAGATTCAATCACGTTTTGGTTCCAACATACTTACATAAAATCAAGTTTAAAGATAGTCCGCATTGTGATTGTGGTAAATTAGGCGACGCAGAGCACGTACTTCTGAACTGCGAATTAAAGTTGGAAAAAATTAATAGATTTGTCGAAAAAATATGCAAAACAAAAATATGCCTGCCGTTTAATTGTCTCAACTACTAAGCTCTAGGAACCTAGAAATATATAAATTGTTATGTGAACATATAAAAAAATCTAGGAACAAAATTGTAATATAGCACAGACTAGATAGTAAATTATTTCCAATATAGTTTTAAGTTATCCTCTTTTTTTCCTTAATGTAACCCGAATCATTCCGAGGTCCTTCTTGTTTGTGAGTAAGACAGACCCCTAGTCAAAACAGTGTCCTCGTTTATTTCCTGAAAAAAACAAAGAAAAGAACAGCGAAAAAAAAAGAAAAAAAAACAGAAAATAAAAAAGAAATATTAATAGAAAAAAAATATATTAACGAAAATAATAAAAACAAAAGATATCTAGGCTTAGCTCTAATAATAATTTTTAAGTGAGAACAATCAAAAAATAAAATAGTAAACTTACCTACCTCCAAGGATAAAAATGTGAGATTAAAAAACGCAAAGTAACTAGTGTATAACAAAAATAAAATGTCGGCAACACTGAGCTAATGGAGTGAGTGCATTCCCTAGCCATTACTAGCACTAATTAAAAAAAAAAGTTTTTGAAAATTATGAAACACGTGATAATATTATTTCCATTGTTTACACCCTGCTAAAAAAGCAATAAAATGTATCCGAGGATCAAAACCCAATCCAAAAATCGCTGCCTAAAATTATGAGGCCACGACTTCTTGTATATACACCAAATCCCGTTTCTGTACTCTTATCAGCTTGTTTTATTTATTTTCCCCTATGTACCCTCTTAAACTGTTCCAGACAAAGCATGGACACAAAGAAAGTTACAGACAGACAAACCGACAGACAGACAGAATTTTTTTGTTCAAATTTAAAATTTCGACGTTTCATGACATTTTGCGGTGAGTGTACACACATTTTAGTGATAATAAGTAAGGTAATAAATATCTTATGGATATTGTAATTATGAATCTTTTTCTGGTGTTCTTAATATATTTAATCAGAATATTCATTATTGTCACTGGTTAAAAGATCACAAAAAAATTAAAATTCGAATTTTATAATAATAATAATAATAAAGAATTTATTGCCCAACAGAATCCTCCAGCTACAGGACATTTTACAAAATAGAACTAAATTATATAAGCATTCACAATTCAACTGATATAAGACACAAGACAGGTAGCAGCAAGTAAAATAAGTTTATGCAAAAAAACTTTCTTAATTTGACATGTGCATAAGCCTTCATATGAGAAAAATAAAATATCTATCTTACTAGATCATCAACATGGAGTGAAATGAATTTCTTAATATGTGCAATAACGCGAAAATATAAATTCTGAATTTTTTGAGACCAAAATTCACAACCTGTCAAATTTTCAGCCAATCCAACTAAAATCCAATTTCCATAAGAATTGTTCGGGATTCGTTGCTCACAGATTTATAGAGGTTTGGGAAGACACCGACCAGGGAGAGATGTAAGAGGATTTATTTTGAACATGGGGCGACCGACATCAAAGTGCTATTACTGCCTAAGGTGGAAACACGCAATATTGAAACCATAAGTTATTTTTCCAGTGTGTTATTATTTTATATTTTCCCTGTTATCTTGGAAAAGAAAAGTTATAAATCCATGAAAAACTCTCAATAACAAATCTATTACCGTTAATTAAAAATAAATAGTTAGCATGCTCGCGTTTGAAAAAAGCTGTAATTAGAGTTTTAATGTCATTAAGAAAGGCACACTTGGATTATTCCAATGCTTGTATATTCCAGTTGCTTCTAATATATTCAATTTTTTAGATTGTTTTTAACATATCGTAAGTTTCTAAAAAATGGTTCGAAAAGTTTGAATTACTTTTACTGTTTAGAAATGATTTTAAATGTTCAGTCTATTTTATATCAAATGCCCTTACTGTTTGACCGATGTAACAACTATTTCATTCTTCAGAATGGAGCTTGCGAACCCCCGATTTTTTATTTGTACGTGTTTGGTGGTTGGCATTGTAAAGGATATTTATCATATTTTGGCCTGGTTGAAGTACTACTGAAAGTTATTGAGAAGGAGCCAAAATATGTTAGAGATGCAATTTTTTTTTCGGATTTTTCCCTGATTTTAAGGTAGATTTTTGTTCATTGTAATATCTTTGTGGTTTTGCGAATTACATTTTCTGAAAAACCGTTTTAGTTGGTATTTGTTTTATGATTCTTATTTCTTTATTCAAGTTTGCTTTTGACAAGGGTATAGCGAAAGTTCTCTTAATTAGAGATTAGTATTCTGTTATATTACGTAAAGAAGACAGATTGAACTTGACGGTAATGTTTAAAAATTTTGTTTTTCTTGTAGATATTGATAATTTGTAATTTGCCTATTTATGGTAAGATCTAAAAAATGTATTTACCGATTTTGTTGTATTTCTAAGGGGATTTAAAAATAATTCCATGAAATATTCTGCCATAAGAGGGCGCGGTCCTTTGCTAGGCTTTGTTTTTGTTTGTGGAATAAGTATTCTTGTACTGAAAATAGTTCTCACTTAGGTATAGTTCAAATAATATGACGGTTTCGTCTTTTATAATTATAATAATGTTCTTAACGTCTAATACTTTTCTGATTATTTTGATGATGGGTGAATTTTGTTTGTTAGGAATAGTTTTTATTAATTGATTAATAATTTTTGTAATTTGAATTTGGTTGATTATGTAGATATGGTTTCGAATCGGCAACTATCATATCTTTAAATTTATTTCTATTTTATCAGGGCCCCCGAGAATATCTCACTTAATATTGAACGTGCAAAAAAATTGTTTCTACGAAAATTGTACCGATTTTTATAAGTTACAAGATGTTTTAAACATATTTGAAATCCATGGCCTACTTTAAGAGTTATGACGGAAAATATCGAAAATGCGGAATAAGTTTAAGCAAGATATTTTTATTTGAAGAGATATGACGAAAATTCTAAAGCGACAATTTTTTGCAAGAAAGAGTACTTCAACGAGGTTTTATCAATTCATTTTCAAAACTGCTGTATTTTGAGATTTACTCTTTAGGGTGTTAAAAAATTATTTAGTTGAATTCTCATACCTGGTGCGCTATCTGTTATTCGTGTGCGTTAACTGCTGACAGATGACGTATATTCATTATAGGCTAAGAAATAAGTGCACTCTATTAGCACCAGAGTTTCAGGGAATAATATTTCCGATAATTTATAATTTGTCTAATAAATATTAACAGTGTAACGAAGGGTGCTCTTGAGCATTCCGCATGTTACAATATTGAGGCATCCAATATCTTTTAAACGGTTGCTAACATGGTCTCGTCTCTCTAAGCCACAGATTAATCTAATACAAGAATTTTTAATTAGTTAGAGAGGTTGGGTGTCAGTTTTAATAAGAATTGGCTCATACACACTATGGCCAAAATTGATATGTGATAATACTAATGAATTACATAAGAGAATTTTACATTTTTATTAAGGATACTCCTATCATTGTTAATTAATTTTAAGTTACAAAATGCTCTTTTAATGATCGTTGGGACATGCTGTGAAAACTTGAGGTGAGTTTTTTCCATGATCTGAATGTGACAATATTTGATTATTATCTTGTATATTGATTAAAGAACAACTCTTGCGCGCGGCTTCCAGATTCAGGATTTATTTGAAGGCAAGATTTAGTGGAAATTGATATTAACGATTCAAGATCATTGTTTAAATTTGTGCATGCCGATTGCACGTTTTCGGAAAATGGCATATATATTTGTGCGTCATCAGCATAGAAATGCACGTATGAATATTTTAGGTATTGATAAAATTAAAACGTATATAAAGAAAACATTAGAGGACCCATAATGGGACCTTGTGGAAAGCCATTTTCCACTATTGCAAATTCAGATTCTAATCCGCCCAAGGTAACAGATTGAAAACGTTGCTTCAAATAATTTTTAGTTAAAAACTTGGCTTGTATGAAAGATTGCTAAAAGTAACTGAGGCTTTATTCTATCGAATATTTTAGAGTGGTCAAGTAATATAAGCAAGCAACAATTATACTGATCTATAGCAGTGGAAATATCATCCGTTACTTTAAGAAGTGCAGTTGTGCAACTATCAACAGACCTATTATTAATAATTTTTCAAGAACTTTTGAGAGAAAACAGGGAATACTGATAGAACGTAAATCTTTTAGATCTAGTGAATTAATGAATAACTTTAGATAGGGGGATTACGCGAGACTTTTTCCTCGTAGCAGGGTAAACTCCTTTGTCTAAGGCAAAAACAAATATGACATATAAATCTCAGAATATAAGGACAGGCATATAATAACATACTTATGCTAATTCTGTCTACCTCTATTATTAGCGTAAACTTTGGTATATCAGCGTCAAGCGCTATATCACTATTTGATTAGGTTATAAAATATTTGTTGACAGTTTCTATATTATTTAGAGAATTTGGAATATATGCTTCATATTTTATGAAGTAAAACTAACAGTAAAATAACAATGATTGTTATGATATACTGACATTAAATTGCTGTGTAAGGCAAAACAAAAGTAAAAGCTAATATCAACTGGGGACTTTCCAAAATGTATACGTAACCCTTGTGCAAACTTAAACCGAGTGTCCCGAGGGTCGTCACGTGGCGATTAAACAATATCATAACACGTTTGGGACCCGGGCTCACACTGCGAATAAATTCATGTAAAATCTTGTACAAATATACACACTGTAAGTAATAATTTATACGGTGTCTATTTTCTTAGTCGAAATTACCAGATTACAATATTTTCGGCAGGCGATTTTACGTTACTACTTATCAATTATTATAATATATGGTCTATAATTGTTTCTTTGTGGTATGTTGAAATGTTCTTGCTTCTGGTTGGGTATTTTGCCATTTCTATAAAAATATTTAAAAAAATTCCAAATAAATAAATTTTTATATATTTATACACCTAGGTGGCAAAATGCCAAGACACACTTACATATATTACAAGATTACTTGGTTACATCTAACATGATGCAAAAACATTAGCTTGAAATTAACACAACATCTGTTTCTTTTAATCAAATCTCAACTCAACACTTTCCTTTGGTAACACAGCCCCACAAAATAAAAAAATCGGTAAAGGCATTTACACAGAACTTCCCTCTTTATTTGTGCATGGTGGTTATTCTAAAAAATTATTAATTACGAAATAACATTGAGAATAATAATCGGAATATAATTATCACTATTACTATAAAAAACCTGATAAACTTTCGGTCAAAAAAATTTACAGAGTGGTCATCCGACAGCACACAAATTCAACACTAAACAGGTGGAAGGATTGCCCAAATACCTTTACAAATGTCCACCATGGTTGAATTATTTCTTGGGATGACCACTTTGTTCATTTTTCAATAAAACTATATTTATTTATTTACTTAAAATATCTACAGGATAGAATCCCAAATGACATTAAAACAAAATGCCATATTGTATAGAGACAAAAGATTGACAATGTATATGTTATAAAATAACACATATAAATTAAAGACTAAAGACAAAAAAGTAAAAACAAACTAAGCTAAATTATTACAACAGAGATACAATTTAAAAATTTTGTATATAAACAAAAGTAAACATCAATATTTGCTGGTAAATTATTAACAGTCGATACGACTTTTGCAACAGGACAATGACTATTATAGTTTGAATAAAAATTATCAGCATAGACCAAATCATTACCTAGGTATTTCTCGTATTAAATCTAGGAACTCTAAAATTAAATAGGTGCATATGCCAAATATTATTGCCACATATTCAATTCCACATTCACGTAGTGTAGTGGAAGTATAGTAGTGGTTAAAAAATTTCTTTTTTTTTTTGAAATTTTTGAAAAATGGTTAAAAAAATGTCAACATTTTTTTCTTCTGAAATAGGCTTATAATATCATGTAACGTGGAAATTTTGAATTTGAGCAAAAAAAAATGTTTCTTTCTCTTCTATAGTAATGGTAAAATAACTACAAATTTTTTCAAAAATACTTTCATTTTTTTTAATAGATTTAGAATACCATGAACTACGGAAATTTTAAATTACAGCAAAAAAATATTTTTTCCGTCTAATATAGTGGTAAATTTTTTTTCCAAAATGGTAAAAAAACGTTCAAATATTTTTTCTTAGAATGTCATGAAACGTGGAAATTTTAAATTTATCAAAAAAATTTTTGTCATCTATTCTATAGTAGTGGCAAAAAAGACAAAGATGAACATGGTCAATGGTTTGCCTTAGAGCATGGCAGACAAGAAAAACAACATGATAATTTTTCTTAGCGGGGCAACGGGCAACCTCAATTTATAAATACAATTAATTGTTTAAAAATAAACAGCTTAAAAATAATAATAGCATAAAAGTAGACACCTTAGAGGTTCAGAATGTCTACCGCTGTACTTCCAATAACCGGGATGTTTGCCTGCCTCTGAACCTTCACTAACTGGGATATTTGCCGATCATATTTTTACAATAACTAGGTGATAATTAATCGATAGTAAAGAAATTAGCTTGATACTTCTTTGTAATACCCAGTGACATGGCTTGCAGGTTTAAAATGTCTCTGGACCTTCACTAAGCGAGCTGTATGTCAATTTTATTTTTGTATTCACCAAGTGGCAAGATATAAATACTTGTAATAATAGTAAAAGACATTTTAAGTTATTTAGTACACACCAATACGAAAATTTTCTTATCACTTTCTTTGTCGGTCATGACATTTTCTAGATTTGAAATCACAATATTGAACAAAGTGCAATCTATTATTAAGATAAGACTTAAATGGATTGAGCAAACCCACCGACTTTTTTTTTTTTTTGCATCAAGGCCATTAGCCATACAGCCAGCCACAACATATTGAAGAATACGATTATCTTATTTTTCCCAAACCTATCTCTAACCTAAACAACAAGAAACCATCACCCTACCGACGACAAAGGAAGAAAGGAAAAACAGGGGGGGGGACACTCTTCTTGCCCAGGGGTCTTTCAGGCCATTTTACATGACACACTAGACTAGACCACGGATAGGAAACCCACCGACTTACCAAATACGATTATTATGAGTAAAAGATATTTAAAAATAATTCATTGTGTGGAAATCCAGCACACAGTTTCATAAATATTTAAAATCAAAAGAGTTGGAAAAATTGATAATAGAGAAAACTAAAAGCAAACACACTATTCACTGATTTGTAGAAGTTGTAATTTCTTTAAAATAAGTTAATTTTTTATAATTTTATGTGATATTTATATTTCAATTTCAATTATTTCCCGATGATGCAAGCTTGGTTAGCGAAATGTTCATATAGTATTTTTGTTTTTATAGAATCTTATTACAGGTTCCAGCCCTCCCCCCGTGCATTTCTTTAATTGTCAATATGAGCAGGGGTTTCCTCTGAAGATACTCATCCTGTTTAACGAAATGCGACGAAGTTATCGTTAGTTACAGACGATATTTGTGATTTTAGAAATGTAATATGTTGCTCGTTTTTACTTAGAGTTAATAATCACAACTTGATACAAAGTGGATGCAATCAAATACTCATTAAGGAAATACAACAATGTATGTGACTGGTTATTATCTGAATAATAACTATAAATTACATTCCCCTTATTACAAGAACATGAATTAATTAAAATATAATAAAATATTTGCTGTTACATTAAATTCCTTTTTATGATCTGTTTTACAACCAGTCGTACAATTATCCGACAATGTTAGTTGTAGGTAGTTTGATGCTAAATATGGATTTAGAGGAGACACCAATGGCGTGTAGTGGGCCGCTTTCAACCTCTAGGTTGAAGAAAATCTGATATTGTTTAAACAGGCTGAAAATAATTGTTGCAACACCAGAAAATTAGTGACAAAATGTAATGCGATCAAGGTTTGATTTTTGGAAAATTAATTTCTGTTCTAAAAATTCTGATACTTTACAAATTCACTACAAATAGGACTATGAGTAGAGAAAAGGGTGCATGCAATGGTAATTTTTGGAGATTGAAAATAACAGATTAATCCTGTCGAACATTAATCACTACAAAATAGACTTCCGGCATATGTCGGACCATCAGTTTCACCACAGATCAAGTATACGTCTTTTCGCGTACATCGTACATCTTCTCGCTTTTAAACAAGTGTATAGTCCTGATATGCATAATTTTTTATTCATGAAACGTAAAACAAATTATTGAAAATAATAATGAGCTTTTAACAATTATGCAAAATACGTCATTGGCGTTGGACTGGACACATCGCCAGGGAAAAATATAAAGTATACGAAGGCGATAATGCAATGGCGACCCAGAAAAACTAGACGAAGGGTGAAAAGCCCCCACACAAGATGGAGAGACGATATCCAGACGCAACTCGGCAGAAATTGGATTTTGAGGGCTCAAGATGGATGGCGTTGCAAAAATATTGTTATGAATTACACCCCCTTGGAACTGGAAATGATACGCCTATGCCTACTAATTGTGACTGGAAGCTAGCAGAAAGAAATGGACTTTTCTGGAATGTGGTAAGAGAAGATTATTGATTGCTTCTAGATGGATCTAGAGAGTCAAATTCGGAGTATATAAGGCGCGATCACCAGCGCGGAAGGGGAAGTTTATTAAGAAGGCAGTTTATAAAAGTGAACAAGTTGAAAAGTGAAAAGTGAGGTTAAATATTAAGTAAACAAAGTGAAGTATTGTATAGTCAGTAAATTGTTAAATAAAGTGTTAGTAGTGTTTATCTCTTGTTGAAATTATTTTAGAACCCACGGATTCATACAGGGTGTTTCCTAAAAGGTGGAAAATCCGCAACAGTATGGAGAAGGCCTATGTCCAGAAGTGGACGAGAACGAGCTAAAAGAGAAGAAGTAATACATCTTAGCGGAAAATAATAAATTCCTCTACAGTTAAGGGTGTCTACTTTTGTTTACAACCACAACTTTCTCGGAAGGCTAGTTTTTGTTGAGGGAGCATGTTTTAATGAAGAACAATAACTTGTAATTATTGTAGAGTTCGGAGATAAAATATACAATAAGAATCTGAATTTTTTCTAAATTTTGAAATTTTTATTTCTGGCTAATTAATTGACAGGAGTTTCTTTCTGGAAGTATTTTTCTCTGTTCAAAAAAATGAAATAAATATTCTCAACCTAAAACAAAATGTAAAGATCACGTGCTATAACAGCATTTCTTTATATCTTTGACAAATCGTGACGTATCAGACGAGATGTGTCCCCCAGAAGTCCATTTTGTGAATCATTCATAAAACGAGAAAAATCTATTTTAGAGCATAAAACCATACCGTGTCAAAAAATCTAACCAGCTACATCAATACTCCTAAAGATTTTACATTTTCGGGATTGTTAAAATGATCTAAGCACTGAGTTGCAAAGAACATAGATTGACTTCTTGACTGATTAGAATATAATTCATGTCCAAAATTTCGGAAACAGACATTATTTTCTAAGCTGAATGACATTTCTAAGCTGAATGACATTTCTAAGCTGAATGACTTCTGATTTTGAGAATCTCTTATAGCACCTGTTAAGTCCTGCTTAACTGACATAATTCGGTATGCATATTATAATGGTTTTGATTCTAAACAGTTCATTGCCACTTCTGGTGTACCCCAGGGATCAAATATTGGTCCGCTGCTAATCTTACTCTTCCTTAATGAGTTGGTATAAGTTGCTGACTGTGAAAAAGCATTATATCTCAAAATTTACCATGCTGTAGAAAATGTTGAAGATTGTTTATTTATTCAAGAACAGCTAAAAAAGATTGAAGTTTGGTGTAACGAGCATAATCTCCACTTAAACATTCAAACATGTAAAAGCTTAACTAAAAGTTATTAAAGAAACAGCGTATTAAGTTCACCTATCAATTACAGAGTACTGACTTAAGTCGGTGTGAATCCATAAAAGATCTTGGCATAGTGTTCGATTCGAAACTCTCCTTCAATGAACATATCAATCAATTCACAGCATCTGAATTAAAAATATTAGGTTTTATCATTCGGAATTGCCGTAATTTTCATAACCTGATTGCATTAAAAGTACTTTATTTTTCGTATTTAAGATCAAAATTAGAATACCGTTCACTGATTTAGTGTCCAATTTATAATGTTCATGAACTGGCTGTTGAAAATGTCCAGAGACAATTTCTGAATATATTACAATATAAAGTCTTCGGAGTGTTCCCTGTAAAAGGCTATGCTCAAGACCTATTGTTAAACTTCTTGAACTTTCAGTTGCTACATCTAAGAAGAGTACCATTTGCAAAAGGCTTTATTAACAACATTGACTGCATAAGTCGTATCAATAAAACATCGTTTCAAGTTCCGAGATTTTCCACAAGAGTTTCGACTACTTTTCAATTACCTATGGCTAGAACTAACATATTGCTAAGGTCACCTATATATGTTATATTTGAGGTTACGAATTAAACTTTTAAAAAAATATTTATCTTGTTATAGGGTCATCGCTGACACTTAAATAGACGTAAAACAAACAAAGGCAAATTTACCATTTGGCATTAACTGTGAGAATAGAAATATTAATAATACAAGTAACTTGATACGCGAGGTAAGCATAAGCAAAGTAGTTATCAGCTTATGTAATTTGATATTACTAAGAAATGTACTTTGTAACTCAGTGACGTAGTGTTAATTTTTAATATAACATATTGTCATGAAAGGCTTTAAGCAAATAACCAATAGCATAAGATATAAAATAAAATCAACCGAACATGTCACGATAGGATTTTTGGTGGTAGGCTTTGAGAAAACAAATAATGAACAGAGAGACATATAATATACATAATACAAACAAATTGAAAAAGGCTATTGCCCGGCGCCTCCACCATATGTCACACCCACCGATTGGTCATAACAGGGGCCACTTGGCTGCACAAGAGGTTGGGGTTGTCGGGAATTAACAAGACAGATGAAAAAACAATATAACATTTATTTTCTGGCACTGGACCATAAAATGGTTTAGGGACACAGAACATAACAATAAGATGTGTCACTTCGGTTACACAAACTAAAAAGTGACCATCGACACTAAGACGTCGAAAATGAATCAATCAAAAGAACCAAGAGAGACGTTTGTTTTGATTATTCGTTTTATATATTTAGCAACTACTTTTTTATTTAGCAGAAGTTTATACCGGTCAATATCATGTTTATATATATTTATGTTTTATTATTAAACAATTCTACTCTCAGCATTGACATTATTTAATTGTTTTTTAATTTCTAACTAGACTAGGGTCGAATATGTTTTATTTATACAAACATTTGCTACTTTCCCAGATTTGACTATTTCCTGCGTGACAATATATATGTGCAAAAATTGTGAATGGAGTTGGCATGTTTTGTAATTGATATACATTATGACAACTTAAATAACCTAACCAAGATAGTCACAGATCATATTAACCTCATATAACTTACCCAATTATTTAAGTGGCATATCGTATTGTCTTTTTGTGTTTTTCTTGATTCAGTCTATTTTTTGTCTGTAATTCAACTTAATTATTTTGATTCAATTTACTTTACTTCTAAGAATTTTATTTTATTTATTTTTTATATGATGTATGTGAACATAAAATAACTCTATCTTGAGTATTAATTTTGTCCTGTAATTGGATTCCTTGTAATCTGTTGGGCAATAAAATTGTTTATTATTATTCTTATTATTATTATTATTTGTGGAATAGTGGAGTCGATGAATCGGATTCTTGTTCCGATTTTGTAACAAATAAGGAACGCAACCAGGCCCCCCTCCCGTTTTCTAAGGTGCTGAATATGAAGGTAAAAAAGTTTTTATTCAGGGCAATCCCTTCAAACGGCAAAAAAACACCTCTTTTATCAGTTTTCGTTGCCGGACGCATGACAGCAATGGTTTTAATGCAAATTTCTGCATATTTGACCGAGATTTGATAAAAGGCGAAGATGTGACCACCCTTGGGGATTGAATCTACCCTCCCAGGAGGTGTGAAAATGACAAAATATATCTCTTCTCGTTGAAACTTTTACCCCCGTTTTCGAAAATGCTAATGACAACTAGAATACATTCAGGCGACTTCGACACTTTCTACCCTCTCAAATATTCGTTTATGGGGGTAGGAAGGGTCAAATTTATCTCAAAGTATTTTTCGTTGTCAGGATAAACTGAAGAGAAGAGTAAAATCACTGTCCCACCCCCTGGAAGGGTATAATCTGCCCTTAAGAGTTGCTCGAAACAGCCCTGGCCGTCATCCTTCCCGTATACTTCGACTTCTATTAAATTTCCATTCATTCCCTTCTAAGTATTGCCGAGCACTAACGAAAGTATACATGCGAAAGGGTTGGGTATTGGTCATTTGAGGGGGTAAGAAGGATCGAAGTCGCCTAAATGTATTTTATCCGTCATTACCATCCTCGAAAGCGGGAGGGGGTATCATTTTCCCACTCACTGGGAGAGTAGATTCAATCCCCAAGGGTGGTCACGGCCATATTTCTGACATTAATCTTCGCCCTTTATCATGTCCCGGTCAGAAATTCGCATTAAAACCCTTGCTGTCGCGCGTCTGTGCACGAACACCGAAAAAAGTAGTCGTTATTGGTGGTTTGAAGGGGTTGCCTTGAATAAAAACTTTTTTACTCTCATATTTGTGTTGAGCACCCTCGAAAACGTGAGGAGGTGGTGGAAGGTGGTCTAGTTGCGTTCCTCATTCGCAACATATCCGTCCGATTTCTTGACTCCACTAGAAGGTATTTAATTAAAATAGAAAGCACACAAAAAATGGTGACGTACATTTGAATACAGCATTAGATCCCCCTGTATTTGGAGCCATCGTCAGAATTGCTCCATCACGTCAGGATTTTTTTGTAAGCTCAAAAAATCTTTCTGGCGGCGGCACAGGATTTAACGGCTCAAATATATATGACCCTTTTTTGTGTCTGTGCTATTTTTGGTACTGATGTTGGTTATATGATAAGCTTACATTTATTTAATGAAAACAGCATGAGCAGTTTTTCAATTATTATGCTAATATCCTGTACTGAAGTAGAACAGCTTATCATGACACTAATACAATATATATTATTCTGAATTTTTCAAACGAATAAAATACTGCATACACCAGTAGAAATTTTCCGCATAGAAGCTTATAAAAGATCTTAGGAATTAATACGAATTAAGCCTCCGAAACTAAAACTAACTAAAATACGACAAAATATTTTCCTAGCTTTTCTATTATATTGTTACACAACGTCGAAGAAAAGCTTTTTAATCGGTTTAACGGTGTAAAACAGAGGGAGCCATTTCGAACATGCAATATCAAGGTTATTTTAGCGTCCTTGTGCTTTGGCGTATCAGAACTTTCAAACAAAACGCATTAGGAGAAAATACGAAGTTTACGATTTTTAGTAGTACAGTGTGATGATTAAAAAGTTTCTGTGACAAAATTAATGGAAATCAAATAAGGGTCAGTGGTAATTACTACATCAGGCATAATAAAATATATAATTAACTTAGAAGTCACTTATGAGTTGCCTTTCATTTGTTATATAGATTATACTAAATATATCCCACATCGATAATGAAAAAAGCGATTATAAACTCATACACCGGGAAAGTTCATATTGAAGGTAAAGTATATTTTAAGTAATCCAAACTTTTAATCTATTAGGTTAGCCAATAAGAAAGTTGTCCGTTATTTTGTGATATTCCATTAGAACAATAAATAACGAATAAAAAAGGTCTTTATTAAATACTATATTCTTCTACTTTGGTAGTTTCTATAGATTATATTCTAAGACACAGTAAATATATAATTTAAATTGTCGAGTATTTATTCATATCAAAGGATTAAGACAAGGTAAAAGAACGAAAATAATGGTTACATTCCTAAACCAATGGAAAATGAGATTTTTTAGGGGAAAATATCGAAAAAACAGGTACATCAACAAGAGGGTAAACCCGATGTTACAATAGGGCAGTAAATAAAGTGGGATTTGCTTTTCTAGTTAGTCGTTAAAGATTTGCCAAATTTAAATTAATATTAATATTTTGAAATGCTTTCAAATCGCCAGTGTGAATTAAAACTCAGTTCAAGCCAAGATACACAAACTTCGAATAGCAACTGAAAATCCTATAATCGTGCTATTATTAACCTTTCGAATAGACATTTCGCCAAATATGAAAGTTAGATTCTAAACAAGGGTCCATTACATATACAGGCTGTCCATTTTATCAGGGCCCTCGAGAATATCTCACTTAATATCGGTCGTGTGGAAAGATTGTTTGTACGAAAATTGTGCTGGTTTCTACAAGCTACAAAATCGTTGAAGATATTTAAAATCCATGGCCTACTTTAAGAGTTATGACGGGAAATATCGAAAATGCGGAATATGTCTAAGCAAGATTTCTCCATTATTCGAAGAGATACGACGAAAATTATGAGGCGACAATTTTTTGCAAAACAGAGTACTTCAACGAGGTGTTACCGAATTTATTCGAAACCTCTGTATTTTGAGATGGGTTGGAAATGGCTTTTTAACGATATATCACATGCCATATTTATTAATTTGGAACTAAGTAAGTAATTATAAAAATATTCTTTAAACCAATATTTTTTTTAACTATCATCATACTTGCCGTGGAGAAGTATTATTAAATAAAACGATTAAAAAATCCAGTAAGTACTTCAGATATTTACTATAATCAAACATTAATACAATTAAAAAGGATAAAGTAAATTCAGCTGACAAAAAAAGTGTTCTGTGTGCTATTGTGCAATATTCATTATTATTTTTTTTTTGTTACCTGAATTTACTCTTTTTAATTGTGTAAATGTTTGATTATGGTAAAGATTTGAAGAATTTACTGAATTTTTTATCTAATCACACTTCTCTACGGCAAGTATGATACTAATTTAAAAAAACTATTGGTTTAAAAAATGTTTTTATAATTACTTGCTTAGTTCCAATGAATGTATACGGCATGTGATATATCCCTGAAAAGGGAGGAAAATACTCTATTTAAGGTGTATCTATTTTTTGATATATATATACATATATATATATATATATATATATATATATATATATATATATATATATATATATATATATATATATATATATATATATATATATATATATATATATATATATATATATATATATATATTTTATTTTTCGAGTTATTGGCCAAAAACTGAATTTCGGCCAATATTTTCGATTTTTCTAGGAGTCGTCGGCAGCTGTAAACTTTTTTTTATCGTATTCTACACCAATAAAAAGACTTATTCTAAAAAATTCACCAATATAACATTTAGTGACCGGCTCTTATCAATTTCTGTCTGTGACAACTGGGTTATTGAGGAATTGCTCTTCCAAGATATTTCTACATTTTAAATTAGCTAATTTGTGAAATTTTATTTGATCATGTTTGGTTAGACGTTCATATCCGGTTTTGTTTTGTTTCCCCGTACTTGTTCCGTATACATATGTAATTTAATTAGGTGTTGAGAAATTGACCCATAAAAAAAATGGCAACTAATTAAACTAGTATGGCTTACAATAAATTCCCTAAAATGTTGCCATTATACTGTTCAATTTTCTTCGGTGGGTGCTTGCTTCGTGGTTGGGATATTATTTCGTATTCCGGCCTTCGTAATAGTCAAAACCGTCCTAGTGATTTATTCGATTTTTTATGGAAAAAATCGAATTTTGGTGTAGTTTTTGACTGAGGTAGACTTTTACGGTAGCTTCTAAAAACTTTTTCTAAAGCTAAATTTCACTGCAGTTCCTAGAAAAATATTGCTAAATAAAGTTTCGCTGAAATTTCTAAAATATTATTTTCGAAATTGAATTTTATTATACTTCTTAAAAACGTCGTCAAAGGCATTTTACATTTTTTGTATTATGAATATAATCTCTAAGTACAATTTCATTACATTTTGAAAATCCTTCATCAGAGATAAGAGTTTTATGCCTCTTAAAGTTTTAGAGGTTGTCGTTAGAACATGAGGGGATGAAGCGATTTGCAGGTGATTCATACTGCAAAAGATGTACCTTGAAGTTGACGAAAACTCCGTTTCATTTTCACTTCCCCCCCTTTATGTTATTTACAGTATGAAACCTTCGACGCACGAATATGACTCGCATTTAACCTGTGTTTTCATTAAGCCAAACTTCTTATCGAAAAATCAAAAATAGAAAAGTATTTTCTCTCCGACTTATGTAATAAGAGAACAGACTTTATATACGTTTACTAGGTTTTTGGATACAATAATACAGACCGCAAAAAAGTACTTGTTCTGTAAATTCTGTAAACTAGAGTAGTGTTTGTAATCCTATATTTTAGCGTGCTGAATTCGAATCTGAAGTCTAAATATATTTATCATTTAAGAATTTTTAAAAAAGGCTAAAAATTACAAATTACAATCACAAAAATGCGTTTTTTTCAAAAATTCTTAAATGATCAATAAATTTGAATTCCAGTTCAAAGAACAAATACTTTTCTTGGTGGTCCTATGTGATTTATCTTTAGTGCAATGAATAACCTGTCCTTTGAATTTATCCCGTATATTTAATTTTCGTGAGTACAGTGCGTGATTAATGAACCCACGCAGGAAGAAATTAATAGGTACATTTCTCCAACACAATTCATTCCATTTTAATAATGATGTTGTTTGTGTCTGGAACAGCAGATGCACTTTGAAAATAGATTGGGAACAATGGCAATCTGAAAGTGAAGACACAAACATGCCGTACCAACGGTGGCGGCGGCAACGAGGCGGTGTGCATATTGATCCTCGAAAGGTCACCTTATTTACGTCACCCCATTCACTGCCGCTACCTGTCCGACCACGACCGATACAGACAGATATAGTCAAGTGGACAAACTGCCGAATAACCCAAATCATCAATTAGAAGTTTATCTACCGTTTTATTGACCCTCATTAATACTATTTAATAATCATGTGGAAGCTATAAATAATTGAAACAGAAAAGGCCACATTGTGACAGGATTAATTGTTCTGAAGCAGGAACTGGCAACTTTGACGTGACGTTAACAATGAAATATAATTTTCATAAATACCAAAACGCTCACCACCATCCTTGACGCAGATTTAGCCAATCAAGTTGGCGTTTCAGATAAGATATTGTTTTAAATTCTGAGAACTGTATTAGATAGTTATTTTCTTTCACTTTTTCTCCATGGTAGGACAGAAGTATCATTGATTATACGAAAACTTGAAAAAAAAAACAAAAGGACAGTCGGTGGTTGTCGTTTTGTCGCAATCAAAAACCTAGAGGATAAAACCCTTCATTAAGTGAGTTATTATATAAAAGGGCATGAAAATAAGGTTTCAAAGATGCTGTAAGGTTCCGTAAAAACATAACGATCGAGTGAACAATTATATGTAAATTTAGAAAGTGAGGTTCACATTTTGGGAAATAATAATTTACTGAAGAATCTCGGTACGGTAGCTCTATCAACTAAAGTGACTGTCTGTCGTGTACTGAGTTCTATCCCCCGTTCCGTTACTGGCAATGTCTATAGGTAATGGATGTTGTCTACGTTTTTTCAAATTTGTAATCCCCTTCCGGACAGTGTAAGATTTGGACTTTAGGGTTGTCTGCTATGTGTGGTGTGTTTATGTCATGCTAATTTCTGGTACACAGTCAATTGTGATAAAATTTAATCTTGGGTCTTGAATCTCTACTCTATGACTAATTTTTGAGATACAGGGTGTATCGAAAATTTACTACGACGTTAATTACAACAATCCAAAGTCGGATTTGAAAACTATTTATGACTGGTGATTTGTTTTTAAAATATAAAAAACGAGCGAAAGCCTTGATAATTTTAAAAATCTAGCTGTGGCTTTTGATAACAAAATCACTTTCATTTACCATATAAACAACATTAACAAATGAGACAAAAAAACCGTCAATAGTAGATAATACATATATTTTTCATAATTCGTCAACGAGTTGCTCATTGGATTATAAATAGTGGTCCGAAGAGTTCCTATCTGATCCATGGATGGAACTTCTTCTGTATGATTCGTTTACTTTATGTTTCATATTCATTCTGTGTAAAAATTAATTTATGGACTTTTTGGCTAATCCTCGCTCTACTCTCGCAACTGACCTTCAAAGTGGGGAATAGTTTGGAGCGTGCAGCGAAAAATCAGTCTGAAGCGATTTTTCACATTTAATATCTCTAAAGGGGCTACTTTAACATAAAAATTACTATAATGAAATTTGCGAACTGGATTATCCTTCACAAGATTCCTAGAGTTTTTCCAATTCGTATTCATTCAGTTTTATCGTTTTTTTTTTTTGTGAACGCGTAGTTTTATACTTAACCTGATTCTATTTGATTATTCTTTTCAGGCATCAAACGGTTTCTTATTGACAATCCTACGAACAACTCATAGACAAATGATGAAAAATGTATAAATCATTTCTCCTAAACCGCAATTTGTGCGGACTATTCAACTTAAATAACAATAAGAAAGATTTCACGATTGTTAAAACACAAACACATTCTGGCCATAACTTTTAGGCGTCACCCAAGTACACCAACGCTTGCTGTTAAACTGTTGTTGTTTTTGTTGTCAATTGATCATTGTAATAACTGTATACGAAGTGTAACTTGATATGTGTCTCACAAAGTCTACTGTCGTACGCGTGACTCGTATCGGATTTGGTGCCCAACATGAGGCGCCAAGATGTTTTTGTTTTGCTCTTTATAGTAATTAAAATTTGTATGCACAGCTTGTTTCAATTATTTAGCTACATAACAATAAGGCGACTTTTACACAGTTTGTTGTAATTATTTATATATGAGCATCACGAATATTGTATTAATCATATATGTTCCTTTTACTTGGTATTAATTATTTTGCTAAAGATTTTGCTTTATGATAAATTTCAATAACAATTAATAACAAAAACACGTTGTTAAGACTTTGGAAGCAATTTTAAGACCAATATGAAAACTGATTTTTCACTGTAAGTTATTCCCAGGAGTTGATCGATTTCCACTTGTAGGTCCTCTCCGCCTTTACTTCAATCCCATCTAGACGTCGCGTCCTGAATATAAGAATGTCATTGACGCGACCTAGAAGAGAGTTAAAAAACATTTTGAAAGAACCAAATCAATTAATACTTTCCGAGAACAATACTCTAGCATCTTCGAGATGCTTTGATCTGTCAGATTTTTCTTGAAGATCTAAACACAAGCGACCGAATATTACTGAAAGAAATTTGTTCACCAGTTTTAGAAGGTGAATTTTTTAATTTCCTCATTTGAACCAACCTGTATTCTGAGTTTTAGACTTCTCCACTTTATACCCGTTCAAGCCTTTTACTACTTTTAGATCCAAATTTTGTTGCGATTTTTATGTTTGAACTCAAAACCCGGCAAAATCTACATTGTGATTTTCCAGTTGCAAAAGAAGTAAAAATATCAGCAGAGTCTATATTGTAATTTTATAAAACAGAATTTAGAATTCTTGCTATTTGTAACCATCTTTCTCAGTACACAGTGAACCAAACAACCAGAAAAAAAAGGAAAATAGTTGTAAAAATCAATAGACTGCCAATTGCTATCACAAAAGTGTAATTTGATATAAGTATATAAAAGACTGTTTACTAAGTAAACACTGACAAATTACAGAAACTGCAACCTTTTCTCACACAATTATGAAATTGTGCAACAAAGCATATATATTTATCCAATTAGATGCGTATGTGACAAAATGGTACATGCTAGTCTTTGATAGATAAAGGAGCAACAGGAAATGATGTGTTGAGAGCTTGAGGTTTTGGGAAAATTCGTATCGAGAAGTTGAGAAAATGTAATTTTCTCCCTCTCCACCTCTCCCTACTGTAGTTTTAGTTTTGACTGCTTCTTTATAGCCAAAGTAGTAGCTACCTACCTCTTTAGATTAAGAAAACATATAATTCTGTTTTGATCATAATATTGTAAATACCAATTTAGATTTTTTTTTTCCTAAGAAAATAAAAGTAGGTTTTAATCAAGTAACTTTTCCCATAAACTGTACAAATCCATTTTCTCCATGCTCACACGTCTATAGTTTTATAGATTTCCGGGAATTACTCTGGTCAACCGGAATGTGGTTAACAAGCGTTTAACTTTTAGCAGAATTTCCAGCTCCGAATTCTTCAAATTCTGTCGCTTTAATATCATTCACAAAATAAAATGAATTCTGTGCAGCTCGTACCATACTCTTTCTGTATAACGTGAATTTAACTACATTTGTTTAAGTAAAATAGGAATATTGAAGTAATGCGAGCGTGGGAAAGTTCTGTTTAATTTGCAGATAATCTGCCAGTATTAGCTGTGCATTTCTAACATGTAGTGCGTATATGTACGTGACGTTTGTTTGTTTGTTTCTTTTTGAATACTTCAGTGTCTTATGACTCCATTAGACGTTTTATGTCTTATGTACAGGAAAAAATCATTTAAATGTAAGAAACGACTCTTATATACAATATTATAAAATATTATAAAATCAATTAAGTACTAACATTTTAAAAATTGATATAATTTTTATAATTCCGACTAACTGATTATTATATTAAGTTGACTCTATTAATCACAATCTGCATACTAAAATGTGTCAGTAATAGCACAGTCCTCGGGAGGATTTGAGCTAGGACTAAATAATCCTTATTAGAACTTTTCATTTTTTGGTAGGTTTTCAGTAAAAGAAAACTATGTTAAAAAGATATCAATGCCGCCGTGAGCGGAAGATAAAAGAGAATGTCGTCAAACATTAAAAAAATTTGGAAATAATTTTCAAAGTACAAAAAATACACAAACTATCATAGAGATGAAAATTAAAGAGCAGAAAATTCTACACAAAAAATGTATTTACAAAAAATTTCATATGTATATACGTCTTATTTTATATAAGAATTAAAGATGCTAGCCAACGAGCGAACGTCAGAATTAACGTTTTCCGTACGTATCGGCACAGATATTTTAGCAACCTTTGGAAAAATGATCGAATTGCAAAATAATTCAAATATTTACTGTACAATAACTAAAAGAAGTATGTGCGCCGCAGCGCTGCTCCACGCGGCTCTTAGAAGCTCATCCCAATTTGAATTCTATAAAATGTTCATCTGGAGTTTTCTACCTGCTCATTGTATGTCTCGACCACAGTATTGAAGTACTGGAAATATATTTATATTGTGAGCAATTTCAAATCAAAATTTTATAAATTATAAAATACACGAAAATTAGACAAATTATTAAGTAAAACTCATTTTCTGTCCAGAACATTTGAACATTATTGACTACCTACCATGATATCGAAATGTGACATGAAGATCATACAATCAATGGAACTTGTACATTAACGAGTACATTTCAAGATACAGATAATTCAAAGGGGTAGACTTTAAAACATAGATAAAAAAATACATTTGTTTTTCAACATAAGAAACAGAAATGTTACTATTTTAATATGTATTATTATATAATAGTGGCAGCTGCATCCCTGCCCTTTAAAATATGTTCTTCTTTATTACGATCCGATTAAGTTTCATCATAAGTTTAATTTTTATTTTAAGCAAGAACCGTTGTATGTACGAAATTTCTTGTAAATGCATTTTATTGTGGAATTTTCTGCTCTTAAGGGACCCCGCACTTTTTTATATTAAAAATGGTTTGCAGTCGATTGTTCTGAAACTTGGGGAAAATGTTCTCCTGGGCCCGCTGATTAAAATGCTCTTTGACTACCAGTCCGACCGAATTCGATTTTTTTATCTAGGGGCGATAAAATCTTCTTTAGGTTAAGTTCCAAAATATGTCTACGGGCATGTAAAAGTTTTAGAGCACAATAAGCCTTGCTCAATAAAGAGTTTACATGATCCGCATACTTTGGCGATTATCAAATATAATTTCAAATTTATAGGTACTGATTACGACTGATAGAGGTTCATTATTAATGGAAACATTAAGATCGGCTGGCATGTTCTGTAGCTGCCTTCTAGACTCAAAAATTATTAGTTTACACTTAGATGGATTAAGATGTAAATTATGGTCAAGTGAAAATATCCTAATATTAAAGTCTGAGTTTATAAGATTTTTGTACATGTTGCAATTAGCAAGGAGAAAAACTTTTGCAAAGGCTTATACCTTACAATACTTAGTTGATCTTAATAAATCTGTTGTATATATAGAAAATAGTAGTGGCCCAATTACGGATCATTGAGGTACACCTGACAATACCGGAAGTAAATTAGAGCACTCATTATTAAATAAAACCATTTGCTGCCCATTACTTAAATATGATGTAATCAAAGACACTGCTTTATCAGGAAGACCATAATATTTGATTTAAGACACATGAGGTCGTGGTTAAGGTATCGAAAAGTCAAGCAACGTCCCAGTTGTAATGTCTGTGTTATCGATTCCTCGAAGTCTATAATCATCAGTAATCGCGGGGGTGGGGGGTCCTGTATGTTACTACCCCCGAGCTCTGATTTTCTCCTAACATTATTGCGTAAAGCGGCAAATTCTTTAATCAGTCCTTGATATGCTATAGTTTTTAGGTAATATTCATTCATTTTTGACATTAATGTTAATCTAAAAAAATATGTCAATACATACAAATATCGATAATCCTTTGTTGATGTATCGATCTGAATCTTGTGACGTATCAAATGATTCATATATCGATATATTACAAGTTTTTACCCTCCCTACAAGTGAACACTTTGGCGAGTGTGGCGCCAGCTGTTTTTATATTTAAGTTTAATCTAGTTGTTTATGCAACGATTAATACATAAAGTAAGATTTTTTTCGCGAATGGGAAGTTTCATCAATCCAATGAATGAGAAAAAAACAGAATTTCGTGTAATATTTTATCATAGCAGGACTGTCATCTGCAATTAGATTTTTTTTTACCAAATAGTAAAGACTGAAATTTTTTTAACACCCAATCGATAGATGGCGGAACTAGTAAAGTATTATCGTATCAAACTCTAAAATCCAAATAGTGATTCAGATTTGTTTCGGTTTAATTTTAATGTACTGTTCGATATTTTTCAATTTTACTGTTATATCGATATTTTATCGATGTTTAAGAATGTGATTTATCGATGTGAAAATATCGAATATTGGTCATTTCAACATCGGTGTATTCGATACGTCGATATATACCGCGCATCACTAGTATCAGGCACCGTTACGGTAGACCAAAGTTTATGCTAATAGTTTTATTATTATTACTACTACTTTATTTATTATTTTAATATTTCTTGAAATTTTCTATTTCTTTTCATTCTTACAGATGTATGAACCATGCTGCCTAGACTCAAATATACAATTTTGTTGCATGGAATCATAGCATGCATCTTTCATTGCCAGTTTGACCTCGCCATTGTATATTCAAAATTATATATTCATACTTTTTATTTCCAATGTTACTATATCTCATTTACTCTGAGCGATAAAATAAATCATAATTTTACATTAAGAATTCAACCTAATCATTCTCAGTTAATACTGTAGGTACTCGATTAACATTATTCTGTTTACTCTTTCCTATATTTCGTATTTGTTTAAGAACGCCCAATGTTTTCACAAAGTCCGACCTTCAGTTTATGCCAACTATTCCGTTTGAATTGCTCTAAATTATTATTTATTTAGGCGGTTGTGTTCTATGACTTTAAAATCCCACTAAGACCAAGGCTAAACCGGTGGAATTAATACAAATTTTTAATCTTCTCCATGGTTTATTGAAAAATAAGTTTTATATATGATTATTGGGAAATTCAGACTTGCTGCTTTGTACCAGGCCCAATAGTGCGAGTCATTTGAACGACAAATATTAAAATGTTACTTTGTTGAAATTAATTCTCAGTTTTTCTTTCGCGTTATATTTTTATCATATCATGTAAAGGACTATTCTTTCGAAGATTAGGCAAAACTACCATCACAACTTTAAATATCTTCAGTTTTATCTGGCACATTGAGAGGAACTGACATACCCACCCACGCCGATAGCCGATAGTCATGAGTAAGATCGAGCTGTCATCTAACTTCTTTAAACGTTTGAAACATTTTTTGTAGGTTTAGATAACGCTAGTGAGTTAATAGTTAGTTATATTATTTTGCTTTCAATTTTTTCTGTTGTAGGTTTGTTATATTTGTTCTTGCTTAATTTCATTTTTTTGTGATGTTTTCTCTATAGTAGATTTAACCAAGCATAAAAAGGGCGAATAAGTAATTAAGTTTCTGCAGCGCATTTGTTGTTGTAATTTGTTTTCCGTGTGGTAAAACTGCAATGAGAATTCGAAATTAAATCTGATGATTGTAGCCCGGGAGGCAGCGACAGATTTTTCGCGTTAATATCTAAAAAGCTAGATTTTTTCCAAAGAGAGTTTAGCTAGTATCTATAATGAAGTTGCAATTCTACCAAATTCTTAGCGGCGCATAAATGAGTAAAAAATTAAACATGTTTTAAAAAAATAGATGGACGAAAATTTCGGTTTTCGAATTGTCACGAATTGTCAAAAAAATGACGATTCGCTTTCTCTCCTGCCGGCCTCAATTTTCGATTCTCACCTCGCGATTCACGTTGTACGGTCATTGCCGACCTTTTCCTCGCCATCGAGACATAGAACGGGTCTCCGATCGCCGTATTTATTCAGTTCTTACGTTTGAAAAATTAACTTGCGGTCGTGCTAATCAGCGAGTATTTTTACGTAGTTTCCCGAGTTCGAATCCCGCCCGGGGATACTTTTTTTTTCGTTTTCAATTTTTCGGCAGATATTTTTGATTATGTAATTGCTATTGAATTTCTCGGAAAAGAAAGATGTATGTTCGTTAACGAGGTGGAGTAGTAACAAAGCCATCTGCGATTGCTGACTACAATAAATGCAAATGTTTCATAGACATTTCGGACTAAATAAAGTACTACTCGACCAATCACCAATCAGAAACTCTTTATCAGTTCTTTCAAAGAGGAGCTGGTCAGCCAGTTCCTGGACCTTTCTAAGCTTGAAAATATTGAAACGGCCAACCCACGTGCTCGCGAAGATCACCACTTAGAAAAGGTTCCATCTTCTGCCCGAAGAAAATGTGTGACATGTTAAGCAAAACTTTCCTCCGAAAATGGACGAAAATTTGCAGAAAATATAACGCAATTTTATCGCTTCAGATGTATTCAGTGCGACAAATTTTTTTATTGCATTGCGTGTTTTTGTAATATTTATACTTGTAATATATAAGCGGTTTTTTATATTAGAATTTTCTTTTTTTATATATTTCTTCACTTATAATTGGCTTGGTATACCTATTCCGCGGCGGAAAATGCAAAGCATCTCCAAGAAATGCAATAGAATGGAGCGAACGCAATTATAGAATCAAAAATATCGGCCAAAAAGTTGAAAACGAAAAAAAGAAAAGTATCGCCGGGCGAGATTCAAATTCGAGAAACCGCTTAAAAATAGTCGCCGATTAGCACGACCGCAAGCATGAAGGCAAATCGTCATTTTTTGTCAATTCGTGACAATTCCAAAAACGAAATTTTCGTCCATCTATTTTTTTGCAACATGTTGTTTAATTTTTTACTTATTTATGCACCACTAAGAGTTTGGTAGAATTGCACCTTCATTATAGATACTATCTAAACTCTTTTTGGAAAAAATCTAGCTTTATAGAAATGATTTCACGAAAACTGTCGCTGCCTTCCGGGCGATTAGTTCATATTAAATTTAAACAATGTATGTTCCAAAATTAAATTTTTCCTCTATTTTCCTTATACCTCCGGTCCTAGCGTTCGCGATAAAATTTCAAATAATTAGTTGATTTACAAGAAAGCTATTAAATTTGGTCTAGTTTGCATAATTTAAGAGCTATGCTGTAATATTGCATACATTTTAACGATCGTGGGGAAAACTTTTATTAAATTAAATCTTCATCCATAAGTTTTGGCCTAAAAGTTTTATTTAAACTGCTAAAATTTAAAAAAGTCTTCGGCGTCTCCATTTGAAATTTTTATTCTCTCATTAAACCAAAGAATCTGAAAAATAGGGTATAATGTAAAGACGCCTGTGTTAGTGAAAAATCATGATATCACCTTTAAAAGAAATGAAAAGAGCATTTTTTTATTTAAATTTCACACCAAATATGTCCCAACAATTTTGCCTGAGTTTGTTTTTAAGGTCTGCATGTTCGAGAACTTTATCCTTTTTTGCAAAATTCAGATTTCTAGAGTATTACTATAATAAATACTGCAACGTATATTTTTTTACATTCAAGGAAATATTTCAATGTCTTTAAAAAAGATGAATTATTATTTGTTTGCTTATAATAGTATTGAAACATATTCTTTATAGGATTTTGCAAATAGCAGAAAAATAACTATCTATAACTAAAAGAAAAACTCTGTGTAAAAATATTAATGAAATCTTTGCATTCTTTCGATGACCTGAATTCTGGTTATGCTAGCAAATTAAAATCCTAAAATGAATTTGTCTAATTTCTTATTTGACAATTCTCATTTTAACACTAGCATCCACACAGTCCCCTACGGCCATGCAGATTAAACTAGTATCTACATAACCCCCTACGATCATGAAGATTCAGTTAAAAATGAGAACAAAGGCCTAAATTAAATTTATTTATCTACCTTGTCTTAAAAATGTTTTCATTCCAATGGATTACATTTTCATGAAATCTGTCATTCTGTTTCTTGGAAATGCTTAGCCTTTGAAACGTTTTTCGCCCTTATTCTGGAGCTCATCATGGCTTTATGTCTTTCTGATGAGCTCCAGAATAAGGGCGAAAAACGTTTCAAAGGCTAAGCATTTCCAAGAAACAGAATGACAGATTTCATGAAAATGTAATCCATTGGAATGAAAACATTTTTAAGACAAGGTAGATAAATAAATTTAATTTAGGCCTTTGTTCTCATTTTTAACTGAATCTTCATGATCGTAGGGGGTTATGTAGATACTAGTTTAATCTGCATGGCCGTAGGGGACTGTGTGGATGCTAGTGTTAGAATGAGAATTGTCAAATAAGAAATTAGACAAATTCATTTTAGGATTTTAATTTGCTAGCATAACCAGAGTTCAGGTTATCGAAAGAATGCAAAGATTTCATTAATATTTTTACACAGAGTTTTTCTTTTAGTTATAGATAGTTATTTTTCTGCTGTTTGCAAAATCCTATAAAGAATATGTTTCAATTTCAATGTCTTCATGTGATTTTCTTTAGGGGCTTTTTTCAGATGCTCATTCGTTTAAACAGACCATTTATTATTTTTCTTTTATAAATCAAAGTCAAACAAATTAGTTAACATTAAATTAAAGTGAATAACAAAACATACGTAAAATACAAGTTGTCGACCTTGCCAGCTGCATTTTTCAACGCGTCTCATATTCGTCGGCTGCTCCAAAACATACCATCTTGCTTACTACCCCACAATCACCTATCCTTAACGTGTCTGGGGGATAGTCTTCATTTGCTTGGTCTACAATAACCACTTTCGTTTTGTTGCAATTTGCTCTTAAACCTTAATCACTTAATCAGTGTTTATAGATGTTAAAGAGAACTCATGATAGAACCCAGAACATACTTCTAGGAGTTATTGTTGTCGACTTTCACCAAAGCAGAGTTTCCATACAGTCTGAATAATAAAGGCTAGATATTTGTGTACTCCCATCTCACCAATAATACTACAACCCACACTTTGCCCCATTCTACATTTTCAAAAACCTTTTGGTAGTCTATGAAACAAAAGTAAATAGGCACCTTTCCTTGTTGTCGTAAATTCAGAATTTGTACTCTAGCACCTCGTTCTTTAACAAAGGCTGCTTACTCAGAAGGTATTTGCCAAGACCGATAATGCTGAAGTCAGTAATTTAGCCCATCTAGCTTGCATGCTAGCGTTCCTAGCGAAGCAACTTCAATCCCTTCTCATCGCAAAATAATTTTAATTATGAAATTAACCCTAAGAAGTGGTTCAGATTCCACTATAAACTGTAGGGTCTCGTTTCTCTTTACGTAACACAAAATCATTCTGGATTTTCAAGGAGTTACCTCGGTGACTAGGGAAGCGGTTAAGAAAACATTAAAGAGAAAACGAAAGATTTCAAAATATTTCCCTGACATAATATTATTGCCAGCAATCTGTGTTATTATAAACATCATTCGTTACCTTTTTATGTATTGGTACGAAGATTGAGGTTCTTCAGTCGTTGGACCAGATTATTCTGTTCTATATAGTCTATGAAAAGCTCATTTCATTTTCTGCATCTTACTACCATTTCGGCCCAGAACACCAAAAACTGACAAAATTATACTATTTCTTCCATTGTTACAAAAGTTAAAGAATAAACGTGTTTTCAGGATTAAATAGGTGTGAACTTTACGATTTTAAAGTTATTTTTGGCGTTCACCCCCCTTTATTACCATTAGTCCTTAAGACGGCGTCTGAAAACGAACCGTACTTATGTAATGCTCTAACCTTGTTAAAACGCTGCAGGAGAGGGGGCGAACAAGTTTTTCAAATACCTTTTTGTTCGACGTCGCGACGTTTTCCGATTGAAATTTCATGTGGTCCGACGAAAGGTATTTTTTTCATTAAGTACCAAAATATTTTTTTGGCTGCGGCGTTTTTATTTTAGATCATTTTCGGAATATTTTGAAAAACCGAATTTGCGAATTTGCCGCTATAACCGACCGAGGGTAATATTTGTTCTAACCGGGTGCACGTGCAACGTGTCCCATATAAACACAACATAATAGCATTTTTTATGGCGACTAAAATTTTAAATGTGCAAAAATGGTTTGCACCCCATAAAAAATAATGCTTTTCTTCAAAATGGCATGTTTTCTAAACCAAATGGTATTTTAAGATTTTTTTACCTTAGACTTGTTTGGGAAACTCTCAAATACACGTATGAATGCGTAATGCAATGTTGAACCAGTGGATTTACTCCATTCGCCCCTTTATTTAACTCGTGCTATCACGCAATATTTCAATAAAATTCAATGGGGCGAATGGAATAAATCCACTAGTTCAAAATTGAATTACGCATTCATACATGAATTTGAGAGTCTCCCAAACAAAACCTTAAAATACCAATAAAATATTGGTTTAGAAAATATGGCCATTTTGAAGAGAAGCATCAATTTTGATGGGTTTGGGTCTTATTGCATATTTAAACTTTTAGCTGCGGTAAAAAATGAATTAACTGTTATTACGTGTGTATATAGGACGGTGTGTAAAAATGAGTAAAAGATGTTGTTTTTAACGCCAAAAACTGATAGAAAATCGTACAAAATTAGGCTTTTCATTTTTTGGCCTGAAAATTAGGTTTTCTTACTAAAATTTTCCATTATTTACAGTCATGTTTTAAAAAAATCATTCTAAGGATTGTAAAATGTGTACCAAAGGGGTTGAAACGTGTAAGGAAATCGAAATATCCATAAGACTTTTTTTTAAGATAGCATCAGGGTTTTTTTTTATAATGCTTTTTTCAAATATTGTTTTTCAGCACTTTCAATACCCAAGCAATACGATCTTTATTCTCCATGGCATTTTTTCGACATGAAAGAGGCCGACGCGCAGTGGGCCATTTGCAACATCTAGCTAGACAAAATTCTACAAATTTCTAACCGAGCTTCAAATAGTTCTTAGAAGACCGGAAAAATAGTGAAAAAATTCTATTCATTAAGGGGGTGGTTTTTGAGGGTTGAAAATTAAATTCGCTTCTAAAGTGCCAAGACTCTGTGAATATGATAATATGACATCTGTGAATATATCAAAAATAGTTCAAACATTATAAATAGTAGAGAGGTTGTTTTTGAGGTGTTGAAAGATAAATTTTATTTTAAAATTCTGAAATTTCGTGGACATGATAAAATTATGTCCGTAAATTGGCTAAAAAAAGTTAAAAAAATCTAAGCAATAACGGGTTGGATTTGAAAGGATAGAAAAATAAATATACTTTAAGACGATATGTAAGAAAGTTTCAACAAATTTTGTTGTCGTCGAGGCTTTTTAATTGTAGTTGCTCTTTTAGGAGAAGCTGAAGACAATTCCTTGATAATATTAGCAGCATCTCTTTTACCTGAATAATGAACACACACCTCAGCTGCATAGGTCAATTCGTCATACGAATTCGAGTCTAACCAATGTTGAACTTTCCTTCTCTTAGTTTTCTTGCTATATTCCTCAAAACTTTTTACTGGACGACCAGAACTTGTACCACTCAATATCGATGGCTGAACTTCATAAGTAACTGCTACGAATTCGATGTCATTACCACTTAACCAGTCATCGTATTAAAAAAAAAAAAATTTTGTGATGATTTTTCCCACCGTTTCAAAATTTTTGAAGACCACTGAATTATATTAGCTTTCATACTTCTTCTGCTGTTTTCACTCAAATCGGTAATTTTGAATTTGTTAATTACTAAATTTAAAATTTGTTCATGCCGAGTATTTTTATCAAAACCTCGCCACATTGAAAAACTCTCTTTGCGACAATGTATGTCGTGATTCTGAAAAAAATTAAAAATATGTGTTATCGCAAAATGTCGAGAAAAATGCAAAACACAGTTAAAAACTAGAGACGTTAGCCTGTAACATAAGCCAAAAAACAGTACGGAAGTTCTTGGAAGTGATAAAGTTTCAGCATACAGAACTTTTAGAACTTTGTTATTTTGCTGAAAAATATCATCCTATTTTAAGGCCTATTATAGTTTAACTTTATAAGAAAGATTTAAACGGTAATATCTCAGACATAGTAGACTCTTACCTTTAGTTTTAGCATCCATAACACAAATTGTCACTAGAATGTTATATCACAAAATAATGTTGAACACATGCACCTCTCGCTGCGGTTGCAAACGAAAGGATAACAGGTACGAAAAATTTAAGGGTACTTTGACTACCTGCAGTATCGTAAGTAATTATAGCAGGTAGACAATTCCTCGACTATAATTTAGCTAATGTGTTTTTAATAAGTCTACCTGGTTTCTTGTATGATATTTCGACCTAATTTTTGTGCACCTGGAATGGCCACACGGTCCACAGTGCGACGGCTCTTCGTCCGTAATATTGTCGGCCCCGGCGACGCTGTCAGTTTTCAGTTTCAGTAACTCTGATTTCAGTATTGAAGACTCGTGTTCTTAATCCTGCTGCTAGCCATCTTCTGTCTCAGGATGATTACTTTCGAAAATCTATTTGCAATATTGGCACCAAACGTCAATGATGTGATCCCGTCAGTTCTTAGTGTATTGACGGCGTCCTTAATTGACTACGTTTTTGGTTTAAATTTACACATAATCACTTTTACTGTTCGGAAAATGTACTTGGTTTTATCTGCATCGGTATATATCTCCAATTCTTTACAGACATCTTGTTGATAGGTTTTCTTCTCTCTTCGACAAGGACTTTAAATTATCTGCGTCGGTCTGTCATGCTTTTCCCATTCCAAAGCAGTGTTGCTACTTGAGCCTTCAGATTTTTTCTGGCTTCTACCTCAGTTAGAGCTTCAGCAGTTATTCATGGTTGTTTTACATTTCTTCGTATCTCGCTTTGTATTCCCGTTGTTGTTCATGTGATCTTCTCTTAGAGAATACCACACTGCATTTGAATCTTCGTGTAGTGGATCGACTTATTTTTTTTCGATAGTTTAACAAATAACTATCCGTAACTTTATAATCGTCTTTAACGGATTAAACGCTGCATTATTATCATTCCATGCATATCCATATTCCTTTTTCATTACGTGATACTGTCCGATAAAACTGGTTTTTTCATTGTCAGCAATCTAGAGCTGAAGAAAGGAAATTTAATTTTCTTAAAATAAAATACGATGTAACTCATGCGTGCTTAGGGGTAGTTAAATTTTTTAGATAGAAATGTACACAGAACTGAATTTTGTTGAAATATGAACAGTAATTGCCTCCAAACACGGCAAATTTGAACCGCGTTAAATAACTAAAAAAATATATGAATATCAACGTTCTCCCGCATCTGCATTATTAATGAAACAACTTTGATTACGTCAAGGATTTCGCTATTTTTGTACATGGTAAATTAATTATTTTACAGTAGATGTGACAAAATATAAATGATCATTAAACACCTTAAATTTGTCGCCTTATTGTAGTACGTACTTCAAAAGCAAACAGAAAATAATTGTAATCAATTTTAACTTGGCGTTTTTCCTAACCTTTATAAAGATATACGATATAAAAATATCAAATCAGTAGTTTTGGAATAACTCATGATCTTTATAAAAGAAGCACAATATATATTTTTTTTCATTCAAACTTTTTAAGTCAATTCAATGTTTCCTCTATTTATACCAGTACTGAAAACTTTGAAAAATTTGGTGAGTTTTAGAATAGGCTGTAGTCACTTAAACACTTAATCCGAATATTAGCCTCGACGAGCGCTTCGCCACCAATGTTGGCATCATCTGGAAATGATTAAACCTATTCACGGCTTAAGTTGCAATACCTGTACTCTAAAAAGAGTTACACATCGGATTTCAGCCGTATTATATCTGTGTGTTTTCATAACTCATTCTCTAATGCAATTTACTACGTGCCTTACACAGTTATCGCAGTTATTGTACTCTTCGCAAATACAAAACGAAGAGTATATTGCATTTGATCGGCACATTTCTAAAACCGGTAATATTGCTCGCAGAGAACACATTTTCATATCACCGTGTTGGTGATCGAATTCTGAACAACTTTCAAAATGTCCGTCCGCCCGTCCGTCCACCAGTCCGCCCGTCCGTCCGTCTTTCCGTCCGTCCGTCACATTTCTTCGAAAAGTCCGATAGTATTGAAATTTGGACAGAAAGTTAGTGTTAGCTAGAGGAAGAACCCTATTATTCTTGAACAAAATCAATCAATAAATAAAAAAATATTAATTTTTAAAATAAAAAAAACATTTGTTTTGCAATTAAACAAAAAATGTTTAAAAGTGAATTATTTATTATTTGTTTGCTTATATAGTAATGAAACATATTCTTTATAGGATTTTGCAAACAGTGGAAAGAAAAGCTATCTATGAGAACTAAAGGAAAAACTATATATATAAATATTAATGAAATCTTTGCATTCTTTCGATAACCTGACTTCTGGTTATGCTACCAAGTGAAAATTCTTATCAGCCATTCTCATTTTAACACTAGCATCCAACCTAGTCCCCTACGGCTAAGCAGGCTAAACTAGTATCCACATGATCCCCTACGATATGTAAATTCAGTTAAAAATGAGAACAAAGGCCTGAAATTAATTTATTTACGTACCTTGTCTTTAAAAATTTTTTCATTCTAATGAATTACATTTTCATAAAATCTCATTCAGTTTCTTGGAAATGCTTAGCCTTTGAAACGTTTTTCGTCCTTATTGTTGACTTATCAGAAAAGCCTAAAGCCACTCATAACGATGTTCCATGCAAAACTTAAGTTTTGAAAATGTAATTCATTAGAATGAAAAAATTTTTAAAGACAAGGTACGTAAATAAATTAATTTCAGGCCTTTGTTCTCATTTTTAACTGAATTTACATATCGTAGGGGATCATGTGGATACTAGTTTAGCCTGCTTAGCCGTAGGGGACTAGGTTGGATGCTAGTGTTAAAATGAGAATGGCTGATAAGAATTTTCACTTGGTAGCATAACCAGAAGTCAGGTTATCGAAAGAATGCAAAGATTTCATTAATATTTATATATATATATATAGTTTTTCCTTTAGTTCTCATAGATAGCTTTTCTTTCCACTGTTTGTAAAAGCCTATAAAGAATATGTTTCATAAACAAAAAATGTTTGACAATAATATCATTTACAAAGAAAGCTGCGAAGAGTATCCTATAGAATGTGCAATAGTTATATAACAAGTGTAGTAAATCGGCGAAGAGTATAATGGTTAGCTTGTTTACATACCAATTTGATTTATTGATTTTTATTGTCGGAAGCAGATGTAATTTACTGTAACTCACAATTCACATTCAAATTTACATTAAAAAGAAATGAGAATTACTTTTTGAAAAATTTTTCTTGATTTAGTTCTTGAATTTAATCACTGAATGAAATCATGTGGATTAATTCAAGTCAATCATGTATTAAATTAATAAACAAATCAGTATCAAATCATGCATATTAGAAACATTATCTAAAGAGTGCTAGTGGTCTATTTTTTATTTCCCTCGGTTACCGAAGGGAAGTGTTGTATTCGTGAAAAAATCACGCTCCGAGATTTGTTCGGATCTTCATGTTTCAGGCCATGTAGATTACGAAGATGAAGATCTTTCAATTCCCTTAGTCAGTCTGTCTGTCTGTCAGTTGGTCTGTTGGTGCTATATCTAAAAAACTGTTTGACGGAGTACAGTCAAGTTTAGTAAGTTTTTGACGCTATAGTAGAGGAGCTCTCGACAAGGATTTTAACCTCATTGCGGCATAAAGATTTCGTTTATTTTTCAATAGTTTATCACTCCCTGAAGAAAAAATGATGTTACGTCTGACATATCTGGCGTTGTTAAAGGGGTGAATTCGTTTATCGAACATGTAAAAATAAATTATCCATTTTTTATCGCTGTACGTCAGTTTCCTTGTTTTTCTATTAAGGATAATGTTAGACAATGTAGGAAAAATAATAACTGATATTTCCCTCCTCGCCCGCGTCTCTACTGGCGGATAATTTCCAATTTTCCGGCACTTGGAAAATCTCTTCATCACGGCACATCAGCTTCCCACATAATTACATGGCATTGGTGCCAGAGAACCTAGGAAAAGTAGTAACTGACAATTTTCAGACGAATCGGACAATAAATGATAACATGTGTCCGGATGTCATACTTATTTGTAATCACCGATGTGGAAAATCCCCGCACACCGATTTTCAGCGGAGTCGGACGACAAATAAACAAATTATTTAATTCTATTTTCGGTCATTTTTTCACATCCTGTATGGTGCAAACGTGAGGGTTTTACAGAACCCTGCATTACCGAGCCGGTAATTTGAAAATTTAAAAACATGGATGCTTCGAATGTTCATAACTAAGTGAATACGTGAAATGGAAGGTCTCTTTAGGTTTCCATGGAAAGTGGGAGGTTGGTGTTTTATTCTGATACCAAATCGCAATGGTGGAACCCGAAATCCGACTCGGTACGAACGAAAGAAAAATGACGTTTCTCCTAAAAATTGAAAAACATGGATTCTTCAAAAATTCATAACTAAATAAATACGTCGAGTATGAGGGCGCGCGACATCTCTATGGAAAGAGGAAGATTGGCGCTTTATCCTGATACCAAATTATACCGGCAAAATCGGAAATTCGGCTCGGAAAGACTGAAAGTAAAACGGCCTATTTGGACCCTAAAAAGTTGAAACGCAATTTTCAAACGTCGTAACTAAATAAATATTTCGAGTTGAAGCTCGTTCTATCTCTATCGAAAGAGGAAGATCGACGATGTATCGATATCGTAAATTACAGGGTCAAAATTGAAAATTCAGCTCGATACGAATAAAAGCGAATTCTAACCCCTTTCGCGACACTTTGGAACGTCGCTGCAAAGAAAAAGTTGTTTATTTTGATTGGAACTAAAAATTTTCCATGAATTTAGCCATGTCGTAATTACATGAACTTTTGGTCGAGGGCTCCCCTACTACTACTGCCAGGGAACGAATGGATAAAATTTCACAGGAAATTATATATCGTGGACCGCCTGAAGAAAATAAATAAAGAACAAAATGTGGCAAATGACATTAATTTTGGCATATACCTAGTTAACACAATAATTAGCAAGGAAGAGACATATAATTTTAATGAAAAACATACAGGGTGGTCAATGGTCATCCTACGAAATAATTCAACTAAGGTGGAAATTTGTAAAGTTATTTGCACAAATCTTCTACATTTTTCACCTTTTATTTATTATTTACTTTTTTTCTATCAGATGACCACTCTGTATACTTTTTGAACCAAAACTTATCAGGTTCTTTGTAGCAATAGTGACAACTACATTCCTATTATTATTCTTCTATGTCTATGTATGTATGTTTCTTAGTAATTTTGTAGAGCGACCACCCTTTATAAACAAAGAGGGAAGTTTTGTGTAAATACTTAATTTTTTATTAATACCTAATGGATCTGTACGATTTTGTCCCATTTCTTTTTGACCAATTTATCTTAGATTCATGCATAAATCAAATCCGCAAGGAAAGAGGAAAATTCTCACTCACTGTACCTTGGAGATATTGCAAAAATATTACTCACAATTCGACTGTGACAAATTTCCTCATCTATAATCAACATCCAGATTCCTTGGGGAAATTCATTTTTATTTAAATCAACAACATTCCACGAGGATATGTATCCAACAAACAAATTCAGGTGGAAATATCAAAATTAACTTTCGTGATGAATTCCATGTGGGTATCCGGTTATATTATCCTTTGTCCCTGCTTTTACGAATAGATTAGTGTTTAATCAAATTTTGTTTCAGATTAACGAAGTTTTATGCAAATATGCTCTCGAAACGTTAAAATGCACGGTTGCAAGCGGATCATTTGAATAGGACGTTTTGTTTTATTTTTCATTTCCTACTACATCACGTAACTCGTTTTGAGACAATTACGAAAGACGATGCATTTTTAATAAGGAAATAAAAATAGATAGCGGCATAACTACTGGGCTTTTAGACTACTATTTGAAGAAACTTACAGATATAAGCATTCACCCCATTGTACGTTTTCAGGTAATCTTCAAATTATATGCACCCTCTAAGTACTGAGTTAGATAGATAAATAGATAGATAGACATTTATTGATCTTTAAGCCAACTTACATCGGATAGATAAGTCAAAAAGAAAACAGTATATAATTCAAATATACCTACATAATTACATAAAGATATGTGACAAACATTTTGTATATTACTTAACAAACAAAATAGTAACATTAGTAACACAGAGGATAAAGATATACATTACACAATTATATAAAGAACACAAAATCTAAAGTTAGGATGTCTCATTATAAAAAAAAATAAAAAAATATCCGTTATACAGTTATTCTAGTAAATAATGGGTGATTTTTTAAAACTTACATAGTTAAATCTTTCCAGGCGTATTTGATTATTTTTTCTAGTAAGGTGGTCATGAATATCTGAGTTTTTTTTTAATTGATCTTTGTTTACATAGACATAAATTAATATTTTAAACAAGAAAATACTTGTGAACGTCAGGATTCTCTTCTCTTTAAAAATTTATCTACATGACTGTCTATAATCTAAATTATACATAAGCCGTATAATTCGTTTTTGAGCAATGAATACTCTGCCACTCTCGACAGCTAGCCCATAGACAATTATATTATAGCTAATTGTCGAATATATTAGTGAATAATAAGCAGTGAGAAGTCCTTGTTCACTCAGGCAGTTTTGCAGTGTTAGTCTGGCAAAGTACTGTTTATTTATTTTGGAACATATGCTGTTAATGCAATCATTATAACTTAAATATTCATCTATGATGGTTCCAAGGAATTTACATTGACTACCTACTGTAATGGAATGATTATTTATGCATAGATTTAAGTCTGCTATTTTCTGTCTTGAATATTTGTGAAACTCGATAGCCATAGTTTTGGAATAATTTATAATAAGTCTATTTTTTTGGCACCAATAATCAAATTGCGTGAGAACATTATTTACTTTTTCAATTAACTTTGAAATGCTTGGGTCTGAAATTATGATGTTCGTGTCATCAGCAAAAATAAAAACCTCACCATCTAATATATAGTCTGGAAGATCGTTAATGTGCATCAAGAAGATTAGGGGTCCAAGGACACTCCCCTGGGGGATGCCAGAATTGACCTCAAATACTGCCGACGTTTTGTCATGAATTCTGACCAATATTTTGCGGTTATTTAAAAATGAATATATCCATTGCTGCAGCGAGCCCTGTATACCAAGTTTTGATAGTTTCTCCGCGACAAAATTGAAGTTAAGACTATCAAAAGCGCAGGATAAGTAAAAAAATAACCCTATTTCCATTTTTTCATGAATACACTGGACAAAATTTAGGGAGGCGGTTTCCGTAGATCGCCCTTCCCTGAATCCGTGTTGGTTATGAGCAAAGATTTTGTGTGTCTCTAAGAATTTGGTTATTCTCATGTAGATAGCTTTTTCCATAATTTTTTAAATAATACTTAAAAGGGCAATAGGTCTATAGTTTTGAATCAGCAGGGGATCGTCTTTTTTATATACGGGGATAATAACTGAAATAATAACTGATATACGCATTGTTTCATAAATTAAACGTATTTCTATTAATTTAGTTACTGAATTAAAAAAAAAGTGAAAATCTCTAAAATTCGTAATTTTTTCAACATTTTTTTCATTTCCGGTTGTTTATTAAATTTTATAGACAAATATTTTACACTTTATATTTTTAAAATTCGACTAGTAGAACCAGAAGTATGGATATTTTTGAGAAATAACCTTTTATGAAAAAGTTAATAACATTACTAATATTTGAATACGAGGTGTAGTTGTTACATTCTTGAAACATATACCTGCTAGAAGTAATTTTTGCCCTCTACTCTTCCACCTGTACAAAATATTTATATAATTGACCGTAATTGTTCTTTACGCGTAGAGAGGTTGAGGCGGAGGGGGGACAAAACATCGTGCTAAATTCTGTCTGCAAACACATGGATTTATTCGGGACGTATTTTGCAAAAACTAATGAAAATATGATAGGTACCAAAAATTGGAGAAATATAATACAATCCTTTAAAATATAATTACAAAATTAAAACCAAAAAATAAATTATAATTTACAAAATCTGAACTGAAATGACACATTTTAGAAAATATAATCCTTCTCGTTTATCAATAGTCAATTTCATAGTCACGTTGCCTCACTTGAATCATTTTCAGACGTGGATGTATTCAATTTATCAACATCAAATGAAATTGAGGTTTCCATTGATGCTGATGTACTTGATGGTATATCTTTCCAGGTTTCGATCTTTCACTGTGTTCATCAAAAGAGAGTTTCTTCCTCTCTGCTAATCCAGATGGGCTCGGCAAATCATTTTCCACTACAACGTTATGATATAAATTAAATTTTTCTTTCAGCCAGTCAGAATTATTTCTCAGGAAACGTATTTCTGCTCTTCCATTTGTGTCCCATCGTTCTCCAATTTCGTTACAAACTCCATATATAATATGTCGTACATCATTTTGAATATCTTAATTTGAATATCACATTTACAACGTGCTGACACTTTACAGAAGAATTACAACCAGATTTGTCTTTCCATATTTGAAAAATATAGATTCTAGTTAGTCCCTCTTCATTTCCATTTGATATAAAAAGTTATTTAGAATACAGAATACATATTTGAAAAATATGGATTTTACTTAGTCCCTCCATCTTAAAGAATTTTTTTAAAGGAGAAAGTTCAGCGTAAACGCACGCATAAACTTTATCAAACTTTCACAGTTATAATTCCGAGTGAACAACGCTCTCTCACAACTGTATTTAAACTGACCTTGCGTACGAGCTGCAAAGGGTGTTTGCAGGTAGTAAGGGTAGTTTACTATTCTTGGAACTATTACCTAACTATGTAGGTTTAGATACATAATTCTAAGGAGCTGATTTTTTGATAATTTTGGCCAAGTTTCAAGGCATTCTTTCCCACTCTGTTTAGTGTTGAATAAAATTAAGAGTATAAGTCTCCCGAAAAGGATTTTTTTTACTATTTATTTACTATAATATTTTTAATGAAACTTGTTGGAATATAGCTGAAAGTTTTGGAATAAATTCTAATATTTTAAGTCTTTTAAATAGTTGGGTGATATTTTAGAAAACATGGTCGGGGCAGTTAAATTTCACGCATTTTTCTTTACGTGGGAAAGCTGGAAAGCTTTTTCCAGCAATGTTACACTCGTATATTAGAAAATAAAATTCTCCAATTTGAGACATTATTATTAAACGTCATTGAATTTCATCGCTTCACATACAGTAAGGTTAATTTAAAATAACACTATGTAGTATTTTAAAATATTGACTTTTTTACCTGCATGATTCTTTCATTATTTCTATTGCCGTCAAGTATTCAAAGAATCTCTTACACGTGTTAATCGTCTCTCGAGTTTTCTTCTGCAATATAAAAAAAATCATTTGCATTTCTAAACGCTTTTTGTCTTAATAAACTGGAATATTTACAACGTGTTTTGCAAAGCTTCTAAGATGGTTATCAATAATTTAAATGTTAAATATTATGAATTTTAAAACGCGTCATGACGTCTATTTACATTTTTATCCTGCTATAAAACACGCTTTCACTGTATTTTCTAACTAAATGTAATTCAAGAGATGTTTATTACTGAATCATACAATACTGCACATATTAAGAGAGATAGACCTAAACAAAAGCCATTCTGCTTGTATTACCTAATGTCACCATTCATCTTCATTTGTTTCCAATATATATTTCACTCGATTTTTTACAATTACATACAAGGTTGATTCAAATGAATGAATTTGAATCATTCATTTGAATCAACGTTTGAAAATGGTACGTTAAGGTACCGAAACTGCAGTAAGGTACATGTTACAATAAATTCACTAATAGAAAACACCACAACGAGATATTTTGAGTTTGAAAAACTTTGATGAAATTACTAATATATATAAAATTATTAAAATAAAAATAATATTTAGATATAGAAAACAAAATCTACACGGAGTTCAAAGTGGTTCGAGTTCGGTGACAGACGCGTATTTGGTAGTTAGTTAACTGGTTGTTTAGTTTATTAATGTAGTTTATTTCTTTATTTAAATTGAGAAAAAAATGAAAATCAAAACGTGTTAAACATAGGCAATGAAATAGAAAAATAACCATTTTTTCAACAGTAGTAGTATTAAAGTTTTGCATAATGTCAATGAGGGAAATGGGTTAGACATGCTTGAAATTTTGGAAACCAGGAAGGCCTTAAATAAACAGAAAAACGTTACTAATACACAAACTAAATTTCGTAATACCCCCATAATAGACACCATACTAAAATTAAACATACTTACCCAGAAATAGTAATTAAAATTTAAATTAAATTCCTAGTAGTAGCTATATTAGAAATAAGTAATAAAATGTTAATTAGGTTATCTATACCTCTCAAATCCTATAAATATCTTGTAATGGTCACTTTTAGGTTAGTTGTTATAACTCTTTGATAATGGTCGAAAGGCCAAAACATATGCCAGAGAAATTTGAATAATAATTGTGAAACAGTAATACCATGTGTTTTTAATCCTTATTCTATTTAGTGTGTTTCACCAAGAACCTACCGCAGACTCGGTACCGGAATTGGAAAACGGAAACTAAAACTAAGACTGATTACTTCAAAAACAAACCAATATACAGGGTGTACAAAATATTCTCTCGGGCCTCTCTCTCATAACCTGCAAAAAAGCTCTTTTTACCGCCAGACAGAGCCCTTGCCTGCACTTCCACCCTAAATGGATATTTACCTGTGGACGGTTAATATAAATAAAAGCTCATTGCGGCGAGCTAAAACGCAGATTTCTGAGAAGCATGAAACCATATACATATGGACGAGCAGGAGGCGGTGCACGCTGCTAAATCCAGAAACAGAGGCAAAAGAAAACTTGGAAGAAGAATAAATAATAATAAATCAATCAATAGAAAACCATATCTACACGAATAAGAAAATAGTATGTAAGTAGTTAATTTGCACATTAGGTCATAATATGATTAAACCTTTTTACACGTTAAACTCTTACATCCTATTTTACTAATTAAACGTTTTCTAGATGAAAATTTGTCGTTAGAAAGAAATGTTAACAATATTGACAATACTATTAATCCTCTAGTGTGCATTTTATATAGATTTTTATTTACAAGGTTACTGGTAATTCGATGTATTCTTTTAAACACGTGTTAGTGAAGGCAATTTACCTTATTATGAATCCAAATATGCCTTACCAAAAATCACAGATTTTACAACTTTTGTATGCTTTCAGAAAAATGCTCCCCGTGGTGATATTATCGTGACTTTTAAAAATGTCCGTTTTTATTTTCCAACTTTTTTATTTCAGTCGTGTAATTTTAAAAGCATTTATCATAATTACATCAAAATAACAACAATAATCTTCGTGTTAAAAGTACCAGGACAAGAAAAGTTTACGTAATTCAGAATTTAATAAGCAACTTATAATTTCATAAACGGTCTGTTTCCAAAATTCCACATTTCGTAAATAAATTATTTTAAAAACTTCACTTTTGTTTTTCATTGAGGTATGCAGCGTAAACAAACAAGCATTATTGAGCTTAAAGGATGTAAATTTTTCGAATATGTGGAAATAATCATTTATGTTGTAATCGGCTACTATTTTAGTTTTATTAAGCAACATTTATAGTTAATGCTCAAAGTGTTCATCCTTATAATGACCTTTGGATAAAACATATTTGCCTCTTATTTTGTAATCATTTTATATGTTAGTGATAGTTTTTTCAGATGTTAACTCTGCATTTTTATATATTGTTGTAGTGTGCTAAGGTTCTTAATATATATTACCGAAACATCGACAAATTATTTGAATGAGTTTTCTTTAAGAATTACCTAAGCTCAAAAAACATCTTTCCACTTAAAACATGAACTTTCACCTCAATATTTAAAATATCGAATATATTCTCAGGAGCAGAAACTGCAAGAAAAATATTATCATTAATTGCAACCAACTGTCACCTATTGTTTGAAATGCACATCTGCATCTGCATTTGCTGTTATATCTGACCTTCATACCTCAGACCAGAATAATGATTTGTATATGGAGATACGATTTACATGCAGTTAATATGTCAACAGACTTGTCTACCAGCAATTGATGTACAATAGATTCCTATTCAAAATATATTGGTTTCTGTCAGCATGTTCTCCTTTATGAATATTAATCAGTTATATAGTAAAGTCAGTCGTTTTTCTTCACTTTGATTTTTCGACGATTGTTCTAGATTCTAATTATATTTTAAATCAAATATAAAATAGTTATAAATCTTTAACTACTGCATCCAATTTATTCCTGCAATAGAAGTTTTTTACAACACCAGCTATAACTTTCAATCATTACCAGAGATCCTCCATCAGAGTGTCATTTTACAGTTTATGACGGGCGCACTTAGATACATTTATAAGAAATTGATTGACGAAACCGTTACTCTGTGGTAATCCATAATTATAACGAAATTGAGTAAAACACTACTATGTTTTCTACCACTATATTTGCACAAAACGAGACTGCAGTTTCAACCCTTTAGGTCATTTTCAAACAATGATTCAACTGAGAATGAAATACAAAAGATTTGGTCCCTATTTAAATGTGTTTCTAGAAATAAACAGATTAGAGAATTATGAAAGTATACAGTTAGTTTATGATATCCTAACTAAGGGTGAGGTTTCTCAGAAATATTAGTTACATCTTGGTAGCAGTAAAAAGAGGTGAGTACATATCTAATTGATCATTTAACAGAATAAATCATCCTTATTATTGTATTGGAAATATACAAATACACTAAACATTTAAAAATATATAAAACAAAGTCGTACATAGAAAAAGTTTTCGCTTTGGTTGCTATGAGACCGAATATTTATTGTCAAGTGACATCCGCTGTCATTATAAATTTCTAAAAAATAAGATTTTTGCTACAAGTTAAGCTTCTTGTAAGTAAGTTATGACTCAAGAAAGTGACTATTCAGACTTGGAAGATGCTTGGCAAGTAGGATTCTCAGCCATAATTCCTGAGAAGTCGAAAGAGAGATATGATTTAATTTTAATGTTGTTTTTAATAAAAATTGATCTTCAAATTTCTATATTTATAGGGTAGGTAAACTACCTTCCGCCTCCTTAGTGATCGATAAGTAATTACTTATTGATCACTAATTCTTTAACGTCACTTACACATATCTTAATCAAATTAGTAAATTTGTCAAATTACCTGAGCATGAAACATATTCTTTATAGGATTTTGCAAACAGCGGAAAGAAAAACTATCGATGAGAACTAAAGGAAAAACTATATATAAAAATATTAATGAAATCTTTGCATTCTTTCGATAACCTGACTTCTGGTTATGCTAACAAGTAAAAATTCTTATTAGCCATTCTCATTTTAACACTAGCATCCAACATAGTCCCCTACGGCTAGGCAGGCTAAACTAGTATCCACACGATACTTTTAAATACCTGAGCATGCAAAAAGGTAATTTTTAAATTGCTGCCAAAAGTTTGTTAGTGATAAGATTGACTTGAAATTTTGACTGTATGTAGATCTTAAAATTACGCACGGTTGAGCCCTTGTTGCGGTCTGATAGTCCTTTCAAATGTAAGAAAATTTACCCTATATTTTCTTACCCTTTACTTCAAAGGGTTGTCGTGTAGATGTACCTAGAATCGTAGGGTCGGTTAGACACGACAAGGATTTTATATAATTTAGGCCGGAGCCGTGTCGCCGCTACGATACCTATCGACTCTACTCGCAAGGGGGATTCAAGTTACCCTTTAAACTCCCGAAGACGAAAATAGACAAAATTATACTTACTGTGATTGCTACAGTCTGCTCTCTCCGTCGAAATCTTATGTCGGACGGTGCACTTTTAATGAATATATCTTATAATTAGCACTTTCTTAGAAACACCTCTTAATAAGTAAGATCGTCGATGGATTCTATGAGTACTCGCACAAGTACACAGACGTGACGGGATCAAAGGTGAGCCGCGGTAAGTAATTGTCCGATTCGCGCCACATGATCGCACGTCGGTCACAAATCTTATAATTAGTGGTTCAATAAGAAATCGAATTCAAAATATATTTCCATTTATTGAAATAATTCATAAAATGTAAAAAAAAATATAAATATCAATACTTAACTAATGTATACAGGGTGATTCACGTAGGCCATTCATTAGAAGTTTTTCAACTTGCAGTTGGATTAGAAAATTGAAATTTGGTATGCAGCCATAATCGATCATGCCCGTTCTGTCTAAAATATTTTCAATCCTCCAACTATACAGAGTGTGCCAAAAATTAGTACCAACTTTCTTATTTTAAATGGTAACCTATATTTTTCTTTACATGATTCGATTGGTCTTCTAATTCTGAGTTTAGAGAACCTAAGTTATGTTAAATTATCTATTACAATTTTTGACATATGTCCAATATTTTGAAAAAAATTGCCGCTGTAGTAGTTTACGATCAAATTTGTATCTCGCAAACCTTTCAAAATTATAAAACCAAATTTGTGAAGCAGTTAGCTCGAAGTCCAGGCTAACTTTTTATGTCCCATCGGTGGTCCCATTTTGTACCATATGGGCGCAGTCGATTGTCAAATGTCGCAGTCAAAAATTGTCAAAAAGTCCATTTTCTCAAATGGCACCTACTATTTTTTTCACACCATTCGAAAAAAAATTGAATTTTAGGTTGAGTTACTTAAGCATTCCCTATACCTAACTTCACCCCATATCGAGTTATTCAATAAAAATCAAGAAATACCTTATCTTGCCGAGAGATCCCTTAATTCATCAAGTATGCCATGGAAACAAAAGACAGTTGTAATAATTTTTAAATAAAAATATGGATTCTTATTTAATTACACACAGCACCAACAAGTTATTAACGAACAAGAACAATGTTGACGAAATTCTGTCAGTGAAAACGGTGCACACATTGAGCATTTGTATTGAAATAATTATTTTGTTAATCTGTTTATTTGTTGTTATTTTGTTGTTATTATTTATTATTGCAATACGATTTTTGAATAAAAATAAAAATGAAATGATTGTTTCCAAAGCCTACTACCCTTGAAAAAAAAAACAATATTTTTTTTCAAAAAATGCCAATAACTCAAAAACGACTGTAGATAGACATACACAATGTTAGTAAAAGTGGCCCTAAAATTCAATTTTGCATTGATTTCTGGCGTCAGAAATGGTAGGCGCAAAGATGTGCTACGCAATCTGTTGAAAGTAGAATAATAGAATAATACTTGAACAAAATTATGGTGGTCACATTGAACATTTACGTGTTGTGTGTAATTAAATAAGAATCCATATTTTTCTTAAAAAATTATTACAACTGTCTTTTGTTTCCATGACATACTTGATGAAGTAAGGAATCTCTCGGCAAGATAAGGTATTTCTTGATTTTTATTGAATAACTCGATATGGGGTGAAGTTAGGTATAGGGAATACTTAAGTAACTCACCCTAAAATTCAATTTTCTTTCGAATAGTATGAAAAAAAATAGTAGGTGCCATTTGAAAAAATTGACTTTTTGACAATATTTGATTGCGACATTTGAAAATCAACTGCGCCCATATGGTACAAAATGGTACCACCGATGGGACATCAAAAGTTAGCCTGGACTTCCAGCTAACTGCTTCACAAATTTGGTTTCATAATTTTGAAAGGTTTGCGAGATACAAATTTGTTCGTAAACTACTACAGCAGACCAATCGAACCATGTAAAGAAAAATATAGGTTTCCATTTAAAATAAGAAAGTTGGTACCAATTTTTGGCATACCCTGTATAGTTGGAGGACTGAAAATATTTTACATAGAACGGGCATGATCGATTATGGCTGCATACCAAATTTCAAATTTCTAATCCAACTGCAAGTTGAAAAACTTCTAATGAATGGCCTACGTGAATCACCCTGTATAAGGCAAACATCAAAGAGCACCACCACTCGGCAAGCCGTTACCTCCCGTAGAAGTGTAACTCATACAGCGTCGAGAGAACTATGACAATCGACTGTATAAAAAGATTCAGACTCCCAATTAGTAATGATTGTAAAATGTATGCGGAACTTTTTTGAAAATTATTCACTTTTAATTTTGCACTGAAATTATCGAAATCCTTGTCAGGATGCTTAAAGAAGCTATCTATATGAGTTCGATGGTTTTCCTGCTTTTATAAACGTACTAACGGCATCGAACCCAAATATACTTTTTTTCTGACGACTCGCCTTCGAGCGACTACTATGGCGATGTCCGCCTGGGCCGGGATAAAAAGTATTTTGGGTTCGTCGGAATCGACTCTACGACTTTGAATTTTTGACTAATTTTATGTACGTTCTAGCGGTTTGGACAAGGATTATGCTCTCCCACTCTGAGGATTATTAATTAAGGATTTTGGTTATTATTGAAAAAACCGTCCCATTGATTTTTTCCTAAATTCTGATGTTTAAAATAGCTACTCGCTACATCCTGACTAAAGATTTCGCCCCTTGAACCACTAAATTCATGGTACTTTCGAAAAATTCATCTCGAGGAGCGGCTTTCCGCTCTGTACAAGTCTCGTTATTGTACTTTCGAAAAACTAAATTTTTGGTACTTTCAAAAAATTAAATTGTACTTTCGAAAAATTTGCTGATCGTAGTAGTTTTCCGACATGCGTGATTTTATTCGTGGTACTTTCGAAAAGTTTGTCGGGTTTTCCGCTCCGTGCGACTTGAAATTTTGAAGTCAAATTTTTGAGTACTTTTGAAAAGCCGAAAAGCCGAAAGGAGATTGGCCGTCGTCCTCGAGATGGACATTTTTTTCTAGTCAGTTTTTTGGTCATTTTTAGTGAAATAATTTTATACGCAGATTTTGATGAAAGATGCCAAAGGTGGTTATAAGTATTTTTAATGTTTCAAAAATGGGAGATTAATGGGATTTTTGTCTGAATTTGCTTTTACAGTAAATTGGATATTTTGTCAAAGGGATTGTTCTACTGGGTTCAATAACATAATAATTATAAACTACACACAACGAACATATTTCACAATTTTTAAGTTGTTTTTTGTTTGTTGTTTTTTTTTTCGACTTTTCCGGCGTCCACTGGCAGCTTATGACCTGGTATAAAATTGGTTTAAAATTAAAAGTCCCATTGTTTTCCGTGAAAAGGCGCGTGTTCGGAGTCGCGCGTTCGGAGTCGCGCGTTTTTCTCATATGGTGGCTCCCCGACTATATGTTAAATGTTCACTTTGTCCGTTTAAATGAATATTTTGACTTGAAATTTTCTGTGGATGTCAACATCCCCATAAAGAAAATATTTTTTCAATTTTTTTGTCTAAATCCGCACAATATTATGGATTGGCTTTTTAATTTTTTTTTTTAGATTAACTACATATTTAGTAAAGATCTTGTATATCTAGATCTATTTGATATTTTGTTACGAATAACCTCCATTTTTAATGTTTGCGATACGACCGGAGATATTTAGGAAAAACCCCAAGAAAACGATGGTTTGATATTTCAATTGTCTAAACGAATATGTGTCCGACCTCGAAGTCAAAGACTACTCTTATACTGTGTAATTCTGTGGTTCGAATCCCAGCAAAAACATTCCAAACTCTTTCTTTCAATTGTTAGCTTTATTTTTACTCTATTATATACTCTATGATAGTTTATAAATGAATTACTGTTTACTACCTCTACCTATCAACCGACAAAAAATAAATAACATTTAAATTTTTTCCAATAAATGTGGTTTTACATTTGTAATGAATAGAAAAGTTACACGATGTGGAAAATTATATTAATTTTATTGACTACAACCACTTTAACTTATTGAAAACATTATTTTCTTTCTATTTTGCCACGAGTCCATCGCCGCGACTCCATTGAAAAGAGTTTTTATCCGCATAACCAAGAATTCCATAAATAGAATATTCCAACCGAATACAAATAATGTTGAATGAAGCTGAATATCGTTTCTTATGTAATATTAAAGGAAACTTAGTTATTCATTAGTAGTCTGCTGTCAAATGTACATCCGTGGGCTCCTTGATGATGCAAGTGTGGGAGTGGTCTCAATCTCTTCGTTTGACCTTGGCGAAACACAATTTCGATGGTGGCACTCTCGAAAATGGTGCGTTCGGATGCTGCACACGATAAACAAAATGGCCATCATCGCAAATACTTTTCCCATTTATCTAAGTAACCGTCCGTTGTATCAAAAAATGTGTTATACAAAAAATGTTTATTCTTTAATTATACACAAGAAAGGTTATTACATATTTTTATGTAGGACGTACCATTTTCTCAGAAAGTTTACTTTTAGGGTTTTCAAATGAGATAGGGGTACAAAAATTAAAAGTTGTTCTGTGAACAGTTATCTCACTCAAGTCATCTATTAACAGTGAAAACAATAAAAAAAATTCTACAGTACAGACAGAGGAAACTAAATAATAATAATTGAATCGAATTAAACAAAAATAAACGTATTTTTTAATTAGTCATCATCGCCGTCAGTACAAATATCACTTAATCCCAAGTCTTCTTCATCACCTTCGAACTCTCCCATGTTATCACATCAGTCAGGATCACCCTCACATCTACACATCTCAGTACACCTTAATCCATTCGACTGACAGGTACATGGAGAAGAGCAACGCCTTTGAAAGCTCTGGAGCACAGGGCATGGTACATGCAACTAGCTCGTATGTACTCCGTACTTTCTTCCACCCGAAGTCTGTAGGTCATGGGTTATTGGGATGCTGAATAAGGTCCTGATTCCACTCAAAAGCCTGAAGATGAGTCCTCAACAAAGCTGGGTTCAAAGCAGATTTTGTTGGAGGGAGGTTCTCGTCTTGACATTGTTTTTGTGTAAACAACAACCATCTTACAGCTCCTATATCAGTCAGCGTTGTTTTGGGGATATATAGCTGACAAACAAATGCTTCCAAGCTAGCTCTGACATCTTCAGTGGGATGAAGAGTAGTCCCCAATTTGGCTAACGCTTTTATTAGCTCATCACTTACGGAATTGAATGTCTTCCACCACTTTACTTTCCCCTTATTGGCAAATGATCCTGTTACATCTGCTCCTGAAAGTGCGTGTAATCCACGAAGTGCAGAGGCCTTTAGTGGCCCAGTACTTTATAAACTGAAGCTAGCTGAACAAACCTTTTCATACCATGACTAAGGAAAACTCCAAACTTTGGTGTAAGTTGGGGATATCGCCTTAGTAGTAAAACCACAACATCAGTATCAGGTGAAAACACATGGGTGTTTTTGATTCCTCTCTGTGCTAAGTACGCAGTGTGTAGTATGATCTTCGTGTCCGCCTCCTCCTGGGTACCTGAAAGACTCGATACATCAGCACCATGTGATGAACCTGCTTTGTCCTTCCAACTGACCACGAACTTCTTCCCATAGGTCACACCGAATTGAAGAATCTGGTCGGAAAGGAACTCTGTCAGTTCATCTTTGTCTTATCATGAGCCAGTAGTTTATTCATTGGTGTACTTCCAATTATTGTTTCTGGTCCGATTTTATACTGGACTGGATCTGAGCCTTTTTGCCGAATTACTCTCATCTCTGTTTTCAATGAGTTCTCTTTGTAAGAGTCGAAAACCACATGAACCTCACTATAATTGCTGAATTTCTGACCAATCCATTTACTGAAGCTTACACCGAGGTCACGGCATGTTTTCACTGAGTTAGGTTTGTGGTAGGTATGAAGAAGTGCCATGCCATCTACTATGGCAGCTTTCTCCTGTAGTTCTTCATGCCCTTCAGCGCCTGTGCCATTATGATCATCATTTTCTTGGGCAGGGTTTGTTTGTAATGATTCTAGAGTATCCATAAGTTTGTATTTAGCTAGGCAATGATGCATTCTTCCATCAGCAGCAAACAACGACCTAGGAAGTGCTGAAAACTCGTAGTTACTCAAATTGGACTTTAAATCTATGTCAGGCCTGCTTCTGGATGCTATCAACAACCTCGAAATAAGAGACAGATCCGTCTTCATGGCTACAGTTTTGTCTTTGAGGGTAATTTTAATTTTCTTCGCTGCTGCCTTACACGTTTTAATTACGTTTTCCTTCATAGGAGCCCAAAACTGCATGCTGTTACTCTGAACTCGCTGTTGCAAGAAGGTAATATGGAGATCTTGTCCAACTTCTGCCACGCTGTCTAAAGACACTTGTACTTCCTATGGAAAGACACGCTGAGTTAGAATATGAATGAGCTCAGGATTTTTGCAGTGAAAGGGATTTGTTGAGTTTTGAAACGCTTCTTTTAGTTTCAGAACATTGTTATCGGACAGTTCGTGATGTTTATTATGTTCTGTATTCGGAAAGCCCATCATTCTATCAGTTTCTACTTAGATAAATGGGAAAAGTATTTGCGATGACGGCCATTTTGTTTATCGCGTGCAGCACCCGAACGCACCATTTTCGAGAGTGCCACCATCGAAATTGTGTTTCGCCAGGGTCAAACGAAGAGATTGAGACCACTCCCAAACTTGCATCATCAAGGAGCCCACGGGAGCCTGTTTTTGGACATTTGACAGCCGACTATAGGTTTGGGAATATATTTAATGAATATATAAATATTTGATTATGTAAATAGATACAGAATTTATAATCATTATTTTTTGCAAATCAAATAATATGAGTAATTTGAATAATACTCGATTACAGTAAAAGTGAAATCATCATTTATAGTACAAAGTGTAAAAACTAAAACCTTGAAATGTTATAGATCGTGACCACTAACAAAAATTAGTCAAAAGTTGAAATAATCCATAAATTTATTCAAAATGTAAGAACTAATGATGTCATTATTTTACACTGTGTTTAAGACGTTTACAGTAAAATTAAAGCAAAATAAGCTGTAAAAGCTAACCTAATTGACTACCTGTTATTGATATGAACAAAACATAAAAATAACCGAAATAATTATCAGCGAATGTTGCTATTAAATCTAATATAGAATTGATATTTAAATAGTAATTCAAAGTATTAAATTGATAAGAGTGTGGCAAATTTTGTTTATATTCGACTTACAATGCCAATCACTCAATGTAAGGTTTAACAATAGCATACTTCTATTTTCTTCACCAAAAAGAAGGATGCACGCTTTTCCGAGATATATCCGTAAACAGCCATATATAGTAACAATAATCATACCACATTACGTATGACAAATTGGTATGCATTAAGGTATGTCCACATCAAAGAAACACACAGGAACATTTTGTTGCTGGTTGTTCTAACCTGTTTATGGAAACAGAAACAAAAACAAAATTACCGCAAACGATTGGTCTACACCAAGGAAACTCATTTCAGTAACATTTTGTCGTGGTGTTGCTGCAACAACTTTCGTGCTTTTCGCATCAAACAACAGTGGTTGGTGTTCCAATAAAGGTATATAAAACGATCTTTTATTATGAACATTTTCATACACTAGACTACTGCGAAAAACATCATGTCCACACCGATCAAAATAAGCGATTCCGAAAAAAAAAGTTTGCCGACGTTTCTACATTTCCTTTTATTTTACCGCTAAGTGTAGAAACAAGCAACTAGTAGGAACTTTTGTTTCTGCAATCGTAACAACAAGGAACATTTGAAACACCTTGATAAACCTTCAGGAACCATTTGTAGGACCATGCAAAAGAAACACAATGTTCTTTTGGTCTTACATCCATGTTAAAAGTATACTTATTATAACCTTTGTTGTGGATTTTATGTACTACTGATTAGAAATGTTTATTGAATTTATGTTATCAACAAGGGACAAAAATAATAAGTATATTTTTATATGATTTTTTATAGCGATTATTACCTGCAAATGAATGAAAGAAAATGGTAATATTTAAATAATGATTTGGGTTCTGTTTAGGATGTTTCATCTTTTAAGATATCCTCCTTAAAAGTTTTCAACAATTTGATCACAGCCTTCAAGCAATATTTTACCGTATTACGCTACTTTGCGTGGCAAACTGAAAATATTTTGGTTACTTGCAAGCACTATCTAAACTAACATTTACCTATAAGTAAAATTACTTTACCTCCAGCTTCTAATTGGTCAGAATATTTGGTTTATCAATTTAGTAACAGAAACATTAGTTTCCACTAATTTACCATTGTGGGAATTAATTCAATCGAATAAACAAGCGATGGCATTTTTCGCATATTAGATAGAAAAGGTAACTAAAATGCCTGAATAATTATTGGGATGATACCTTTGACCTCGTGATGCCATCAATCATATAGTTGATAAAAGAGATATATTAAATGAAATTATTGTGGTGGCTGTTCTCTCATCACGCAAGGAACAAATTTTGTTTCAAACATACTGTTTTGTAAATATAGGATATAGGCAGTTCTAAAATAATATTGTTGCGTATTTCCACATTTTAGGAAACACCCTGTATGAATCCGTGGGTTCTAAATAATTTCAACAAGAGATAAACACCACTAACACTTTATTTAATAATTTACTGACTATACAATACTTCAAAACCTTTACACTTTGTTTACTTGGTATTTAACCTCACTTTTTACCCAACGTGTCATTTCTAAATAAACTTCTTCCTCCGCGCTGGTAATCGCGCCTTATATACTCCGAAATTACCTCTAGATTAAACCAGAATCTTCTCCAACCACAATCTAGAAAAGTCCATGGCTCTTTCTAGAGTCTTTCCAGTCACTATTAGTACGCGTATCAGGCGTATCATCTCCAGTTTCAAGGGGGTGTAATTCATAACAATATGTTTTTCTTCATATCGGAATTAATTGTAATATTAAATGCATGTTGCAGTAGAGATTTGAACATCTGGTATTATACATTACATTTCCTTAGGTTCAAGAAGAAATTACCGAATGTTTTCGACATTGAGGTTCATACTCCCTAATTGAATTTTGGTATAGTGCACCGATATTCTGTGAATTCGATGTTATTTAACCTGTTACTTATACTAGGAGGTTAGATTCATTATAGATAAGAATATAATTACTTAACATTGTCATTTTCTTCGAGGAAATTGATATTTTTAGACAAGCTGCATCTATGTTACAAATTTTACACCCAGCAATATGTTTCATGTACAGCCCATTCTGCGGGAGGTGTTGCACATATAAGGGACCTTCACCTAATAAGTACACCGAGATTAATTTCTTCTTATGAAAAAATCTCCATGCCACGACCGCGAATAGAACTCGAAATTCTTGGATGGGAGTCAGATGTGCTTGTCTCTTGACCAACCAGTCTTGTCTTAGGTGATCTTGATTGATTGATTGCCGGAACTAAACCTCGGATATTCTTATACCGCCGGACCGGCTGCATACGCAGGACATCGGACATGCTTGTTGTCAGCAGCGAGAGCCACATGACGCATGGAATATAGGATGGGAAGTGTAAGCGTTTGCGAGATGCTTCTTTTCAGTTTCCATGCTTCTTTTACATTTCCATCTATCATCATTTTATTTATTCTTCTTCTAAGTTTCCTGTTTCTGAATCTAGCAGTGTGCACTGCCTCCTCTCTGCATGCGTCCCTAGGTATATGGTTTCATGTTTCCCAGTAACCTGCATTTTAGCTCACCGCAATGAGCTTATATTTATATTGACAGTTCCACAGGTAAATATCCACTTACGGTGGAAGTGCAGGGGGAGGGCTCTGTCTCGCGGTAAAAAGAGCATTTTCAGGAGTTATTAGAAAGAGGCCCGAGAGAATATTTTGTACACCCTGTATATTGGTTTGTATTTGAAGTAATCAGTTTTTTTTTCGAAACTCAGTACTAATTTTAAGTAATTTCCGTTTTCCAATTCCGGGTATTTTTTCTATTTCATTTGGGACGCTCTGTATATCAATTAGATGCCGATTCCTTTGACGTGACAGGCATCCTTGTATTCGTAAATAATTCCAGTACAAGGACCGTGTGACAAGAATTAATAAATCAATAAATAAACCTTAAAAATAAATAAAGAGAAAAACTCATCCTTTCATCCTTTTCTTATGTTACTACTTCCACTCGTTAGAAACCAACCCGTTGCCCTTCACTGATGGTGTATCATATTGCCAGATGTTTACTTTATCGCACTAAATATTTTGAGAAAGGATGCTCGGCCGTCTTGGCATTGGTATAGGCACTTGCATTTGCTTTATTTGCTACTATTAAAAAAACTGTACGCGTAATTATTATTTATCAAGTTTACCGTGGTTTTTACCGATTTTTTTCGGGAGCGTCTTACAGTACGTCTATACACGAGGCTAGTCCGACGCGTCTCCCAGTATTGTCTTAGGTGATCTTGTGCACAAAAGTAAATTTCTGAATTTTCACATATATTTATATTCCTTATCCACGTTGTTTATAGACGTAATGGGTTGTCAAGATTATACGAATTAGAGTTTCGACAAATTAATCGAACATGTACATATGCTTAAATTATCAAACGCATACAGGTACTAATCACTTAAATTGGAAAACTTCTGTGGATAATCTAAGTCGACCTCAGTCATTCATTATCTGTAATGAAGTTTGGAATAAAATATTTCTTGAAAATTCAACACTTTCAAAGCCCTCTGTGATTGATAATTGTAATCTTAGACCATGATTAATATCTGCGTCGGATGCCACCTGCTCATTCGAAAAAATTGTCACGAAAAATCATCTGCATTACTTTGATTAGCGAGCGCTACTCCACTCGAATCGATTCGGTTCGTTTAAATTGAATTTGGTTTAATATGCCACTACTGACCTTGACCCATTTCAGCGTTAGATGTTCTACTGGTCAAACTTCTTCCAATCAAATAAATTACAATTTTCTAATTAAATTATGAATCCAAACTGAAATTGAAACATTCTTAGTTTAGACAAAATCTACGTTTTCACGCTTTAAGCGTGATTATGCAACACGTTATAAAAACAATCGATAGAAGCGAATTTTGGGTGTAAGTATAAAATAAATAACAATACACAATTAGGTTGAACGCAGTTTATCTTTTCCGTTCCCTTAAATTTATTTAATTTCGTCTTTCCTACGAGCTAACTTTACAAAACAATTCGTAATGTCACAAAGTATAAATCTATTCAATATGCTCATTTTGCAACCGAATTTTATTAAGACCGAATTTATTGTTCGGCTGTAGTATTCATTTCACTCGTGAAATTAAATATTGATTTTGCGAAGTTGTTATTTCACTTTATGTAAAATAAACCACAATCAATAATGAGTTCAATGCTTGCAATAGCAGTCTCCTGAAATATGAACCTTAAAACAACTGTACAGCTGTAGGAATGTGATAGAAGCTAATTACTTCCACATCCACGTAGTGGAGTGTTACTTCCACATCCACGTAGTATCGTAGTCGTAAAGAAAATTTTCGAAAATGTCTCTTGTTTAAATAGGTTTAGAATGTCATGAAATGTCGAGGACTTAATTTGAGCGAATAAAAAAATTGTCGGTCTGTCTAACTTTTTGTGCGCACGTTTTCTCTGGAAAGGTTTAAGGCATTGATTTGAAATCTGGTACACTTATTATATATATTATTATTATTACCAATACACGAATGGATAAATGTATCGATAATATATTCATCAACTTTAATAGCAATGTTTGTTCATCATCAAGTATAGATTTAGGTATCTCCGATCATTATGGTCAATTTTTACATTTTCATTTAGATAAAATTCAAAAGGCATCTAAAAGCAGAAAAACCTGTAGACCAATAACTGCCGAAGGCAAGCAAATATTTTTCAATAATGTAGAAAATATAGATTGGAATTTCATTGATGATGATAATCTGGATTGTAACAAAAAATTGAAAATGTTCACAGAGGCAATAATAAATGCAATGGTTAATGCTTTTCCCGAAAAGTCAGTTTTATATGATCCAAATGTCACTTATGATTCAAACTGGTTCAGCGAAAGCTTGCGTGAAATGAGGTGAAAATTAATGGTATTGTCAGATCTATATAAACAATATAAAGGTAATTATCTGAAAAGGGAATTGTCTGATTACAAAACTAAGTATAGAAACGCTATTATAAATGCAAAAAATAATAATAATGAGAAATTAATAAGAAACTCTCAAAATTCAATAAAAACCATGTGGCAAATCATAAACAAAAAGAGAAAAGTCACACATTTACATACACAGAAAGATACTAGTTTATCTCCAAACGAGTTTAGCACTTTTTTCAGTGAAGTTGCTGAAAATCTTCTGGAAGAGTTGGGTGATAGCGAAATAGATCCTGTAGATAAAATGTATCATAATGAATCATCCAATATAAATGTATTTGAGTTTAAACTAGTAAGTCACAATACTATTAGATAAGCCATTGATTCTATAAAAAACAAAAACAGTAAAGACATCTATGGTCTAAACTTAATCCTAATAAAAGCTATTAAGAATTTGATTATATCACCATTATGCAAACTCATAAACTTGTGCATCAAAGAATCGTGTTTTCCAGACTGCCTCAAAGAGGCTATTGTAATTCCGATATTCAAAAAAGGAGATGCAAATGAGGCAAATAATTATAGACCTGAGTCACTATTACCAATATTTTCAAAGATAGTGGAAAAATGCTTTTCAGAGCAAATAGCAAACTACTTTGAGACCAACAATATTTTTTATAATAAACAATTCGGTTTTAGAAAATCAAGAGATACCACCTCTGCAATTCTTAATTTAATAGAACAAGTTTTAGGGGCTTACGAGGGTCGAGAACATATGTGCACTATATTTTGCGACCTAAGTAAAGCGTTTGACTGCGTCTCGCATGAAGTACTGCTAGAAAAGCTAAAGAGATATAACTTCTGCCAAAACAGGATATCACTATTGAGAACATATTTAACAAATAGATATCAAACAATTAAACTAAATAATGCATATTCAAACAAAACAAAAATAATACATGGGGTGCCCCAAGGCTCAGTACTTGGCCCACTCCTATTTTTAATATATGTAAATGACTTTCCACATGCAAACGAATACTCTAGTGACATACTTTTTGCAGACGATACAACTATTTCGGTTCAAAACAAGAATATTGAACAACTTTCTGCTATGGCGTGTGAGGTGGAGGCCAAGGCAGAACAGTGGTTCAAGTCAAATAAACTTACATTAAATAGAGAAAAAACAATGCATATGATTTTCTCACTGCGTAATAAAATAGGGCACTATGTTCCCGAACCCCAGGAATCCACGAAGTTCTTGGGAGTTTATCTGGATGGTAAATTGACCTGGCAGGTACACATAGAAAACTTAGCAAAAAATACATTCATCTTGAGAAATTTAGCAAATGAAGTAGGTGAAGAAGCCTTGAAAAATGCATATTTTGCACTGTGCCACTCTTTGCTTTCTTATGCTGTTTTAGTTTGGGGACAAGCATCAAATTGGCCTAGAATCTTTGCTCTACAAAGAAGAGCAATACGTTTAATATCTGGGTTAAGTTATAAAGACGACTGTAGAGAACAATTTCGTAGGCTAAACATACTCACATTACCATCGCTATATATTTATGAATTGCTTCTGTAGGCTAGAGAGAACTTGTGTGCTCAAAGTATAAACAAGGAATGTGACTACCATTACATGACAAGACACAAAAATATGTTAACCGCACCTTATGTAAGACTAACCAAGAGTCAAAAGGGAATCCAATATTTAGCACACAAATTTCATAATAAATTACCAATGAATATAATAAACCTACCAGATCGGGCATTCAAGAAAAAAATAAGGGCCATTTTATTCGAGAAAACTTTTTATTCTTATGATGAATTTTTATCGCATAATTTTAGCATATAAGTAAATGTCCGTTTGTTTCATTTCCTGATGTTTGTCTTATACTTTATATGATTACAAGATGTGTATATGTATATATTTGAAACTGAAATACTGACTTGTGCCAATACGATCTCTGTATATAGCACCAATAAAATGATTTGATTTGATTTGATTTGATTTGATTTGATTTGATTTGATTTGATTTGATTTTATTTGATTTGATTTGATTTGATTTGATTTGATTTGATTTGATTTGATTTGATTTGATTTGATTTGATTTGATTTGATTTGATTTGATTTGATTTGATTTGATTTGATTTGATTTGATTTGATTTGATTTGATTTGATTTGATTTGATTATTATTAGCCCAGTTGTCAGAGACAGAAATTGATAAGAACCGGTCACTAAATGTTATATGGTTGAAATTTTTAGGATAAGTATTTTTGTTGGTGCAGAATACGATAAAAAAATTTACAGCTGCAAGGTGCCGGCAACCCCTAAAGAAATCGAAATTCGATTTTTGACCAATAATTCGAAAAATAAATAAATAAACTAATAGCACTAGTCGATAGAAGGGGATATTTCACATCTAAATCGTATATGACGTTTATTTGTACGATCAAAAATATAGGCTCCAGATTTTTTTGTTTAATGCACAAGAATGAAACGTGGCGACACATAAATACGGCTCGCGAAGCGTGCGCGGTCTCGGACGCGCTATATTAAATTGGTTGTAACTTTTGAACTAATTAATGAAATTGAGCTTAACAAAGCTCAAACGAAACGAGAACCATGTGGCTATTGGAATATCAAATATAGAAATGAATGCATGGAGGGATAGTACATATATGAAGTCGGAACAGAGATTTTCGATGAAATCGGTAAAAGCCCTACCATTTCTACAATTTTTAAGATAATAATCTGAAACTTTCACATATTACTCTTGATGCAATGTATAAAAAGGTTCGATGGATAGGTATGCCAAATAATTTTTTTAATAAAAGTTATTAATGTTAATTCAATTTTTAAGGTAAATTCCCTTAAAAAATCTTAAAGTTCACATCTCAAGCTTTAAAAATCGCACCTACAGAAGTCTAATAACTCGATTTAAACCAGAGTAATATGTGGTTAAAGTTAGTTATACATATCAAATTTTATCACTTTCTCAAGATTTTGAAATTTGGGAAGTGTACATCTTCAAGATTTTTATCTTAAATATTGTAGAAATGGTAGAGCTTTTACTGATCGGAAATTTCTTTATGTTCCGACTTCATATATGTACTATTCCTACATACATTCATTTTTATATTTGAAAATATGATAATCTGATAGCCACAATATTAAAGTGATTAACAAAATAAAATTGAGATATTCACTTGAAATTTTGTACACTTATATTGTGGCAAGTCAAAATTAGCAAGTACCGATAAAATTTAAACATGAAATACTTTCAACAGAAGCACAGTATGTAACCTATCGGCGATAAACAAAGAAGCACTCGTGTCTTGAAATTCTGGACGGTTCACATCGGTGAAGTTGGTTTCGACTACCTGCTTGTTATTTATCAAGACGTTGAATCCTCCAGCGTAACTACTTCTCTATTTATTCGTCCTTATATGGTCTATGTTTATGCTGGTTTCCTTTCGTTAGCCTCCTAAAACAAGTAATAGTATTAAATTAGGATGTTATTATAACTAATCATTAAGTCAAATTTCAAAATTTAGTAAGCTACCTGGTTATTTTTCATAGTCACTCATAGAAATAATTTCGAGAATTGTTTTGGTTTCAAATTGACAGATGTCAAATAAATCTAGGGAATTTTAATAAGCAAATTTGATATTATTGAGAAAGATTAAATTTTTTACGGTGAAAGAACAAAAAAGAGACGGCCATCTTTAGAATTTGTGGAGAGAAGAGAAAAGTGGTTCTCCAGGTCTCTTAGTTATTTAATTAAATTAAATAAAACCTCAGAACATCTAAGGTCAGTAATTTTGCTTTTAAATATTTAACATTTAGTATAAATACATACCTGGGCAATAAAATTAAGGTATGGCATTTTTTAGGTTTTTTTCTTTGTCTTGGTTTTTCTTTTGGAGCCCTATTGCCCTATTTTTGTTGAATACTGCCTAGATACAAATACAGAAATTTGTTGGCCTTTCAAGGATTTATTGGAACCACAGTATTTCCTTATTTAAAAAAAAAAGAAACTGTTACCAGGTACTAGCAACTTTGAAACAGACGTGTTGTCCAGGGTTGTCGTCTGGGCATCGTTCACTGTACATTTTTCCCAGGTAATACGTACGATTCTGAGGGTACGTAATATAGACCAAGTAAGTGACACAATTAATTATTTTCATCCCACTGGAGAGATTTATTTGGTTCAACCATAAAATTGTGAGGAGTCTCATCAGCCTCCAGCGCTACTGAATCCAACGTATATATATATTTTTTGTAGTTTGTCGCCACTCATTTTCTTGCCACTGTTTTATACATAACACGTTCTTATTTGTTTAGTGTTTATATGTAATATGTTGTAAGTTCTTTATATGCAATTTGTAAACCATGAGCAGCTGCTTTCGGTGCTAAAAAATGAAAATACAAATGAATATCTTATGGATCTCTTGTTGTAAATTTAATAGTTTATAATTTAAGGGTGTATTTACACTGTTTATACCTACCTTCTTAAAAGGATACTATATTCATATCTGCAAAGTGCAGATAAGCCTATTTTTTACATATATTTAAAATTTATTTACCTTATACATTTTATAATTAATTATTAAACTTTACCTTTATATACGTTGGCTTTCTACTTTGTTGTTTTCTTCTCTATCCCATTCTCTGTCAAGTTATTTGGCTGGCGCCCCCCAAGCTTATATAATTCGTATATAATTAACTTTCCAAGCATTTGCATAAAGTTATTAAAATAGTTTGACACATTGAATTCTAACCTTACCTACGAACCCAGCTCTCACCGCATTTCAAAGTTAACCGGGTTAGTCGAGTTTTCGCTGGTCACTTTGGACTATCGGGACTCGACGGTGACTTTTACGTCACAATATATTATAACGACATCTGGAATTAGATTATATTTTGTGATGATTCCGTTGAAGAGTTGGGACGTAAATTGGGGTAAGTAGGGGAGAATAAATAGAACAGGCTAGTAAAACTCCAGAAATATGGGTTTTAGTATATAATCACATGTATCTTTTTAAGTACAAGTAAAATAATGCTAAACAATAAAATAATAATAGAAATAAAGACAGGTCAAACTAGAAATGGGAAATTTAAAATGTAGTTGTTTTAACTAGCAAAATAATTAATAAAAATGCTAAAAAAATATAAAAAAATGACAAAAGCCAGTGTTTACCTTAGGGAATAAAAAAATAAAAAATGTATTGATCTTAGAAACAGACCTGAAAAAACAAACAAGATATCATTAACGAGTTGGAGACGGTGGTTTTTCAGAAAAATACTGAAAGAAAAAGAAATTTAATAGGAAAAATGAATGAGAATAATCAAAAAAGGAAAGAGAAGTTTAATAATCAAGTTATTATACAGAAAGTATAACTTACCTGGTAATGTTTTACAAAGCAAAGTAAGAAATTTAAAACAGTTAATAAGAACAGTTTTTAATAAAGTCAACAGCAAAAGTTACAAAAGTAACCAGTGTATTAAAAACAATAATAAATTTGAGTGACAAGTATTTAGTAAATAAGATTTCCACTATGTAAATAACCATAACTTTGATCATATTGTAATTAGATTTTAGTAATTAGCTGCAAGTAGGAAATTAGGGACATTGTAATAAGTTGTTAACAATTCCAATGATATTTAAGTAAATGTTTCAAAATAAAATTTGTTACAAAAATTTCAAACAAAATTCATTTAATTCACAAGCTCAGAGAGTAGATTAGGCAACTAACAATGCAGCATTGAATTGACAAAAGTGACAATTCAGTTGCACAATAAAATAAGAGTTTTTCATTTACAAGCAAAGTCTCGAGCAAAGTTTTAAAAGCAACCTACAACGAACCCCAAGATGAGAGCCCGACTGAGATAAACAAAGTAAAAAGAGGCTACATTTACAAAAGATAGCAGTGTTACACCTATTTGTAAGAGTTGAGTATATATAGAAAAGGTAAGCAAAGATAATTTGTTATATTTATCAAATTGGAGATTAGGGAAGAATGTAATAATATGTTAGAGGCCGAGGTCTCAAGTTTTTTATGACATATGACACCCCCAGTTAACAAAATTAAATTAAGATGTTGACTTATTTGGTACACGGACGTATTATAACGAGCTCTGAAACTGGATTACATTTCGAGCTTATTATGGTGGGTAACTAGGGGTAAATAACACAGGTCTACAAAAAAAATATATTTTTTTTGTTATAGAGATCTGACCCTACTAATCTTTAGTAAACTTTTCCGCTGAAGCCGAAAATGAAAAAAAAATATCGTGTGAGTTCCCCCCCACGCCCCAATTCCCCCCAAAATTAAAAAATGCAAACTGGGCGAAAAGACCTACCTATCTTTAGTAAAATTTTTTGCTTAAGCCGAAAATGGAAAAGAAAATTTTTTTTGTAGGCCTGTGTAATCAAAACAAGCATTCCATTATTAGAGAGGTTATCACAATAAAATTGTGTTTTAATGTGTATATTCTCAAACAATTTTTGGAATATCTGCCACCCTCATTACCTCCTTGGGCCCGACGATTTCAATTATATTATTAAAATACTATGAGCAATTATGTCCACTTATTAGAATGCAAATATAATAATTCATAGTGTTTTCGTTCAAAAAGACTTGGATGGGAAACCTGGATGTTGAAGTAGTGATTCCTTAGGAAGCGGTTTTAACGGACTAATACAAATACATTTCGCGTTTCTTTGAGACCAAATATTGGGATTTTCATTGGCTTTAATCTGCCCTTTTTTTCAGTTTGTCTACTAAGTACAAAAAGTATACTAGGGTGGTGTTTAAAAGTAACCAAACATGTTTTCCTTTCCTGTTTAGAGCCACTGGCCGTTTTGTTCTTTATGATGATGAAATGTGCAAGCGTTTTTTTCAGAATTCTTGAAGAACTTTTAGAGGTCGCTACCGAGACTTGAACTTTGGATTAATATTTAAAAAATGGCAAATATGTTTTATAATCATATTTTATTTAGAACGTGGTGTAGCGTATTTTTTACCAAAATGAAGCTAAACAGAGAATTTAGAAAACTTCTTCATTTCAATAAAAAAATAGTATCCTAGTATTATTTTCAAAAATTCTTCACAACAAGTACTGATTTTGCACCTCATCAAAAGTGAGTAGGTAATATTCTTCTACCAGGAGTAAGAGACATGCACGACTTACATGCTTCGAACTACCTCCCTGTTTTTCCCTCTATTACTATTGATTAGTAGCCACCTCTAAAATATTACTAGAAACGCCTGTGATTATAAAAAACCTGTGCCTTGTTTAGATACAAAAGTTTCCAGCTATTTTTGGTCCACCACACTAAAATCCAATTTAATGCGATTCAGAGGGTATAAATGTTCTTAATTTAACGCATTAAAACATAAATTATTAGAACAATATTCAATTACAAATACACGGAAGTTCGGGCAATTATGCCAATAAACAGTCACAATATCATAATCTAAATTCTTACGACTACCCACAACCTTTCGCTGATTTTCTGTGGCCCCCTGACTCTTACTTCGGAACCCCAGCTTCCAGTGTCAACGAAATAATTACAAATTCTATTCCAAATCCGAACTGAGCTTGATTTCTATAACTAGCCCAGTAATATGCCTTACCACAATGCAGGGTAAACTATTAATTATATTAATGGGACATAATAGGTGAACCTCTAATAGACTTTGAGCCAAACTGTTAAAATCTCTTGGCAGTTCTCCTGTAAGAAATCATCCACCGCCACCTCCCATCTTTTTATTTCCTCATCTGCATTCACATCTATTTTAAGCTCGTAACTTCATATCTAGTAGCCTTCAACAATCGCCGTTATATTACCGCATTGTAGGGTGCTCCATTCTTTCACTTAGCTCTCTATCATTTAACGCTCTGTATCAAAAGTGACTTTATCATCGAAAAAAATTAAAGCTGCTACCATAAATTCCCAAGAAGCTTTTTCGTTGCATTTTAGGAAAGATATTAGGTGTGTTGTATTTTCTGCATTAAGGAGCTGCAGATTATATCTCGGAGTGCAATACGGCCAACTTAAAACCAGAGGCGCACATATATTGTGACGGTAAAAATACAGATACCAAAAATGATGAAAAAATTCTGTAAAAGGGGGGGCTGTTGTCAATGTCAACACCCTCTATGTTCTCTCTATATCAAGCAACGAGCAAACGAAAGGAACGATTCGCACTTAAAAGATTTCTAATTCAAAAAATGGGGAGGGAGGCAACTTCACACAGTTCCATCTGGCATTTTGGAGTTAAGCTGGTACTTGAATAATATTTATAGTCAGAAGGTCAAAACCCATTAAATTAATTTTTACTCAATTTTCATCATTTTTGTATTCCTGTTAGAGGCATGCTGGCGGATTATTAACACTAGCTACCTGAAGATCCTTGCATCTGGACAATCGCAGTTTGCTACATTATTCTCGGGATGTGAAACCGATACTCCATCTATGGTAGTAGTCTCTTTCATGTATATGATCTAGTAAAACGAACATTCTATTCCTTGATCCAGTATTGGTGAATGTTGTATCAATGCATTTAATTTGATATTGAAGTTATGGGTGATCTCAAATATTATCGAAGCTGCGGCTTACTTTGTTCCAATTTTTGGATCAATACCCATGCAAATTTAAATTGGAAGGGGACCCATAGCAAATCAAACGATGTCTTAGATCAGTGTCCATGCCAATAAATCACAATGACAGAAAGAGAACGTTTGTACACTACAATCTTGTTACTAAACTTCATTTGTTCGGGATGCATAGAGGAAGTGTTACCATTGTACCTGGAAGGATCAGAACCCACAAGTTTGGGTATGTTAGTGAGTACAACCACTGCCGTCTTATTATCTTGTTGAGTGACCTTCAGCTCAGGTTTTATAATCCAGAAGTAACCAAACATAAATTAGGGATGAACATTTAATTATTTCCAAAATTATTCTTTTTTCAGACTTTAGAGCACGGTAGCGACCTCTAAACATTATCATAGTTCATTTCAATTTTACACACTCTGGTTTTTCATTCAACAGAAGAAAGTGACACGGTGGTCAAAGTTTCAAAATTTATATTTTACGCACCACCCTATAATACACTTTACTTTCTAATGTGAACCAATGTTGGAAATGTATTTATTTTGCTTTCCGTGCAACTAGTGGGTTTTAAAACCAAACAAGAATGACTGCGTGATTATTATAGATTTATTATTATGTTAAACTAAATTATACGCATTGCGACATGATAATTTGACGTTAAAAATAGACAGCATTTGCGTGGCATATACGTTATTTACCATTTTGTGTGTTGTAATAAATATAATGTGCCTCAGTGGACCATATTACCACTCACAAACTATGTGCTGCGGGGAGCGACATTCCTATTTTTTTTCCACCCAGCGCAGCGCTATTTTCCTCCCACGATTAATTATTAATTTTCTATTTATACGAAATGTGCGGCATATTTACACTACATGCTAATAAAGTATGTTCTAGCCCGACCCGGTAAACTCAGGTAATATCATATTTAATGTATTCAGGCAATATGTATGTAAAGTTATCGAACGAATAAAGAATATCTAATATATAAACACATTGAAAAGAAGAAATTAATGTGTGAACTTTTTTCGACTTTTCAAGCTTTTGAGCGTCTCGAATTTGATTTTATTGAAAATATACTATATATGCTGTAGGCTTTATAAATAAATTCCCATAATGGATATACTCTTAGTTCTAGTACAGGAAAATATTATTTAGAATTGAAAAACATTTTTCTATTAATTTGACTTTGTATTCCGCAGGGATCTGGGCTGGGTCCTCTCATAATTTTGTTATTTATTAACGTCTTACCAATATATGTTTCTACAAATTTCATTGTAATGTACCTAGATGATATCACTCTAGAATTTAATACAGAATATCCAGTGGATCTTCACGATAAGTTTATTATTTCCAGTCAATTTTCCACTGTTTTAAATTGACTAATGTTAGAAATTCGGATAAGACAGTCGCCTTGAATTTATGCAAGGAGACAAGTAGTAATCATGTCGATATAACTGTCAGTAACGTGATAATAGAAATCACGTCCTCTAATAATTTTCAGGTACTTATTTTGATGCCGACGTAAGTTATACATACCACATACATGTGAGAAGACGCTCGGAAAAGCAACCTAAGTGACCTCGAAGTTTCGATAGGTTGAAACCTTTTGGAATCGATCTGTTGTTTTATTGTCAACAAAAAACCTTATTAAACTTCTTGATTCCGATGGCAGGTAATTTGTTATTAACAAAAAAGTTGCGAAATGAAAAAGAATAAATCGTTTTCCACATCCATTCTTTAGGTTAATTGGACCAAAATAAACACTTTTTGTCTCTTGGCGTTTGTTTCCAAATCACACCATTTTTGAACTACATGCAATTAAATGCCAAAAAATGGCCATAAGTGTCCATCTTTAAAAATTTATTTCTCAGCTTCTACCAAAGCCTTTTTAAACGTTTTTTTATGGAAAATGATCGTCAAAATTTATGTTTTAAGACCATTTTTGTTTATATAGTTCACCTTTTTTGTACTCGTGGTATTTGAAACCAAAGTTATATGAAATATTTCATTTTTGCATGACTAAGTAAAATATGAAGGCGTCAGGATATCGATCCGCAAATATTTTTTAATTACTTGGATCACGAAAGATTTGCGGATTGATTTCCTCTCACTTTTATATTTCATTCCTTCATGCAAAAGTGAAATATTGTATACAACTTTAGTTTCAAATACCACGAGTGCCAAAAAATGCGAACTGTATATAAAAAAAGATCTTAAAACAGAAGTCTTGACGATCATTTTCCATAAAAAACGTTTAAAAGGCTTTGATAGAAGTTGAGAAATAAGTTTTTAAAGATGGCCACTTTTGGCCATTTTTCGACATTTAATCGCCTGTAGTTAAAAATTGTGCGTTTTGGAAAAAAATGTCAAGAGACAAAAAATGTTTATTTTGGCCCAATTAACCTATAGAATGTATTTGGAAAACGATTTATTATTTTTTTTTACTTTGCAACTTTTTTGTTAATAACAAATTACCTGCCATCGGAATCAAAAAGTGTAATAAGGTTTTTTATTGACAAGAAATAACAAATCGATTCCAAAAGGTTTCAAGCTGTTGAACCTTCGAGGTCACTTAGTATGCTTTTCCGAGCGTCTTTTTGAGGTACCGCTCACCTAATAGATTATATAAAAAAGTGACTAATTACTACACTATGCTACATCTACAAAATTCTGTTGATACAAAAAATTTCATTAATATTTGTCATGTAGTTGTTAACCTGGTACTTTCGTAAAATGTCATCTTGTGGAGACATTTCGTTGTTAGTAATTGCAATAGAATATCTGTTATATAAAAATAATAATAAGATTTATTGTTTCATTGGAACCTACAGACTCGTGCCAAATATTATTCCGGGAACACAAAACATTAACTTTTCCGTGCCTTGACATGTACAGATGCATTATATTATAAAAAATAATGTATCAAGCTAATGCCTCCAATTGTACCTATTATTATACGAGATATGTTTCTCTTATAGAATTACCCAAACATCATTAGTGTATGAAAAGATGCCACGTCACATCTTATTCTGGAAGCAAATTGTATCATCAGTTATCTGAAGACAAAATTAACTATCCCAGAAAATATTTAATTATTTTTGATTAATAAGTCGTAATGGATAAGTGATTAGATGTACCTACTAAAATATTTTCATGTTGGAATAGTTCTGACATCGTAAAATTGTATATATGGATGTCATCTGTAAATAATTGATGTTTCTAAATAATTTACTATTTACTCAGAATATTTTATGATGTGTATTAATGTATGTTTTTGACGTGTCGAATATCATACATATTTATCTAAATGACTAATAAATCATTATTATCCAAAGTTTGTATTTCCTGTCAAAACGGACATATACCCCCTGAAATAATTTTTCCAAACACCAGAACACTAAAAGCTACATTCGACTTGAGTTTCGCTATCTAAATTGGCATCATCTGAGGATTATCATAAATATTTTTAACCTGGTTAACGAAACACGCGTCGAGACTTTCAGTCTTTTGGAGAACACCTTTATTACACAATGATTCAAATTGGATGATCACCATTGAGATCTCGGAAACCATAAGCGATGGAGAGTTGATGAAGTGAGGCAAAGTTGCACAATGTAGTACTCAATAGTATGGCTTAAAGAAATCGAAATACTTTTGTTGAATTTTGAGATATTGGAGAAAATCCAAATTAATAATTTTTAATTTTTTAAATTATTTCGATTATTATTGTAGTTATTAAAATCCAAGAATACTTTCTTTGAGCACTTAACAATGCTCTACTTCGCTTTATTTTTGGGACGTCACGTCGCCTCAGGACCATCATTAACCGCAAAATTTTAACACTGAAAGATAATTAAATGCGACATATCATTGATTTCATATTACAAAATGCTTTCCAAAAATGATGTAAAAACTCCAGATCCGCATTTAATATTTGAAATTGATGATGGTGAGGTACAACTTTTGCAAAAAAAAAACCGGATACTACAGGCATACAGAATATTGTAAAGAGCTCTAGGAAATTATTCTTGGATTTTTAATAAATTCGATAATCGGATAATTCATAATTTGGATGTTCTTCCACCGTCTCAAAAACCAACAGGAGTATTTCGGATTTCTTTATGCCATATTATTGAGTACTGCACTGCGCAACTTTACCCCTATTTAACCGAGTCTCTATCTCTTAAAGTTTCCGAGATCCCAACGTTGAGCATCCTATTTGAATCAGTCTGTAGAAAAATGATTAAGTAATATTATAGTGGTCATGTTAAGCTAAACATTTTTGAAAAAGGATGTAGGTGATAGAAACGATTTTTGAAGTCGTTAGTCGAGCTCTATGGGTTAAGAGAATGCTATTCATTGTGGTCTGCAGTCGCCGCTCCACTGTCTAGGGCTATCATTATACATAATGGCCGCCGAGACTGGTTTTTTGAAGTTCTTTTTTTAATATCTCCGGTTCTATAGGTCCTATCAGAGCGCGCGAGGTCCAAAAATATTTGTTTTTGAGAGGACAACAAAACTAGAGGAGCTCAGAAGCTTAACATAACTTCAAGAAACCAACAAACATGTGTTAACGAGACATTCTCCAACTTTCTTCTATTATTCGGCTTCTAGTTCGATATTGATCAAATTTGGTGCTAAAGTGTTTTCTCATCATCCTTGGTGAGTAACATCCAACTGGATGGGAATGTTTCAAAAGTACTTGGTAGAATGTATAAACTCTTACATACCAAAATCAAATCTGGAAGCTTATTCTCGTTTCTAGCTTTAAGTCCTTTATTTGAATCATTCCATAGACTCTTTAACTTAGCAATATGGGTAGAAACATCTTCCCTTGAATCCAACCCAAAGATAAAAAATGTGTACATATTATGGACAGTTGGTCTTTGTATGTCGCCTCAAACTGGTTCTTTAAGGTTCCCGTGCCGCATAAGCTGTTTCTGTGGCATAATCTTCTGATGTCATCGGTGACAGTGCTTGCAATCGTCGCGCGTCGTCTTGGCATAACTGTTTACTTTACGATACAAGTCACTGTCCTGCTTGTACTGCTTTCTCTGCTCAACCGTGGCATCTGTGCGAAGGGCATTGGGCTTCGTCAACTTGTTATCTGTGACGTCCAGCCCTCCCTCAAGATAATCTAGAATATCTCGAATTTTTCTTTTCCAAAGGGACCACTCTGGCTCAGTGGACAACGGCTTTACGGTCTTCATTAAATTCATCCCTTCTGACATTTTTAACAAGACTTTACCAGAAATTGAAGATCCAATAATTCTTCACTACGTATCTGGGCCCATAACCTGTAAGAGTTATTACATTTATTGAATAGACTTGCTATTTTTTACTAGACATGAGACTTCATATTTTTTTATTAGTGTTGCTTAGTTACATCTAACATTATACAAAACATTAACTTCTAATTAACACTCTAAGTTTTTTTTATTATCAAACTTCAACAGTAATCGATTAATTACCGCTTCGTTATGACACCAGTGCGATCGACATACCTCTCGATTTGTAGAGAAACAACGACAGACAATTTGAACCTGCAAGGTATCTACTTTTAAGCCATGATTAGTAAATATCAAGCTAATTTTCTTTAAACAATTAGTTTTATTTATAAAGTATGTTTGCACCAAGGAAAATAAGCATATCGCTTTTCTTGTCTGTCATGATCTAAGGCAACCCATTAATTATATCTCTAGAGGTTACAAATGTGTCACGTTGGCTCCTGCACTACCTATACCTCCAACAGAAAAAAATTTATTAATTTTTTTTCCTTCTTCAATTCTTTAGGACTTCCTGCCACATGTATGTTTTCTTTTTAGGGGTGCTCGGGAAATCTACAAAATATCACAATTAACCAGTTTGTTACTGGTAAATAACCTCTACGCCTGTGACTTTTACGTCAAAGGATCAGTTAAAGGTTGCTTTTTTTAAAATAAACAACACAAATACTTAAGTATAAAAACTTGAAATTAAATATTTCGCCGACGTTTCGGAAATCTATTCTGTTTCCATTTTCAAGGCTTTTTTTGAAAAATCTTTTTTGCTGTGTATGATAAATACACAGCTCTAAGAATGTTTGTTATATTCAATAGCCATAGATACTTACTATTTACATAGAACTGTTGATATAGTTAACAGTTTATTTAGTTTTTTACAATGTTAAGTCATACACAGCAAAAAAGATTTTTCAAAAAAAGCCTTGAAAAAGGACAGAATAGATTTCCGAAACGTCGGTGAAATATTTAATTTCAAGTTTTTACACTTATTTGTGTTGTTTATTTAGAAAAAAGCAACCTTTAACTGATCCTTTGACGTAAAAGTCACAGGCGGTAGAGGTTATTTACCAGTAACATACTGGTTAATTGTGATATTTTGAAGATTCCCCGAGCACCGCTTAAAAAGAAAACTTACATGTGGCAGGAAGTCCCAAATAATTGAAGAAAGAAAAAAATTAAGATAATGCCATAAATAACATTTAGACAATATTTATTAATTGTCGAGGTTTCTATAATCTTTCAACGAAACAAAATATCGGATCGTACTTTGACGTATGTAGTTTTGATCATAATTTCTCCACATACATTTTGAGTTTTTTTGGCCTGATACGATAAATCGAACCCAAAAAATCTCAAAAATTATGGCATATCATGTCATTGTGGTGGCAGTAAACTTTTGGAAAGTAGAATCAATTTTAAAAACCGCGTATATTCATGACCACCACTTAATGTATTACGAAGTGTAGATTATTACTATCGATAAAATAATATAGATAAATTGACGTGAACACCAAAAAGTTGATTATAATGTTATGAGTGTAGACGCTGACAATTTAATAGTCAATCATCATGAACATTTCATGTTTTGTGCGTTAGACAGCTCGAGTAGGGAAGTTTAAATGCACAAGCGGTACTATTATTAAATAAAGCTCCGGTCATAATGAAAAAAATTTAGTTTCATGGCTAGTATATCTGTATCCATTTAGGATGTATTAAATTTACCTATAGAGAGTTGACATGAAATAAGTATGCTTAAGTTTAAAATATAACTATTTGTCAGTCGGTTAATTGAATTGAGAGCTAGTTAAATTTTTAATCAAGGAACTATCATCATTACTTTAGTAATAAGTAGAGTTCGTATCTCATGTGGCAACTGCAGAAACGCGTTTTGTGTACAACGTGCATTGTTCAGATTTACTTTTTTAATAATAAATTTAAAGAACTGGAAGAATGTTCAGGCATAATTTTCTGTCAGCAGATTTTAAAACTGTTCGTATACTCTATTTATCGGCAAATTAATCAAATAATACAACTTATTTTGTTTACAAATAATATCCACCGTACTAGTCAAAGTCACTTCTACCACTTTCAGAGCGCAGAGATGATTATTGTTTCGAATTAATTAAGCCACTAACGTTCGCCGTTTAGAGAGGAGCTAGGGCAGTATTTTTATGTAACAGTTTCAACCTGTTATTGTTACAGTCATGCCTGTTTGTTTTCCAAACCATTCCCAATGTATGAAGTCAAATTAAATATACAATATACCGGGTGGCACAAAAGTATGAGAACAGCAGGATAACTTGAAAAATACGAAGTTGTAGTGGCTATCTGAAGATGACCTTGGATTGGACCTTGAACGGGGCCTTCAAGTGCATCTAAAGATCAAGTTGATTTTTTTTAAATGGGACCCCTACTTTTAACCCCGGAAATGAAACAAGCGGAAAATTTTACGTTCGGATATGACTTTCGGCACTTACAAACTTGACTTCTAAAGGTCATATTTACACCATAATTTTGTAAATCATTTGATTAAAATTTTCTGCTCGTTTCATTTCCGGGGTTAAAAGTAGGGGGTCCCATTTGAAAAAATCGACTTGACCTTCGAATAACCTTCAAGGCCACGGTTAAGGGGAAATCCAAGGTCGGCTTCTGATAGCCAGGGAAATTTCCTACAACTTTTGTATTTAAATTTTTTTCCAGGATTCGTATTTTTCAAGTTATTCTGCTGTTCCCATAAATTTATGCCACTCGGTATAATTAGTGACTGGGACTGATTGTGACTTCAACGACATGAAACTATTGTGTTGCGGTTCGGTAAGGTTTTGATATTAAACAGGCATAATATGAAATTGTTTTTATTTATTATCATTTTATAGGAATAGGTTTCAGCATAAGATGTAATAATTTATGTTTTACTTCCTTATATTTTTTCAAATGAAAATTTATGTAGTTTCTTGTTATATTGCAATGGAAATATATTATTATATATTATCATTTTTATTTAAGATGTAATGGTTTATATGTTTATTTTCCCCACGCATTACCATAACGTGCATGCTTAAAACAGTTTATAATCTAAAATATAAATCGAATAATAGCAAATAAACAAATTACCGATTGACCACGATGTAGCAACTTTTACAGTCTACAACTACAATTGTATAGCAGATGAGTGATCGACAAAGAGAACGATCGACCTCGAAAGGTGGATTGTTCTATGGCCTCTGCTACATCTGTGGATGATGAAAGTTCATTTTCGTTGTATTCTTGGATTTTTGATGAAAATCGTCCGTTTCAGGTCTGAACATTTACACCAAGTCTTGTTTATTAATATTTATTGTTGTACTACTACAAATGAATAGTTTTAGTGTCCTAAGTGTTGTGTTGTATATATTCCACCAAATTTTAACATCATCTCAATAACAGTATTATTGCACCATTTTTGCACATAAAATTACGTAAGCCTGTATGAGTACGCTCCTCATAAGTGTGAAATTGCCACCTAAGGTACGAATGCAGGTAATAATTTTCGAAGGGCTTTATTCACCAAGAAGCATCTTAGATTCCGTCTTTACAGAAACTCTTTGTTAGTGTGGTGAGAGCAATTAATACATTTTCTTACTTTTTATTGGGTATTTTGCCACTGAAAAATATTTAAAAATTTTAATGAAAAAACCTCTGCGCCAAACGGATCAGACAGAGGTTAGTTCTTGAGTACTTGACTGTTTCAAAAAGTCTCACACCTAAAAATATATAAACTAGAACAATGTTATGAACTAAAAACTGAAAATCAAAGCTATAGGTAGTTAACGTTTCGGAAGAGAATCTACTTCCGTTCTCAAAACTTTTTTGGCCGTAAACAGTTCTTTGTTTATGTATTTCCATAGTCACGTGAGACATTAAATTATATTTATCTTATTTTTACTTACTTTGTCTCTAAGGATGGGCAACCAACTAGTACAAAAATCTATTGAATAATTAGAAGTAGATTCTCTTCCGAAACGTTAACTACCTATAGCTTTGATTTTCAGTTTTTAGTTCATAACATTGTTCTAGTTTATATATTCTTAGGTGTGAGACTTTTTGAAACAGTCAAGTACTCAAGAACCAACCTCTGTCTGATCCGTTTAGCGCAGAAGTTTTTTCATTAAAATTTTTAAATATTTTTCAGTGGCAAAATACCCAATAAAAAGTAAGAAAATCTGAATATGCCACAAATAAACAATTACAGACAATATCTAATTAATACATTCTTGACACTCTTTTTCGACACCTTGTATCGCTAACCAAAAACATCCAGTTGTTACCAGTATTATAATTACAATTACAAATTTGCTGGGTTTTTATAATGAATTCAGTGATCTATAAATTAAATCTGACATCATCACTATTAAGTGCTTCAAAAAGGTGTTTCCGTGTTCCCATTTTACATACTACATTAGCGCTGATGAATGCAAACTTTATATGCGAATCGATAAAGTTCAACGATTTTCTCCGAAGATTTTTGTAGAAGTGATAGAGTAAAACCTGATTTCCCCTACTTGCAGACTGTCGTTAGGTAATTTGTTGTTCTCGAGCTGAGATTTCTGAGAATCATGCTTTTAGATGTTAAAATATTATTACAGATTACATAATGTATTAGTCTGTTATATTAATAAATCTAACATAGACCATATTTGACATAATATGTCAATCTTTTAGTGGTAGATCCCAGAAACAACTATGACAACTTAACTTTTGTTATCGCAAAATTATTCAGTATTGAAATTATTCACTTAAGTATGTGTTGTATGTATTATATCGAAATATACGGTGTGTTACTGTTGCAGAACAATAGGTAAAGGAAACAAAAGTGCAATAAAGAAAATCCAATATTAACTCTGTAATGAAATCTTCGACTCAACCCACTTTCAGATGTCGCATTGACTTGAAATTTTGCGGGTGTATTTGGTTCAGATGACAGTACACATTGCTCTATTTACAGTTAGTTTTCAGCAACTGTTTAAAGGGGTAATTTAGACCCAATTATACTAATGCCCAGAAACTTGACGTACTTTTTATGATCAATTTGGTGCCATTATTTGAGTTTGCAGAATTATTTCACAGAATGATAATCGTCGGATCATCATAATCTTTCAGAAATATTTACTGTGAATAATGGTAGATGAAGCTAGCGACATAATTTTCAAGCTGCTGCCTTAGACCTGACCTGGTAGGGGAGTGAAGACCGTATCGACAACTTTGATCAGCCTACTTCACGTTAAGGAGAGCCAAGAAGCCCGAAACTAGTCCGTGATTGACTAACAATACTTTCAGGGCTTCCTAATTTAAAATAATGCCCTCTTCAATATTCAATGCAGATACTTTACAAGCATCTCATGTGATTATTTGATATACTCCGGAACTCCAACGCTACCAAAGAGCAGTACATGTAAAGAGGAGATTTACAATAAAATTTGTAAATTTATTAATAATTACATTTCACGAATTTCAGAATAACAGTAAAGGCAATAACAAGGTAAGCGGTGTAAATTCGGCCTCAGCTCAGATCTCGTTTCTTTTTTCATAAATTCCTAAACCTCGAATTGACAGAGTAGCAAGTGGATCACAAAACGCCTGGCAACACATTGTGAATAAGAAGATTTGAAATGTATGCCTCTATGCAAAAAATTGAAATAAACCTGAAGCCTCCATAAGTTTATAAATACAGCTACTCGTGTTGACAAAAAAACATTCAGTTTAAATAACAATATCTGTGATATCTTGATTTTTATTAATATTTTTTTTAAGTGTTAATAAAAGTATTTGTTTTGTAAAATTTCTACGAGTTGTAATATTTTTTGCGATTGCAGCGACACCTTGCAAGAATCGAAATAAATGCCCGATATAAAATTCACGTATTTTTGGCCGTACAATCCGAATCCGCTATAAAAAATAGGGATTTTCATTACAAATTTCAAAGTTGCCCCCGCCCCACCCTTGGGTTGGGGGTGGGAGAGTCGAATCCAATGTCATTGGATAGATTTTGTAAAAATAACAAATACGTGATTTTCAGTTTTTGAATTGGACGTTTTTTTATGGGCACGCTACTCTTGAAATAGTCATGTTTTCTTTTCATTTTTTGCGATTACAGCGACACCGTGCAAGAATCGAAAAAAATGTCCTCAATAAAATTTACGTATTTTTTGCCGTAGATTCCGTAATAAAAAAAAGGGGTTTCCATTTGAAATTTTAAAGTTGCCCCTCGCCTCACCCACTGAGTGGTGGGTGGGGAGGTCATTTTTGGTATCAGTAGATAGTTTTTTGAAAACTTTTTGACACGTGTTTTTTTATTTTCCGATTTGATGCAAACTGTTCGAGATGTTTCACCGTTCCCATACTTTTCTAACACCCGGTATGATGTTGGGTATTTCAAATATAATTTTAGTAAGAATTTGTATATCATTGATACACCGGATGCTAAAATTTCTAAACCATGTTCGTTTAGAGAATCAATAGTTCATGTGTAATATTTCAATAAAAAATAAAAAATTGCCTAACCGCCTATACACTTCAACAATTAAATGTGTTAATTGCAGTGGTAAATATAGCATTTATGAGTATAAAATTACTAATTATATGAACATTTATTAGTATTGTAAATATGCAGTTGAATTTGCATATTTAATTTACTTATCAGAGATATGTTTTATCAATATTAGCGAAATTAGAAAAAAAATTGAAAAGAAGTTTCTGTTTGATTCGCATGTAATGTTTGTTTGCATGGTGCATTAAAGGTATCGAGATTTCAGAGTATCGTGTTTTTAGAGTGTCATCTAGCATGCTTATCTTACAACAGTTTCATACTTAAGGTCTGTAAAATTCGTAGATGGCAAATTCTCTATAGATTACAGTATTGCATATCTTAATTTTTGGGACCAATTTAATATTTTATAACCAGTCTCAAAAAACATCAACCATTTAGAATGCATCTGCCAGTAAATATACGCTTACTAGAGTACCTACCTCTGCACAGATGATTCGAACATTGAAGAATTCCGTGTGTTGGTTCAAAATTTAAATATCCAGTGTGCTATCTATCATCTTCACTGCTCTCGCGTTACCCCCTACTTACTGAGAAATGTCACGTTCTCATCTATTTCTACACAGACTTCATTGAGAAAAACATTCTTTGGGTATTTTGCAGACAACTTTTATACACTGCCTCTATAATAATAATAATAATAATAGTTTATTTTCCTTTTTGACAATACAGAATATTGTATAGGAATGGTCATATAGTCCTTACAAACTAAGAGACAAAAAATTCTAGTACAGAATAGTAACATTTGTCCAACAAAAATAATTTTAACTTTTTCCTAAAGAAATGCTCGGTCTTACTACATTTTATTTCATCTGGCAGTCGGTTAAACATTTTAGGTCCTATAAATCTTGGGGATTTACTAGTCATATTAAGTCTGGCACAAGGTTCGTGCAACCTATTCTTTTGCCTTGTATTAACATTATGACAATCTTTATTTAAAATAAAATTATTCTTATTCTTAAAAACATATATACATATTTCAAAAATATACAGGCTAGGTAAGGTTAAAATTTTAAAATCTTTAAATATATTTTTACAAGAATAAACACTCGGTACGTCGGCAATACATCGCAAAATGCGTTTTTGTGCAATAAATACGTTAGATGGTAATGTGGAATTCCCCCAGAAACAAACACCATACCTTAATCGTGTATCAATTTGAGCATAGTACAAATTAATTAACTGTTCTCTACTTAAATACGCTCTAATATTTCGGAATAAATAAACTATCGATGAAATTTTTGATATCAAAGCTTCGCAGTGATAATTCCAATTCAGGGATTCATCTAGGTATACTCCTAAAAACTTAATATTCTCCTCACCGCTAGAAATAGGTGTATTATTTATGTTAATTTTTAAATTATCGCATTTCTTTTGCCTGGTGTGAAATCTAGTGAGATGGGTCTTTTCGGCATTGAAATGTAAAGTGTTATGGGAGAACCAACTGCTTAAAATATTTAAAACACTATTGCAATTATGCTCTAAAACATTATCCAATGGGTTGGAAATTATTATAGATATGTCGTCTGCGTACATCGTAATGTGTGCAGTTGCTGGCAAAGAATCAATATCATTCATATATAAAAAAAAAAGCACAGGACCTAATATAGATCCCTGTGGAACACCCATGGTTAAATTTAAACATTCCGAATCAGCCCTGGACACGATGTTTTGTGTCTTATACTTTAGTGTTACATATTGTCTCCGACCCTCCAAGAATGTCGTAACCCAATTAAGTGCAAGACCCCTTATTCCATAATCATGCAGTTTAGTTAATAATAAATTATGATTGACGCAGTCTAATATCTAATATGAGAAACAACAAATTTATATTCATAATGATATACTTTTGATCAAATTCTGACCATGTTGGTATACTAATAATGTTAATTGCTGACATCATTCTGAAATTATAATAATACATTCTTATCTGGAAGACAACCCTGATAGACCTGCCCCTTACGACAGCCCCTCTGGAAGTCTTAAACATTCCTCAACACATCTAGCCCTACCAAGACAACACTTGACTGCGTGGTAAATCACATTTTAAACAAAACATTCGTTTGAAAGGAATTATTAAAAGATAGAAATGAAACTATAAAAATAGACTGATGACTGATGTCTTACCCAATAAAATATTGCTTTACTAAACTGCCTAAAATTTATATTCATTCTCACTTGAAATCTTTAAGAAAGTCTATACGAAATAATATCACTGTTAAAAGATATTTCAAAATCATTTTTATGAACTGTTAACATTTCAGTATTTTATTAAACATGGCAGATAATAAAACAACTTGAATTCTTAGTGTCCCATAATAGTAAAGATATTACAGTTAAACTAGCTATTTTTATTCTGATGTTGCTTAAAAATAGAAGTAGAAGTTTCCAGGCGATTCTAGGTTCCCCAATTTCTTGACTACATACCTGTTCGTCCTATATTTTCTTGAAGTATTGGTGGTGGAAATAAATCGAAAGTCTCTACACTGTGAAATGACATTTTATAGGTCTCAAAGAACTCACGTTAGAGGACTGCGCTGTAGCATACTCAAACTTCTTCAGTCGGTCGTAGTAGGCCACGTCTCGACACTTTGCTTAAGCTAATAAATACCTCAAAATGTGTAGTTTATGTATGTATGGTCCATATTAAGGCTTATGTTATGGTCCATATTAGAGTTTGTATATGAGTTTTATAGAACCTTGTGCATCTTATAAGAGAGATAAGGCCATATGCGTCACATACCCCTTTGTTGATTTTTACAATGTATGGTCCATATTAGGACCCATGTATGGGTTTCATGTACCTTGTGCATCTTACAAAATTACTACCTCTCCATAAAATTCGTCCCATACCCTCAAACAATGTTAAATACCAATTTACAGGGATTTTGTTAGGATAACTGATAAAATGGGTACAAGGTGTATTTTGCAAGAGCCGATGATATAATGATAATGATTATGAAAAAATCTGAGAAAATTAGGTATTGTACCTTCCATCTTGTACTAAAACTCAACAAAAATTTCTGTCCATTTTTGTGAAAGTTAGAAATGTTTAAGTGAAATGGTATCCAGATCCATCCCAGTTTTTTTTAATAATACAATGACTGATTTTAGAGGGGAGGGATGAAAAAAATTCCGACATCGCCGAAATAACGGCCACCCTACTGTATATGACTATTTACTTATTGACGGGAGATAACAAAAAATTAGACTTATTAACTAATATTACTTTGAGGTTTTTGTAAAATGAACAAATAACTTTGAAATTGCAGTTTTGTAGGAGGCACCTGTATCATATGAAATTCTAATATCTTGCTTCAAAATATTTTTGTGAGAAAAACGTCCACTTTCACAACAGTATTTGAATAATTTGAGTTGAAATTTTCGTCCTGAAGATAAGTATCTAAAGTATGTTACATGGCGCAATCTGGAGGGTAGCGGTTAAGTTACGTTTTATTGATTAATTCGCAAGGAGGCGTGTTACAGCACCATCTACTTAGAGATTTGTGCAACACATAACCAGTACAGAACAGATTCATATTTACATAGTTTCCTGCAACCCACTTTCGAGCTTCATAAATGTATAAAGGTTAGAGAAAATAAATTATAAAAACAGTAGAATGGTCGTATACAAGGTGATCTATAACTAGTGCACTAAACTTAAGAAGCTGATAGTTTATCAAAAAATTCTTGCAATAAAATCTATTAAAATACACACGATAAGAGGGCTGCGCTAAAGGGAAATTATAGACATCAGTTTTTCGAAATGGTACCTACTGTTAGGCTTCCAAGATGTGTATTTTCTGCGAACACTAAGTATGTGCTACAATCATCCACATATAACAGAATATATTGTTTAGTTTACCAATTTCTTGATACATCTGTTATGTACACATGGCATGTCTAAGTAATAGTAAATAATATGATTTTAATATTTGCAATTGAAATTATACATAATTAATTTGTCCTGTCATATTATTAAAGAATTATCATAAAACATAAAGATAGTAATTCTCTGAATAGACAATCAAAAACTTAAGCGCATAAACTACAAAGTTTACATAAAAAACTTTATAAACATATACAGCGTCACCATTAAAGTCCGTATCATGTGCGAAAAATTTGTATTAATGGGTTTAAGTTAATTTTGATTATATAAATGATTTTTGCCAAGTAATGTGCGAAAGGCAATCACGTGAATTTCTTTACATGTCGTATTTGTCATTTTTTGTTAAAGTGACAAAAATTGGCGTTATATCTCAAAACTTCGAAAAATGTTTAAAAAAAGAAGTTGCATATTTTTAAAATTTACATACGTACACCAATTTTTAGCGATCTAGTAATATTTAATTTTTTAACATTTTTTTAACCTAATAAGTACATTTTTAACTTGACCGAATTTAATTAAAGCTGCATAAAATAATTTATTTTTTACTAAATATGCTTCGTGGCTAAATGTTGTTTTAAATGTTTTTTTCGCGAAAAATATAAATGCATAAAAAAAAATTCATTATAGGTACTTGATGCAAAGGCACATAAAAAAATAGTATAGAAACGGTTTCGTAACAAAAAACTTAAGTGGGTTTTGGACTAAATTGTTCAAACTACATGAACTTTACATTATGTTTGATGTATATTTGTTAACGCATTTTTGTTTTTCATTGAAAAAATGTATTTAAAACAACATTTAGTCAAACACATTTAGGTGGTGACTTTAGTGAAAATAACTGATTTGCCCCAGGTTTGGTTAAACTCGGTTGAGTTTAAAACATTTGCAGAAAAATAAAAATTTTACTAGAGGGTTGAAAATTCGTACACATATAAAAAAATAAACAACTTATTTGTCTAACATTTTTTTAAATTTTGAGAAATAACTTCAATACTTGATATTTAAAAAAACCGTCATTGTTTTTGAGTAATTATTTGACATTATTTTTCAGACAAAAACTATTAACAAAATAAGAATAAACTTAAATTGATAATAAATATTTTTCGCGGACTTTATTGGTGATACTGTATATACAGACTGTGAGGTCATGCCTTGCTTACAAACAAACCTCTGTTTCTATATAACAGATGACAAAAGATAATAAGATATTTCAGTTATAAATTTTTATTGCAAGAACAATAGTAGGTTCATAGAAAGTGAAAAAGAGAACAAAAATAAGCGGTATTTTTATCAAAGGAAATAACTGAAGCTATATTATTGTTGACAATGTTCTACCATAAAAGTACTGTAGTCGTCACATAGGATAAGGCTAACTGGAATACGAGTTCTACTCGTACTCCTCCTAAACATATAGAAACACCAATTGTAGCAAATATGCCACTGAGATTAGATAATTCTAGATCTCGTCTCGTTTCGTCTCGCAATTTAAGATCGAGGTGGATATTTTTAGATCTCGAATATTCGAGACGAGATCGACAAGATATCAACTTACTTCTCGATTTATTTTGAGATTCTCGATCTTGAAAATGTATGAAGGATGTTTTAAACAAAGCAGAATGGTTATGGGTTATAGCGCTTTATCATAAAAAATACATTAAGGATTTGTAATTGACAAAAACATAGCCTCCTAAATTTTAGTTATATTAAATGTTTATGCATAAATTCGTATGACTGCCAAGAGTTTAAATACAGCAGTGCCTTGGCAGAATCATCATCAAGTTTGTTGTGGTGTATACGGTATTTAAGGATGTTATCATGCCGGTTAGACTGATTTTGAAAAAATGTCCTTATTAAAATAATCTGCTATATTCCTGAGTGTGATGGATTTTTAAGTGTCACTTTAAACCAGTCATATTATACTAGATTGCTTCATTTTTCTTTTTGAATGACATAGGTTACAGATCGCAATCATATCATTTTATTGTGTTGTGAGCCACTGTCTGCAGTGTCTGCTAATTTTTGGATGTCGAGATATTTCCTAAAATGAGCACGATCACTCGATTTACTTGATTTTGATTTAGTTGTTTTTTTTGTTTTTTTTTTGTTTCACGTAATTTCGATACTGGTACTGTCACGTGGCAAGACTTTCCACAATTAAACTATCTTGTCTTTCTCTCATAAAGCGCTTAGTTTTTATCAGTTTAGAAGTTTTAGTTCTACTGCTAGACTACTAGATTTTCGTTAATGTTGATGGTACCGATCCATCGTCGTCTCTACCACTTTCCATTCCACTATGCTCACAATCAACAACTTCCACCGAGTCTCTGTTGCATTTGTATCGCCTTTCATTGAAATATTCTCAGCAGTTGGTTTTATGTTTTATATTGCGGTTGCGTTTCATCTTTGTCACGAATCGACAACATTTCATATACACATACTTAAAACTCGAGACATGAGAATCTCAGACTTGAAATAATAATAATAATAATAATAATAAACTTTATTTTCCTTTTGTGACAATATGATACAATATTGTAATTATAATCACTTTAAATTTCTTTTTAAATAGTGAAAGTTTATTGCAATGTTTTATTTCCACAGGCAGATGGTTAAAGACTTTAGGTCCTAGACAACTGGGTGAATTTACAGAGACTGAAGGGCACATAAAGATCATGTTTTCGCCTAGTATTTACATTGATTGTTACAAACAAATTTATCCTTGTTTATAAAGACAAAGAAACATAATTCAAAAATGAATATTGCCGGAAGTTTCAATATATTATAGCCCAAAAATGTATTTTTACAAGTCTTTCTTGTTATAAGCCTACCATACATCTTATTACATGCTTTTGGGCTAAAAATATTTTATTTGATAGGGTGGAAATCCCCCAAAAACAAATTCATATCTTAACCGAGAATCAACCTCAGCAAGATATAAATTCCTTAGTTGAGCCATGTTTAGAGCATTTTTTACATTTTTGAACTACTGAATATAGTTTGGCTATCAGAAATTCACAATGGCTTTTCCAGAAAAGAATATGGTAAAACCGTTCAAACCCAAGTCCATAATGTCAGAGTCGTTACCAGATGGCTTATGCTAACTTTCCTAATCGATGGATAGGTCGAGGTAGTCCGTCAATAGGATGGCCACCCCGATTCCCGGACTTAACACCGAGGGACTTCTCTTTATGGGGTTTAATAAAATATAAAGTTTACAGGTCACACCTGAGTAATACAGAAGATTTGTGTGCAGGAATAAGACAATCTTGTGCAGAAGTTATCCGGCAACAATGAAAGAATGTCATAAATAATATTAAAAAACGATTCGACAAGTGCATCGAAATAAACGGTGGCCTTGTAGAGGCTACAAAAATTTAAGATGAATTGTATTATCGCGTTTTAGTTTTAGTGTAATGTTGTAATATGTTGTTATTTTGTTTATTAAATACCTAATTACTATTACTTTCAGTTGTTCATACATGTTTTTAAGTCAAATATGATCAAGTTCATTTAAAAGACAATATTTATTAAAGCTATCCACTTATTTTATCTTTGTATTATTTATTTTTCATTTTTCATTCTTCGATTTTTAGAAGAAATCATGTAAAAGTTATTACAAAATATTACTTACATTAATTTTGTCATAAATCTGCCATTATTTAATATTTTCCACGAAATTTTGGATTTACCCATTTGAGATGTTTCTGAATCCAGTGGTATAGTTAGATGTTTTGAAATGAAATTGCTAATCAAATTTGTCCATTTTTGACATTGAAAAAAATCATAGTGGGTCTTGAAAATTGAAATTTATCTCTATGGCCTATCTTTAAAAAAAGCCCCGTTAAAATCAGATAATAGACACCTATTTTTACAGGGGTGTTTCCATTGGGTCACATTGTAGATGAGAAGAACTATAGTATTAGGTTGACATCACTAGAGGGCGTTCATAATGCTATTTGCGTATTAAAATAAGTAAATAAATCAGAAGCATGTGGCATGGATATCTTAAACATTAAAATGTTCAAATATTACATTCCCTTTATTAAAAAGTAAATCTTACATGCCATAAATTCTTGTACAGATTAGGGATGCTTTTTGGGTAATTGGAAATATTCTCTAGTGAATCAATTACCTTTTATCAAATATTTTAGATATCTCTAAAATATTAGCATAATCATTCATTTCTAGATGTTTTTTTATATTGATAAGAATGATATACTCAATAAATATCAGTCTGGCTTTAGATCTGCACATAGCACTACGTCTACACTTTGTCAATTTACACATAGCACTATCAGGGCTAAAGATAAAAGTATGATCACTGCTTTGGTTTTATTAGATTATTCCAAGGAATTTGATAAAATTGATCACGATTTAATATGTGCCAATGTTTTGATTAAATGACGGTTAACTTTGTTCAAAATCTTATTTACGCGGCAAACGACAGATAGATCGAGTAGGCGCTTTTCTATTAAGCAGAGTTCCACAGGGGTCGATGCTAAAGTCTTTACATTTTATATTTTGCGCAAGTGAAATTCTTAATAGAATTGAGTTGTCGTATCATGCATTTGCTCTGCATTACGATTTGTCTCTCAATCCGAATAAATTTGTGGTTTTAAAGTTTGGTGGTAGTAATGACGTAGATAAAATAAGTGAAATGAGAATTGAAATAATGTTCTCCATAGTTAAATCAGCAAAAGCATTGGGTGTAGTAGACAGAAGGACAATTTGGAAGTTGTTCAGAATTCGATCACTAACACAGTGATATTGAATTTTTTTCTCTATGAACAAAATTACCGGTTTTAGAAATGTGCCGATCAAATACAATATACTCTTCATTTTGTATTTGTGAAGAGTATAATAATAAGGTACCTTTAGGACTAAGTTTTTCCTGTTCTATATGTTTTTGTCCTTCCAATATTTGATGTGGTCGGGGCAATAAGGGGTCTAGGCCTCATTTTGGTGTATTAGAGAAAAACGAATTTAATGACTTCAATTAAATCCTGAAATCACAATGTTCCTTTTTAGTTATTATTTCGAACAGCAAGTTACTTCCTAAAGCCAACTCTTTACTTTTTACAAGTAAGAAACATGAAATAAGTTAATGATTCTGACCGAATAATGACCTTTTATTAAACAAAAATGTGGCTTATGCCTTTTTTGCATAAAGTTTTAAGTACATTCTCGCATAGAGCAGAAAAATACCAGTTGTGCGAAGACATAAAAAATTAAATGAAACAATGAGAAAGAATGTGGTAACTATTTCTGACAAGAGCATTCTAAGAAATTTAACAAGGGCGTCTAAATATCCAAATCATTTTCAACTTCTACATCAGCATTCACATCATCACCATCAATGTTGTTCTTGTATCTTTCCTACGGTCTCTTCGGCAACCACAGTTTTGTCTCCAATTATTAAAATCTGCAATAAACAACTACATATTTTTCATTTAAAAAATTATGTCTACGTTATAAGTATAAAAAATTAAACCACAGTGATTGCGTCAAGGTCACAATCCACATAATTATTTACTTACTGAAATCTTTGAATCCTTACTGCTTTCTGAGGAACCATCTTTGAATATCTTGTCCTTTTAACTATCATCAGACTCGAAATTCTCTTTACTTTCTCTATTATTATCACACAAATCCAATCTTCTTCATTTTAGACACACTCGCTTGTTCTCGCTTCTCTGCATACCAGTAAAGTTCACTAATGAATAATAACACAGCCACACACACAAAAAAAAAAATCTGGCCTGGGGATCTGACCATGCTCACTATATGTTTCTGGGGTCGCTGAACCCGAATCCGAGGTCTATTTAACTCCATCACGTCAGGATTTTGCCATAACCTCAAAAAACCAATAATTTAAGCGATTTCGACATGTCTTCACATAAATCGCTGCAAATTTTTCTAGACAAAAATGGCCTCATCTTTTTTCTACTAGATCGATTGCAAATTAAATTTCCAATCCGATTATGTGGGGCACGATATTCTTCCGGTGCTTTTTAAGTAAGATATCGGTCGGATTCGGATTCAGCGACCTCAAAAACATATAGTGAGCATGGTCAGATCGATCCCCAGGCCAGATTTTTTTGTGTGTGTGGCTGTGTAATTTAATAACTTTGTGAATCGAAGCATCGCTCTGTATAAAATTTTGTAATATTAATAAAGTCTTTTATTATTATTATTATCCATTACTTTCATTTTTAATGCACAAACTGTGTCATGTCGTAACCACCATAAGAGTACCTTACATTCGAAAAACAGTGGTCTTGATAAAGGTTGTGGTTAATTCCCCGCCGCTCTACACTTTCATAAAAATCGCACTCACTTGACCCCAAGAAATGTTCTTTGGCACCCATTAATAAAACAGTTGAATGAGAGCATGCATTAAACAGTACTCCTTCCCACGACGGAATAAATGCCAAGGAAGCAAGGAATCGCATCCTTCATAGTTATTTATTTCGAGCTCCAAAGGTATCAAGAAGCAGGAAGATCCTTGCATACGGTAAAGTCCTTTGAAATAAATAAGAAATACACAAGTCTGCAGATTCCCTGGTGACCGTGACCGACATTCGTTAGTCGTGATCTTGTTTCGTTGAAACGTCCTTGCCGGAGCCCATCGAGAGATGACCTCACTCGCATTAAAGTGAGATCTCGCGTGGGACTGCTACCAATAAAATGATTGACTTGAGTACGTCTATTAATTGTTATAAACTGTAATTTTGCCAATAAACTTTATCCTTTGTACAGGGAGGACCATTTTTACCATTTAAAGATTTTATTTCCTATTCATACATCACTATCTTAAGCTAAGAAGGTACTTCTTTTTAGTATACTACATATAAAATATATACATATGTATATGCAAAAATATCATTAATATCTTATCGCGAGATAAGAACAAAAACAATGTGTGTCGTTGGTATGACTGGGAAGACCTTGAAGCTTATTTTAATTAAGAACTTTTTATTTTAAAATATCTCTTTCATTAACATCGGTTATCTTTAATTTTTATACCTCAGTTAAAATCCATAATTATAGTTCGGGCGCATGATGGGGCGGAACGAATATAACGGTTTTATTTATGTAGGAAAATGATATGAAAATAAACCTACTTAAGGGCATTGTCAATATATAAAACAAAGGGTGTTTAAGGGGTTAAATTTGTGGCTGTGTAGCAGTGGAAATTTGGGGGTATCGACGAGTCAGGTGGGAAAGGATGTTGGCGGGTTCGGTGGTATTTGTGGTTGTCGTGTCATGTGTGGCGTTAGTCGAGGTCACCGTCTTGCGAAGAAGACGGGTAGTCTTTGATGTATTAGCGTGTGTCTGTGTGTTGAATTTTGGTATGCACGTACGTCTGTTATGTTAGTCGTCATGGCCGATAACTGAATCTTGTTGGCGAAAAACTCTTGCGAAGTTTCGTCGATGAATTCTCAGATCATCATCATGTCCGTCGCCCTGTGGAGTTCGGCTATCGGCGTGTACCGGTCAGCGTTCGTCAGTAAGCGTAAAAGTTTATTTTGCGTGATTTGTAACCTCTTGCATTGACTGGCGGATATATTATTCCACGCCGGACAAGCGTATGTCATTAACGGTCTGAAGACCACTTTATAAAGTGTTAATTTGTTTTTAATAGACAGCTTGCTCCGCCGGTTTACAAGATGGTACATTTTATTCAGTGCTGCGTATGTTCGATTTATAGTCTGCGTCACATGAGGAGCGAAAGTCAGTCGTTTGTCCAAGGTTATCCCCAGGTACTTGACTGTCTTGCACTCCTCAATGGTCCGTCCGTCTATGTTAAGTTTATTAAATGTCTTAATGTTGGTAAATTTTCTGTTAAAGTTGATAGTCTGAGTCTTGTCGTTGTTTTGTAGAATGTCTGGAGGGTTTGCAGATGATACCGCACTTTTTGTGTCGCGGTTTGCGCGTGGAATGATTGTGCGTATAGTACGGTATCATCTGCGTATAATAGAATGTTGGAATTTGGAAAGGATGGGATGTCTGACGTATACAGGTTATATAGGAGCGGGGAAAGGATTGCCCCCTGGGGGACACCCGTCGATAGTCGTTTATATGATGAATATGTTATTTACACGTACTGAGATGTAACTCCCTCTAATGTACGATTTTAGCAGGGCAAGGGAGGACCAAAAATAGTGTATATGTATACTACCTGGAAAGATTGCAGAAATTATGCAAAAATTATGCATAAAACATTAGTTCGTTGGTCAAATTATTATTAGTATTTAAATTTGTGCTTAAATTTTTGTTACAAACAATTTTCCAACGCTGAGGGAGTGGCACTCTTGGAGACTGAAGTTAAATAATAATTACATAACAATGAAAAAAACTTGTTGATTGAACAAATTAATATTAATAGTGGAGTCAAGGTAAAGTCTCACTCGGAAATGAGTCTGTAATAGTGAGTCACTGCGGCTTATTTGAAATTTTTTGTTTTTTGTTTTGCATGTGCCATCCGATAAGCTCCCATGTATTTGTTGGCACCATTAAAAAGTGGTCTTATGAGCTAAAATTTTCAGAATCTTATTTTTTTGGTAAAAGGAACCATTTGACACCCATGGAGATAATGATATATCGTTTTTCAACTTGCAGTTGGATTACAAGTTGAAAAACTCCTAACGAACAGCTTATGTGAATTACTCTGTATATACATATTCTTTAATATCGTTATTTTTAACCTTTATGGGTGTCAAAGGGTTCCTTTTACCAAAAACATTAGATCCTCAAAATTTCAGCTCGTAAGACCACTTTTGAATAGTGCCGACAAATACATGGGAGATTATGGGATGGGTTATGCAAAAAAAAAACAAAGAAATTCAAAAAAGTATTTTAAAAAAATCTCAAAAATTGAGCCTTAGAGCTAATTTTCTCTATTGTGCCACACTGTGAGTCGGACGAATATGTTACAAATTACAAATTAAAAACACAACCAGACCACCTCCTTCCCCCCTTCCGTTTTCGAGGGTTCTGAACACGAATGTGAGGGTAAAAAAAGTGTTTACTCAGGACAACCCCTTCAAGCGGCTAAAGGCCAGCCTTTTTATCAGTTTTCGTGCACGAACTCGCGACAGCAAGGGTTTTAACGCGAATTTCTGTAGATTTGACCGGATGATGATAAAGGGCGAAGATTAATGTCAGAGACATGGTCGTGACCACCCTTGGGGGTTGAATCTACCCTCTTAGGGAACGGAAAAATGATAAAGGGGGGGGTAAATGTTTCAGTGAGAAGGGACCTCATTGAAACATTTACCCCCCCCCTCCATTTCGAGGATGTTAATGAAGAATAAAATACTTTCAGATCAGTTTGACTCTCCCTACCCCCGTAAACGAATAAATTCAACCCCTTTCAAGTGCTTTATTTCAGTAACGCCCGGCAATGCTTATTACTGGTTGATGGCGTAGAATGGGTCAACCAGTGTTTAAGTATTTTTTTCGTCATCAGCATCTTCAAATATTGCCGAGTAGCCCAAGGTGGCACCGGGAAGGAGATTTTCCCTATGTTATTGTAATAAGATCACCTACCTAGCTGATTTTTTGCACACGTTTTAAGCCCAACTTAAGCATCCCAAATACACAATTCTATATCTTGTATGTCCCGCGGGGAGGAGGAGAGCCTAACAGATGCAAAAACTGTGTTTCAGTTATCTCGGCTTCTATTGAAGCTGCGACAAAAGCGATGATACCAGCATAGAGGTCGCTTCGAGCACTAAAACCTTACCACTGAAACTTTGCTCCTCTTGACTTTCGTCATAACTGCAACGGTTATCGATTTTATTAAAAAAAAAGTTGTTGCTCCGAAAAAAATGGCCGCACCTCCCAATCGATAATCGTTGCAGTTACGACGAAAGTCAAGAGGAGCAAAATTTTAGTGCTCGAAGCGCTCTCTACGCTTGTACTAGCTTCAATAGAGGCCGAGATAATTGAAACACAAGTTTTGGACCTGTTAGCCCCCCCCCCCCGGACTTAAAAATATAAAATGTTGTGCATTTGGAATACTTAAGGGGTGCTTAAAACGCATGTAAAAAATCAGCGAGGTAGGTGATCTTGTCACAATAATTTACCTGCCGTTTGGACTTTGGAGCACTGTTTAGTAATATGGATACAAATTGGATGAATAAAAATTGTCTTCCATATAACACAAATGCTTTGAAAACCGTGTTTGAGATTTTTTAAATGTTATTGATATGGTTAGGCAATATAGAATTCATATTACATCGAAGGGTGTAATTTATTTGGTTCACACTTCCTGCAAAACGGTTTATTACAGTGCTTGTATTAATTGTTAGAGTCAATCATAAGTGTCGTCTTTTATAGTACCGACACATGTGGTAAACCTGTCAGAAACAATAAATTTAACAACAAGGCTACTAAAGTACGTTTGGAGGATTTATATGAGAGCAGTAAAGGCAATATACATTTTTAAAACCTATTATTTATCATACACATCGAAAAACAAATTCGTTTTAGTATTAAATTTCAGTCTGTAGTGGTAACCGATAATTCTAGAGCAAATATAAAATAATATAAGAATCTGTCATACAACTGTATTTGAGACCTTTAAATACATCTTTTTCAACAAGTAAGTTTTTTTTACTCAACTGTACCACATCAGTGAACTATCACCAAGGAGTACACCAGGATGTACTCCTTGGTACTGCGTGATGCAGTATCAGGATATTACATCACGCAGTAGCAACGAACGAGAGGAAAGGGTCCCCAACACATTTTGGTGTTTCATTCTTAAATAACATATTGGCACAGATTTAATCTGTGATATAGATAACAAATCTTTAAATTAAATACCAAAAGGTGGTGGTAGCCGTAAAATAATAAAGTAAATTATTTTATCTAATCATAAAATACGTGGTGATTTGATACTAAAATAGTTCCTGCAAGGAAATTATGATAGGTATATTACACCAAACGATGTATGACCCTATAGAAAATTGCAAAAACATAATAATGCACCACCAGCAACCACTACTAAGGCTTTAATGTGTAGGGCAAGGGAGTATGAATCAATCAATCAAGACAACATTGTTGCCAATTTGATATACATAGTATTTACGACATCAGTGCTTGGATTATATCAGTCATCTAGGACTCGAGGCGCCGTGACAGTTGAAGGGCAGGACGGAGTGAGTTGAAACAATTTAAAGTAAAGTGTAAATATCAAACTCTAAACTCCTTTTATCATTCACTTTCATATGCTGCAAAAAATTCCCTCTTAGATAATTGACTATTTGTACTGCCAAGTGAATATCAGACCACTTAATTTATAGCATAAGAATGTTGTGACTTCAAACTTTACACCAGGAAATACAGTATCACGATTAGACTCTGACGAATTTAGCTTTCATTTTTATGCAACATTTACGTTTAGATGGTTAAATTTGTTTCTAGATGTGTACTAATTATGTTTGTGTCTCTTTCTCCCTTGCTGTCTCTGAGTAGAAAGTTTTAGAACGCTGGGACCAAAATTTGACAGAATATAGAAAATGACCGCTTTTAACCTCAAATGAAAAGCAATACAAGAAGTATACACTTCTTGGTGAAGATATTAACTTAGCATCTTTTAGTGTACATTGCAGTAAACAAACATCTTGGTTATTGTTTTCAGTTATCTCCACAACTATTATTAGCTTTATACCAAATTGGCCCGAGTTATTTTTTGCTAAAATTTACCACTTTATCAATTCTGAAATAAAAGATGAAAGATATACATCTGCGGTGTAGCAAATTATTAATTTTTCAACCTCTCCCTCCACAGACTTCTTCCCTAGGTTCTCTGGGAGGAACTGGCCATTTTATCTCATACCAATACTAGAAAGTACTCATGTATTAAACTGAATGGAAATAGTCCGAGCTGTTTTAGCGATAAAGAAAATTCGTTTTCTAAACTACAGACCTACACACCCTCTCTCACCTGAAAAGTAACTGGTCATGTCAAACGGCAGAAAGGCATGTTTTCTTCACACTATTCAAAACATCTTGACAGAAGTTTTGTGATTCATGTAATGTTCTAGTTGATCTCCCTTTGCTATATAACACGTCAGACAACCTCACGTTATCTATCACAGATACCTGATAGGCGCACGGTTTCGCCATATCTGTTTCCCAATAGTATTTTCGTGGTATCAGCCCAACGTTTTGGCGGTCATCGCCTCTTACCATTTGGTTTTCCCTCTACAATCAACCGTTCTATGTTGGGGGAAGTATTTCTTGGAGAATGGAGCCGTTGGTACGATGGGCTATCCAAGGAGCTCGCAGCAAACACCTCTATACCCACATATAGAAAGCACACATACGCCTTCCGTCTGCATCCTTAACAAACCATGTCTCAGAGGCATAAAGAAACATAGAGAAAACTAGATTCTTAGCAAGACTAATCTTAGTGCACCTCGTGATATTTCTGTCTAGTCAAATTTTGCACAACTCATAAGTTGCCGATCTTGCCATTTATTTTGTATTGCTCGTCGAATCTCATATTCGTAGTTTCCTGTTTTGCTAAAAACTGGTCCAAGGTAAACCATCGTACTCACTACCCCACAATCACCTGTTCTTATTTTTGTTTTGTCGTAATTTACATACAAACCGTACTCATAATTTATTGTTTGGTGGTTGCCCATAAGCTCATCTTCGCTCATTGCAGAGACATTATTTTGTAAGCACTATTTTGAGTTTCTGAACTCCTTAAGAACGGTAGGTATATTAAAAACTCTAAATGGAGTGTGCACAAAGACAATACCTAACCCGATGTACTCTATATATATAGTGTGACTTACTTAAGATGAAGACATCCTAATATCTCGGTTATAATGATTTGGTGATAAACATATAACTGTAAGTGAGTATTTCGTAACCGTATCAGGGTTGGCAAAAATTGTGTTTTTTTTATTTTAATCAAAAAACACGTTTTTTTTTAATTTAAAACAATTCAATGTGTTTTAAACATGGATTTTTAATTGTTGAAAAAAAAACATGTTTTAAACAATAAAAAATATGTTTTTAAACTTAAATTTATACGGGCTCGTCGACCCAATACATTGTTTATTCTATAAGCCATGCCCATATTGCATCATAACAAGACGATGACGATACTTGACAACGGCTCGGCCAATTCGGTGTAATAAATACGTCAAGTTGTGCAACAGTGTAATAATTGTTTGGTGAATGGGTATTAACTACACAGGCACATAAAAAAAAGTCGAGTGGGAGAAGGCAGACCAAAGTATTCTCATGAATTCTGACCAGCTGAACATGAATCCGATGTCCGTTTTGCCCGATTGGCTCTTGCATTCTTCCTAATTTCAAAAAACACCGTAAGAATGCCCGAAAAAATGAAAATGTAGCTAAAAATCTGAAAAAATTCAGGGGTAGATAGGATGGCGATAGAAATCGAATGGCGCTAACCAGACATCCCTGCGGTCCTTCGTTTTCGAGATAGAGCAGCTCAAAGTCACCGGAAGGAAAAAAATTGTTTTTTTCGCACTCCTCGAGGCTCTATATCGGAAACCAAAACAGCTATAGAATTCTAGTGCGCCATTCGGTTTCTCTCGCCATTCTACGTACCTCTGAATTTTTTCAGATTTTTAGCTACACTTTCATTTTCTCGGGCAGTCTTACGGTGTTTTTTTTTTTGAGGTTAGGAAAAATACAAGAGCCAATCGGATTCGTGTTCAGCAGGTCAAAATGCATGGGAATACATAGGTCTACCTTCCCGTACTTGACTTTTTTTTGTGTGTACCTGTGCTATTAATTGCTTTAAAATTAACACTTAAGGAAATAAATAATAACAGGTATATCTTCTATATAACAGTAATATGTTTCGTTCGTTGTACTTATACTACTGTATTATTATAACTAGTTTTATTGCATTACATAAAAGTTCATATTTTTTTATTTTATTATATTTTTTTTACCTTATCAAATACAACGATGTTCCAAAAATTATCCATCAAACACACTGAAAAAACGCATTGAAAAAAATCATGTTTAAAACAATTGTTTTAAACGTGTTTAAAACAGGTTAGTGTGTTTTAAACACTTAAAAAACATTTGTTTAAAACATTTTGTTTTAAAACTGCCAACCCTGAACCGTATTTGATTTTAGTCAGAGCCGTCCGATTGTAGGAGAAGGGTCGATTTTCAAAAAACAGTATTAGCGATTCCGTTAGAAACAACTTGTAGGATATTCTTAGTCGACGCCTTTAGAAACCCCTTTGTACATTACATCATAGTGGGTTTAAAGGTGTTTAAGATAGAGATCGTCAAAAAAACAATTTTTTCAACCAAATATTATTTTTATCTGTAAAACGGATTCTCAAATGAAAAAATGTATTGAGCTAGTTTGAATCGATTTTGGAAAAAATTTAAAAAATTAATTGACACATGCAGTGATTACATTAGATCTTTATTGAAGATTATTTGTTAGAAAAATGGTAGGTATGTACGAAGTAAAATTTTTGCGTTATTAAATAAATAGTTATTTTATTGTGAACACAATTCAAATTATTCTGAACATAAAATTAACAATACATTTTCTCTTAATTTGAGAACACTTTTACAAATAAAAATTATTTTTGATTGAAAAAACTGTTTTTTGGACGGCGCCTATTTCAAACACCTCTGAACCCACAATGACGTAATCTTGTACAAAGAGGTTTCTAAAGGTGCTGATTAAAAATATTGTTACGTAGTAATTGAGAGTTATTTTAAACACCCTGTGCATCATTTTTTAGTAAAGGATATGATTTATTACGTCAGATTGATTAACTTATTTTATCTTTGAAACGAAGCACGTTTCACTTTATATCGAAGAAGGCGAGAACCAAGCAAGTTTCCTGAGCTATATTGTACCTAGGCCAGTGATACTGAATCGCGAAACGAGTAACGATGCCGGTGAAGAGTAAAAAAATCATTTGGGTTTTGAGTTCTAGAAGGGTAACTTCGAGTACGAGTGCTGCGTGACCAACTGGTCCCCTGGGAGGTGACTCCCCAGGGGTGTCTGAAATGTAATGATGTTTAAAATGTAGGTACACTTTTTTTATATTTATTTTTATTAATAAACTTGTATCTTGTTTTCTACCTTTAGGTTTTATTTAACAAAGTATTCATTCAATAATTAAATTAAACTCACCTGTATTCCAATCGAGTTAAAGTGACTTTAGTCATTGGTGTCTCTGGTATGGCCCCGAGCAACAGGGTAATATGGGAGGTACCTGTGGATCTAGCGGTTTTGGTAAGTAAATAAGCCAAACAACCTCATTTGATGCGTGACACATGGTGGAGGCATATAGGATGGGAAGTGTAGGTGTCTGTGAGATGCTTCTTTTAAGTTTCCATCTCTCATTATTTGGTTTATTCCTCTTCTGAGTCTTCTGTTTATTCTGTTTCTGAATCTAGTAGTGTGCATCTCCTCCTGCCCGCTTGCATCTAGATATGGTTTGATTCTTCCTAGACACTCATGTTCTCGTTTCTGCGTCCACTCCGCGTGCTTGCCAAGACATATATTAGTTCGCTGTAAAAAGCTTCCATTTACTAACCATCCCACAGGTAAATAGCCATTTACAGTGGAAGTGCAAGGAAGAGCACCGAGAGAACCTTTGAGCCACCCGGTATACTGATCTGCTAAGGTGAAGTAAAATAAAAAGTAAAACCTACAAAAAGTAAAATGAAGATCTAGGAAAACATTTGGGACGCTCTGTATATCAAGCAAACCTCAACTACTTTGACCTGACAAATATTTTTGTATTCGCCAACAAGCCCAATATATGGACCATGTGAATGCTGCCAGTCGAAACCTTCCCGTTCTGGAACCTGTCCCATGTTCAGTATATTTTCAATTTTAAGAAATTTAATTAATTTTAACAACCGATAAGGATTCATAAATTGATACTACTAATAGAACTCATCTCTTTCGTCCGTGTGTATCTATTGACAACTTGTCTCTCTGTTCTGTAGGATTTCTACACTCCACTTTCCAAAAACAATTCTAGATTTATTACTCTTACGTCACAATATGTCTATATTGCTTCATAAACACATGTCGCTTACTTGTCACTAAACTACTAGCATTCAGCCATCTTTATCAATAACCAACCACTTGAAATTCCGTCGACGGCCAAACTAAGGCACTGCACTTTCATTTGCTTACTTTATTTAATTATGACACTTCACTTTACACAGAATTGTTTGATCTAACGATGACTTAAATTTTATCGGGTTTAACGGAGTTCTAATCGATTCTTTTTGCGTTTTCTTCGGGAGCATCCCACGGCACATCCACCCTCGGCGTCACCCCGTCAATCAAGAATACCTTGCTAGTTTTTATTTACAAAAATCGCTAATACTTTTTTTTTGAAAACCGACACCATTTTTCCGTCCTAGAATAGGACGCCTTTAATTAAAACCAAATGTGGTTACGTTTCAGGACTCAGTTTATAGGTATATATCCACCACCAAAGTTTAAAATATTCGGATATCAGACGAGCGAGATATGAGAGTGTCTTCATCTTAAGTGAGTCACACTGTATATGAGAAAATAAAAAATAGATGATCTTGACCAACGGAATAATTGAAATTACCACCATGTTTAAAACTCTGAAACTTGTTTTTGCTTGTTTATTTTCGACATATTTATCAGTTGCGGGAATTTTCAAAGGACCCCGCACAGAACATATGGAAATTCGCCCCCGGTTAAAGTGTTTGATACTCGGGGATATTATCCAAATATCGATGTTGATCAAAAGTCTCTATGGGCTCAAGGTCGGAAATTGGACGGTTTTCCAGATATCGGGGGTGTAAAGGGGGATGCTCATTTCTTGTGGGAAGTGGCCCCCGCTCCAGTAAAATTCACTGGAATCGATATATGTCATTCCTCTCGACCTCCTGATCAAAAATTCTCAGGGGCACAAGTATGGAAAATAAACAGTTTTCTAGATATGGGAGGTGCAAAGGGGGGTGCTCATTTTCTATAGGAAGTGACCGCCAGTGAATTTCACTGGAATCGACATATGTTGTTATTCTCGACCTCCTGATCGAAAGTTCTCATAGACACAAGGTCGGTAAATGCACAATTTTTTCGATATCGGGGGTTCAAAGTCGACTTTTCAACCCCCGTTATCTGGAAAACTGTGCATGTACCGGCCTTGTGCCCATGAGAAATTTTGATCAGGAGGTCGAGAGGAACAACATATGTCGATTCCAGTGAATTTCACTGGGGGTCACTTCCTATAAAGGAAATGAGCGCCCCGCTCTGCACCCCCCATATCTAGAAAACTGTCCATTTTTCAAACTTGTGCCCCTGAGAATTTTTATCAGGTCAAGAGGAATAACATATGTCGATTCCAGCGAATTTTACTGGAGCGGGGGCCACTTCCTACAAGAAATGAGCATCCCCCTTTACACCCCCGATCTCTGGAAAACCGTCCAATTTCCGACCTTGAGCCCATAGAGACTTTTGATCAACATCGATATTTGGATAATATCCCCGAGTATCAAACACTTTAACCGGGGGCGAATTTCCATATGTTCCGTGCGGGGTCCTTTCTAAGTTTCTAATAAAATACTTTATTTAAATACAATTAATTTGTACAATTTATAAAAATAAACAAAAGTGAGATAAAACGTGATATAAATTAACGAGAAACAATATAAAAAATTCACTAACACTATTTTACAAAAGTGTGTTATGCAAATGAATAGTTTGAATAATCGCTCGCGGTAAAGTAAAGAAAAAAAGTTTAATCTTTATGAAAAATTAAAACCTCATTATTAAACAAAGGACATAAGAATATTAATTATGTAACAGTTTTATGGCACGATTCGGTGTCATAATCATAACATATAAATTACCATTATAGCATATTTTCGATGGACTGACTGTACAATGATTGGAACTAAATTGTTTTTATAGGACGAAGAAGGTCAAGGTGGAATTCTAGAATTCCGTCTTCTAAATGCTTTACACGTATAATATTCTTTTGTAACTGAGGAAATCTAAACAGAATACGAGACTTCGTATTAGGAATAAGAAATGAAATCGCCTCTTCTGTTGTATAATTCACAATAAATTAGTTTGTCCACGACTATGCATTATTCCCTGCAGTGAATAATGATTTCATTATTCACTAGTGAATAATGAGGAATCGGTTTTTTATAAGAAATCACGTTAGTGACTTTTTACTAAAAATTTAAAATGTCAAAATTGCAGCAATCAAAAGACAAGTATTGCTTCTCTAAGTTTTCTTGGAAGCACTCAAATGGTACGTACCGAAGAGGTACTCTAATGAACACTCAAAAACTACATTAGTAAGTCTTTTTCAAGGCATCATTTATTAACAACATGCAGCAATCACCAACATTGTTTTTGAAGCCATTTACGTACGTGCCTACAAACTATTATTTTATTAATAAGCCATGTCAATGTGTCAAAGCGTAATTTTGTTATTAATTTCTAACGTCAAAATCTGTGCGATTTAAACGTCAACGTTATTTATAATAATTTCACATATTACTCAAAGAGAGTAACATAATTAAATAAATGGATACTGACAGTGAAAACGAGATTTCTTTGACACCGCCGGAGGTAAAGGAAGCTGCAGAAATCACCTCATTAAATTTGTTGCCTGAAAATTCGAGAAAATTATATATGATTATTGATGGCGTATATGAATCTTTCTTAAATTGGAGAAAGAAATGAAAATGAATTAAATAAATATTAAATATGTAATAGTCGTCGTAGACAAAGCAAGGTATTCCACTCGCATATAATAGCTACTATTCACGACACTTGCCTGCGGCTCGTGTCTTAAACTTCACCCCCATGAATAATAGCCGTCATTATATGCTCGTCGAATAATATACTATTTTTGGGTAATATTAAACTGTCAAATAAAAAAATCCATTTTGCTTAGTAAAAGAATTGTGAGAGCAGTATTTAACGAAATATTGCAGAATAAACAAATATAAATCATCAGTAAAATAATATCGTTCTATCAAAAATCATCTTGTCATATCAATTCATACAAGAAACGAACTGGAAGAAGTTCGTAAAACCAGAATAAGTAAGAATAGAAGAAGATACAATGAAGTTGGTTTGAAGTCGTATAGATTAAGAAACGCTCCAAAACTCAGAGACTTTATCTTATAGCGCGATCAGCCCTTGCTCAAGAACTCCAAAATTGGAATGATGATCAGTGGGATCAAGTTTTGTTCACAGAGCCATTTCTATTAAATTCGATTGATAGTAGTGAAATAATGTATCGAAGTCCAGGGGAACACAATGAACAATTCAATTTTGCTCCTACTGTGTCTTTTATTGAAGGCTCAATTATGGTGTGGGGTGGCATATGTTTAAAAGCACACACGGAGTTGTTAGTGATTGATGGAGGCACTTTCACTGCAGATAGGTAGATACATAAGGAATGTTCTGCAAGATAGTGTGGTCCTTTTCAACCCACATAATGGAGAAAATTTCCTCATTCTCCCGCACACCGCTAGTTGTATTACAACGAATGGAAATACCGACAATGGCTTGGCTTGCATGTTTCCCGGACTTGAACACAATTGAACGTGTATGGGACATGCCACGTAGACGTCTTAGGTATGCTGTCCAATACCTAGAAGAATCAAGAACTGCTCTAATTGAAATACGGGAGAATTTGCCTCAAGAAACGGCCGATAACGTAATCATAAATGTGGGATGAAGGATGACTACAAAACAAACTGCAACTACCTAGCAATTATTTATTTATTTATTTATATACACGAGCCCAACAAAATTTTCATTCCATTTACAGGGCCGGAGACTTACAGATAGATAGATGATAAACATGTTATAGAGTAAAAATTAATAGAATATAATATGTGTTACACACATAACACAAGTTGCCATAAACTGCTACGCGAATTCCTACTATTGTAATTATTAAGAATGTCTACGACGAATCTGGGTGGATATATAAACATATACCATACATAGACACATATAATGAAGAAGATTTAAAAGGGAACGTAAAAAAGAACTGTTAAAACTAAGAGAAACTTGACTTAATGTGACTTAATCTGGTGTTAAATATATCGATATCATTTTCGATAACTTCTTAGTTAAGGCAGATAAAATATAGAGGGGAAAAGGTTAAAACATTTTGTGTGAGTGTTAGGGAAGTAAGATAATGATGTAGATCTGGTTAACCTGGTAGGTGCTCTAAAGCTGATTTGTTCTAGTAATTACGGATAATCAATCATGTTCTTTAAAAGTTTGTATAAAAATATTACGCTTTGCACCTCTCTCTCCGCTGCTTCATAGAGTTGTACGTAAAATAATTCAATGGCAATGAGTGATCACATGATATTGATGTTTCTTATGGGGATTCTATATCATGCTCGCGTATTCTAGTCTGGCTCACACCAAGGTGTTATGTAAGGTTTTATCGTACCTGTATTTTGAATGTCGCCAGTATTTCTTATGAGAAAATCTAGCATTTTGAAAGATAATGTCACTATGTTACTTGTGTGTTCTTTAAAGGAAAAATGCGTGTCAAATGTATAGCTGAGGTGGATGGCGATATCGTTAATGAAAATAATAAACAATAATAGGCTTAATGCTGACCCTTGTAAGGCTTATTGGGACATAAACTCGATAGACCTGTGACCCTGGTATTCTATTAAGAAGATAGGACTTAAAAAAGTATTAAATTAGGGTTAAGTCCAAAAAGTCATGGAGAAGTCCACATAGATGACATCGACTTGTCCACCTTTGTCTATAACTTCAGCAAAATATTGTGTTAAATAGGTTTGTTGTTGTTGATCGTTAGTAGACAAAGCCATGTTGGTTACTGCATATACTTTGGTGACCTTGAGGATAAAGTGTGTCGTGTTGATTTCAAAAACCTTGACAATATTGTTCGTGATTGTATATCTGATTTGCTATCTTTCTTGTGAATTGGACAGATTTTGGAGGTTTTCCATTTATCACCTTTGCAAGGACAGGTTAAAAATATGCGCAGCTAATATACCTCGGCGTCTTTTAACAGCAAAGCTGGTAAGCCATCGGATTCGGCCGTAAATTTTGGTTCAATTTTTTTGGAGGCATTAACGCCATCCATTTCAGTTATCTCTGGGGTTGTTATATTGATATTATTACTAGTGTTCGCAGATAAATCTATATTGCGACTTGAGGGGATGTACGCTGAACTAAAGAAATCGGCAAAGGAATTAGCGATATCTTCAGGATTATCTAAGAAATTGTCATTGTTAGTGAAGGCATTCGGAATTGACCTGGAATCTTTTTTACTGTTGACATATGACCAGAAACTGTTTGGGTTAGAGGATAGATTGATTTCAGTTTTTTGGAAGTAATTCTTTATTAGTTAACTTTTTTTTTAGGAAATTTAGTAGAAATAGAATGTAAAACATAATGCATGCCAATTATTCTCTTTTCATTCTTTGCCGGTTTAAATATTATAATCTATTCATTGGCCATCCTGCATTTTTATCATAATATGCAGTTAGGAGTTGCATTCGTTGAAAAGCTGTATATATTGAAGAGACGTTTCCAAATAAGGTCATAAGTATGTTAAAAATTCAATTATTTCTTGTCATATTGAGAACTCCAAATAACGTGGATTGAAAAATGCATGTGTGTATGTCTTATTAAGTAAGGACAGATAGATATTCAGTACATAAACTGTCAAAAAACTACAGTGATAGGTTTTAGCAGTTTCTAGAACTCGTTGTCAAAACATTAATCGCGAAATCTTTTATTTTCGACATGAATAATGCATTTGTACAATCACGAGACTGGTAGTTGCAATATACGTTTCAGTTTACAAGAACAGTTAGTTCTATTGCATTTTTCGTCGGTGATTAAACGACAGCTGCATTCGACGTTCAGCTTTCTGACGATATAAATAAAGAAATTTTAATTACTGTCTTCGAATGATGCGAATTAATAATAATTTGAATACGCTAATTCCGAGATAGATTCCTAAATTAATGTGCAATTTCGCTTAATTAGTGTTAAACACAACATGCCTGGGAAAACACGAATATATAATTGACTGTATTTTTATTAGCAAAAAGTCATCGTGCGACATTCCATTCCCGAGAAATATTAATTAAAATTTTGTCGTACACGGCACGGCGGTGATCGAGTAGCAAAATGTGGACCTTATGAATGAAATAGTTAAAATTGTGTAGATGTAACGGAGAGAGTGATGGCCAGTCACTAAATATCCGCAAGCTTTGATAAATTACTGTCGCCTCTGAATATCCAGAAGTCAGTTTATTACATTTTTAATATAGAGAAACAACTGTGCAATGCCTAAATTATTTCTGCATTGCTTGTGGTAAGTTGCTACTCTCAAGTATTTTTATGCTTAAAACTAGAAAAGCCAGCCAAATGCAAGTCGCACTTGCACCATTGGTGTTCTTTACCATAAATTATTTTTAAATATAGTTTTGATAAATTTATACATATTATGCCACAAAACAAAATTCGTCGTCGAGCTTTCTTTTATGTACCAAAAAAACTATCTAACTTAGTGCAATCCTGATCATTTTCGTTCCGTCTATAGTATATATGATCTCAACTGGGACAGCATAAAAAGGAAAACTCGGAGTAAAGTCGGCATCTCCTTTATGTGTCATAAGCGGCGGCGGTAGAAATGTAAAAATGCTTTAAATACCAAATAATTATTTTTTAATTGTTAAAGAAAGGGATTTCTATAATACCTTTATTCAGTAGAAGTGGTTAATGAAAAGATATGTTTATCACATTTGATAACTCACATAAAGGATATATTAAGTCTACGTCTATTGTGTAGTGATCTACCTCTCGTTTTATCTTCTAGCGGCAAAGTTATGTAATCTTAGGCGGGAGATGTATGGATGGTATATAATCCTTCCGAAGGGGTGTAAAGCAGCGATTGTTTTGTTTATTAAATATTAGGCTACAATACTATGAACTTTGCAGTATCATGATGTTAGGAAGGTAGAAAATTTCTACTATTCTATAAAGGAAAGACTCGGCAAAATTTTAAATGAGAAACTTGTTTCCTGGCATCGGTAATTGGTCTCAGTAGCGGAAATAGGTCGACGTTAAATAAACAAATTTCAAAAAAGCTTTGTCTATGAACTTTAAATAAACAATATATCATTCGTCACTATCCGACTTTTCAGAACTTGAATCGATATTTAGATTAATAATAATAGGATTAATAGGTGGTAATATAGAATATTCATTTTCCTTTTTTATCACATGAAACGCTTCCTCCATATATCGCTTTTGCCTATTTCGTCTTCTATTATCTTTATATTCTTTAGGACAGACTCACTTAATTGTGGGAATTGATTATATTGACGTAGTCTTGTTTTTACATCAGCCCACACCATTTCAATGGGGTTGAAAACGCAATCAGTTCTAATAAAGTCTTTTTTGTGTTTTCTTCTGGTATTTCCAAGCCTTTACCTTTCATAAATTCAATGATATCGCCTTTTCTTGTGTTGGTGTTCGGAATTTTTGTGTGTTGCGGCGAATGGTATGACGCATTGTTCATAACAATTACAGAATTTGGTGGGATATTTTTTGGTAACAGCTGTTCCTTTGCCCACTTCTCAAATAATTCGACTGTCGTATCCTCGTGGTAGTCGGCAGAGGATTGCTTGATATTTTTAGCAGACAACAGCGCATTTGGAATCAAACCGTTTTTACTTCCAGCATGTAGAATTATAATTCTTTTTCCCCTAGAACATGGAGCACTTAAATTACACTTTTTGGTGTTATCTACTCAACCGTGTTGAACTACATCATGGGTGTCAAACCATGTTTCGTCAAGATAAGTTATGTCTCTATTTGCATCTCGGTATTCTTTTACTTTACGCAGGTACTCGTATCGATGATCAACGATGCGTGCTGATTCCATAACTACCATTCGTTTGTCCAGTATTTTGTACCTAAAACCGCAATCGCAAAGTATCTAATGATTTGTAGTTATAATCTGGATAGTCGCGTATCTTATCTCTAATCATTTCTAATGTAGACACATTCTGTTCATTGTAAAAGTTATACACAAATCGACGAATGACATCTTTGGACGCGTTATCAAGTTTTTTAAGATTTGTCCAACTCTTTTCCGTTTAATAGATTGATCAACTACATCCCCGGCTCTAATAACCCTATAAATTGTAGTACGGCAAAATTTGGTTAATTCAAAAATCCTCTTCACAATTTGATCATATGAAGAATCAAAGAAAGTTTTTAACAATTATCGTAGACATCTTTTAATCAGAAATGAGATACTCAAATATCAAAAAAAAAAAAATTGTATGTATGTCCGTGTAAACTCCTGTTAGGCTTAAAATTTTTAGTTCAGATTTAGTACACAAGTAAGAAAGCATGATATCGTTGATATAACTCCCTTATGGAAATTGGGGCATATCCGTTATACAAGATGAATGCCAGTAACATATAAATTGTCATGTTTTATACAGTGTGTCCCGTCTCAAGTGGACACACCTTGATATTTCTGTTATTATTCGGCAGATCGATTTCAAATTTTTCTCTGTAATGAAACTCTTCAAGGCGCACCTTTTTATGAATTTCAATATATTTTCAATTGTCACACCAACCCACTGCGTTTACTCAAAATGTGATTTTTATATATTTTTCATAGCGTTAGAGATACAGCAAAAAAATATTAAGAAAAGTTGTTCACAATAAAAAAATAACCCTAGATACTGGGTTTCATCAATATATGCGTATTTTGATATTTTTCATAAAATTTGCAATTATTCAGAAATTTAAAGCAATTGCCGTGGAAACGGTAGCAAAAAATACACAAATCAGTTTATTGTGTAAGAAATCTAATAACCATAAATGCAACAATATTAACACAGTATTTAAGTACTTAAATGTAGTCTTTTTCAACTAAACCACCATCAATAGTAATATATTTTTCAATGCGTTTTTTATTATTCCTTGCTACTCGTCGTAGTTCTTGAATTTTAATTTCTTGACAAGCTTGCTTGATTCTATCACAAAGCTCTTGCCTACTTCGGGGCCTCGTTTTGTAAACTTTATTTTTTATGCTGCCCCAAAAATAAAAGTCAAGCGGGGTAATATCAGGAGATCTAGGAGGCCACTCGATTAAAGGACTGTTTCGCCCTATCCATTTTTGAGGAAAGTTAACATTCAACCATTGTCGGACAATTATCGAGTTGTGAATCGATGCTCCATCCAGATGAAAAAACATATCCCTTCGCAATGCCAGTGGAAAATCATCAATTACCTCCATTAATTCATTGTTCAAAAAGTGTAGCAGTCTTATAGAATTTAAAGTTTCAAAGGAAAAGAAAGGGCCTATTATTCTTTCTCCTAAAATACCGCACCACACGTTCACTTTACCAGAATACTGTCGCTTATAATTGATTACCCAATGTGGGTTTTCTGTTGCCCAATACCTACAGTTTTTCGACGATACTACACCATTAGTGTGAATGTCGCTTCATCAGTAAACATATTTTTTTCCAAAAAATGTCGATCATTAAGATAATTGCCTTGAACCCAGAAACAGACGAAACAGTATTCAAGCCGTTTGTTATCATCACCTTCCTCCAAGGTGTGTAGAAATTTGGGTTTAAATGACTTCAATTTGTATCGACGAAGGCATCTCCAAATTTTGTTGCGAGTTAAATTCAAGTTTAATGTCATATCTCATATGCTACTACGAGGAGTGTCATTCAAAGCGTCTAAAATTACCTAGTCTACATACTGCCTTTTAGTTTTTATTACACTGCCAGTTTGGTTGAAAGGTCTATTAATTTTAGCAACAACTGAGTAACTAATTTGACGTGATGGATGTCTTACATTAAATTTTCGAGCTACTGCTCTGGTAGAACGGTTATTTTCGCCAGTAAGTCTAATTATCTCAACTTTTTCATTGTCACTCAACCACTGTTCAGCCGTGGTTCAAGAGAAAAATTTAAAAAAACACAGGTACACGTTTGACGTTTTTTATGACACTTGCCGTATTTTCTTGTTTCCACGGCAATCTTTGCTAATATTAAGAATTAAATTTCTGAATAATTGCAAATTTGATAAAAAATATAAAAATACGCATATTTTGATCAAACTGCCTAGGGTTATTTTTTGATTGTGAACAACTTTTCTTAATAATTTTTTGCTGTATCTCTAACGCTAAGAAAAATATAGAAAAATCACATTTTTGAGTGAACCCAGTGGGTTGGTGTGACAATTGAAAATATATTGAAAATCATAAAAGGATGCGCCTTGAAGAGTTTCATAACAAAGAAAAATTTGAAATCCGTCTGCCGAATAATGACAGAAATATCAAGGTGTGTCCACTTGAGACGGGACACACTGTATAAGCTTTCTTTTATTGCAATTTTATAGTAAAATATTACTAAGGTTCTTAATTAAGCATACAAAAAGGAATAAGACATACAGTCTAACATGGCCGACTGTAGAAAATGTAAAAAGTATCAGTAACTCTGTACTTAGGCGCACTGACAGCGCAAGCAAAATGTTAACCAAAAAGATATTCGCAGTTTGTCATGCCTTGCTACAACTTGTAGTCGATTATAACAGACATTTTAAAAACAATTGGGATGAATGAATGAGATTGCAAATAAAGATTCACACAACACACGCAAAATATTAATTCACAGGACGCAATGGAAACTTATGACTGACGACAAGGAATAAGCAGACCGCTTTAATGAATCAGGAAATGGCACAAAAAATTGTACCAAGTAAAGAACATAACTTAAAAAAGCGAATTGGGAGAATAATTATTTTTAAGACCAGTTTACTGAGCAAGATATAATCTTTGATATATCTAGACTGAAAGATAACTCATCCCCTGGTTCAGTTGGTATGACAGTCCAAGTTTGTGCATTTGTAGGTAGTAGAACTGTTACGGCACAACAAATTTAACGCTTACCTTTAAACTTTCCAAGGACTGGAAAGTATCACCAGTAATTCCCGTTTATAAGACAGGAGATTGCGTAAATTTGATTAATTATAGACCTGAATCCCTTATCAACAACTTTGGTAAAATATTTAAGAAATGCTTAAAATAAAGATTAACAGAATTTTTAGATATTCATAACATACTTTATGCGAAACAATTTGCATTCCGATTAAACAAACGTACATGAGATGCAGTTTTTGAACTTAAAAATGTTATAATGAATAACTTAAATAAAAACTAAAATCTCTTGTATTTTTAGACACCATTTAACACAGTAAGTCATAAAATCTTATTAGTCAGACTTGCGATTTTGAGTAACGGGTGGTGTGGAGCTGTGAATAAATTATTGCAGTAGTAAATTGAAACAGTGATAATTGGTGAATTATTGAGTGAATTTCGAGTAATCTTCGTAAAGATGCCGCAGGGTACTCTTCTGGGACTTGTCTTCTTCCTTGTGCACATTAGTCTCTTATGCTGATGACACAGCTATATTATTCATTGGTGTGAACTGGTCGAATGTATACAGGAAGACAGAGGTAGAACTTTTCAAAGTACAAACACAACTAAAATCCAGCATCTCGAGTCTTATATAACGAAAACTACGTAACATTATCCATCCCAACTGCTTGCTGATCAACCTGATATGGATGCATCAAAATGGCTGCTTGACAGATGGATCAATAAACTGCTCATGGAATAACAAGGTATTAAAATATTTAAATGCAATAATTGATCATAGTCTTAGAGGAATCGACCACTGTCATTGTGTAAGAAAACAAATTGTAATTGTTTACAACTTTTGGACAGTGAACTACTTAAAATCTTGTATAATGCTTTGGTCGAGTCTATTTTATGGTACTGCATTATTGTCTAGGGTGGAATATACAGTAATGCTCAACTTAATCTTTCCATGTGCCACAATGCTTTATTAAAGTTTATTTAAAAAATAATAAAGTACATATTTCATAAGAATAGATAAACTTTAAATTAGGAACTTACTAATTTGCACTATAAGTTTTGATTTGCTTGTGACTAGCTTAGATACCCTACTTGGCGATTATATAATTCATCAGGATGATACAGCTTTGGTCGTTTCAAGAAGTGTAAAATGGTAAAAACCACCATTTATCATACGAGCGACCCCCATGAAGATGCCGCAAAGTCCTTTTTTAAAGAAATTTTGCTTTAGAAATCGAAAATTGCCCATTTTGTATGATGAAAGCTGGAGTCGGCCGACATTGACTTTACTCCACCAAGCACGGGTCTGTGGAATAATTTGTAAAAGCCTTGGCTTTGGCGTTTTCTACTTATTATGTAAAATTTCGCCGAATTCTCGAACAAATATTTTTTGCGGATTTTTGACGAAAGACGGTGCCCCATTTTTACATATTTTGCGTTAGAGAAAATTTTGAAATTGTCAATTGTTTAGTGCAATTTCGACAAAAAGTGTTTTTTCTGGATTCTCAAAATATATTTTTTTTACTACTAACCTGAAAAATCACCATTATATACTCCATTCTTCTAATGAGAAGTAGTATTTCTCTTCCTAGGTAAAAAAATATGATAAAAAACCACCTAGGTAAATAATGGAAAATGTTCTATATTTTTAATAAAATGAATAGAAACTTGTTGATTTACTAAATCTCTGTCACTAAAATTTTCACCCATTTTACAATTTTATTCACACGTTTTACGTAGAACTTTTAGATAGCGTCAATTTTCTGGAAAATGACATTTAAAAGTATATTCCATTGGTTTCATTTTATCAGTTTGACAACTAAACTCCCAGACTACTTGATATTTCGATACATTTCAAAATAAGTGGGAAATGACTAATATCAAAATATAATCATATCAAATATGGTAATAGGCCTTACATTTGTATGCCTTTGTGATTGGATGAGGTTTGTGGGCCCTCCAGACTGTGTCAAAATCAGGTGACCGAGAATGGTCAATATATCAATGTTAGTAGTAAAAAAATTCTATATATACTGTTTGTGAAGGCCATTATAGGATATAAAAGTGCTCGCTAAATAATAGCTCACTTCGCAACCTAGGTATACAGAGTGGGGAAATAGTGCGTCGGGCCTCGATATCTCGAGTTCTACGATAGCTAGAAATTTTTTAAAGGATTTTGCAAACAGCAGAAAAAATAACTAGCTATAACTAAAAGAAAAACTATGTGTAAAAATATTTATGAAATCTTTGCACTCTTTCGATAACCTGAATTCGGGTTATGCTAGCAAATTAAAATCCTAAAATGAATTTGTCTAATTTCTTATTTGACAATTCTCATTCTAACACTAGCATCCACACAGGTCCCTACGGCCATGCAGATTAAACTAGTATCTACATAACCCCCTACGATCATGAAGATTCAGTTAAAAATGATGAAATTCATTACATTCAAGTGGCTGGGAGATATTCAATGCTAATAAAGGAATGAATACAGCCTAGAAAGAGGCTTCAAAAAATGTATTGATATACATAGCATTCCATTTAAAAAGAAGGCACTTGGTCCTTTAATTTCGTCTTGGCTCGCCCTGTATATTCGAAAATAGTTTCCAGTTATAGACTTTTTTATCTAGTTTACTTGCAATATTTTTTTTAAATTTTTAGCTATCTTAGAACTCGAGATATCGAGGTCTGACGCAATATTGCCCCACCCTGTATAGTATAAGTACTATTTTTAACGACATCTACATTTTATTAAACTAAGTTATAAACTTATTGTGACGCATTTTTAAAATAAAAATTGTTTAATGTATAGGGATTGGCGAGTTGTAGGAATGTGCCTTCTGGCAGCAACCGTCACTGAATGCACACAACTCAAGCTAATATTTGACTGTCAAATAGATTTTGTGATTAATATATGAGCAGCAATTCAATTTTTCATGTATAATCTGAAATTTAATTTACGTTCTGGTTGCAGTTCGTTGTGGGCAGCTAGCCCACAGGTAAGTACATCTATCATTCAGGTGGTTCCTCGAGGGATTCAACCTGGGCTTTTGACGTCAGAGCTCGTCTCAATTGGATCAATTCTTGAACCATTTTCACAGAAATTGCACTTCTTTTGTAAGTCCCAACTGCTTGGATGCTTGTAAAAATACATTTTATATATTTTTAACGGAGCGGTTAGCGGCACTTCCGTTTGCTTGCCAACATTAGAATTTACATATACCTCCCATTTATTTTAACACTGTATATGCTCTACATTGTTAAAATTTTCTTAACACACAATATACCTCAGTAGAAAATGGCATAGATCAGATGATAATGAGGTTTAATATAATATCAGTTACAACTGTATTATTATACAGGGTGTCTGGTTATATGTGCAAACATTTTTTACAATATGTAGGCTCAAGAGATGAAAACAAATTATAATTTTCTTTCAACTAAAACCTATTTTCGTATTTCATATTAATTAAAATTGGACTGTTTCTTCACAGATAGTACAACTATAAACAGAAGACGATATTGCGTTCACTTGTAGTCGATTTTGCACCCCCGATATCTGGAAAACTGCCCATTTTCCGACCTTGTACCCATGAGAGTTTTGAATCAGGAAGAAATTATCTACAATATATTGCGATTTTAGACGATTTAGCAGGGAGGCATTTTCTATAAGAATAATGCGGGGTCCTTTAGCTTAAAACTAGACAAATCAAATACATTCACAACATTGTATACTTGATAAATGGCGGCACAGCTACAACTAAGTAGCGCGAGATTGAAAAACACATAAAATGTGTCTTTGAACTGTCAACGCCGACAACAATAGCCATTTTGTGAAAAACAGTGGCAACGTTCAAATAGGTCGGGCGGCACTTATCTAGCGTTTTTTTTTATGTCCTTTGTTTCTTACTAATAAGATGTAGATCGCAAATGGGCCTTGAAATTGCTTTAGTTTGTAATACGTTGGTCGATATTATAAGTATTACTATCGGGCCCAAAAATCTTCTTTTAGATAGTATTTAATTTAAGGTGAAGCGTAGAGCAAAAACTTATGACTTATTGACTTGTTTTCGGTCAATTTTATTACATTGATGTGAAATATCTGTACGTATACTCTAGACACCCAGTATAACTACATATTTATGTATTAAGTTCAAGACAGTCTTGTATTGAACCCGTTAAAATATATTAAAATATTAAAGTCCAGTGACATCAAATACGTTGCAGGATAAAAATATACCTACACTGTAAAAGGCTTGTGTCGATAAGAATTTCTTTATATACTTTTCAAAAGAACAAGTCTCAACCAGTAAGGTCTCACAATAATTAGAGCCAATTCTACTAAAGATGAGATGTTAATCTAAATATAATGTGTAATGTGCACCATACTGTTCTTGTTACTTTTTACATACGGGAGATAAACTTTTAAACATTAATATATTTAAAATTAAATAATTGAAGATGAACAAATGCCCTCGTAACATAAACTTGATAACCCATATTCATTAAAATAAGGATTATGTAGTCTAAAAGTTCTACATGCACCTCAACTTGTCAGACCATAAGATACTAGAGACAGTATCAAACTATAATAAGCTGGTATCAGAACCTTCCTTGGAACCAATTTCAGAAGACTTCTTACCACAAATATTTTTGTGGACAATTTTTAGACATTTTCAATATTCTGGCCCCAGTTCAATTTAGTGTCTAACATAACACCTAAAAACTCCACATTATCAGGATTATTAAAATCAAATGTTGATCTGTGCGAAAAGAGCACGTTGAAAGCTCTAGTATGGTTAAGTTTAGCCTACTTATAACAAGCTTGTTCTGGGCAGCAGACTGTATCTCACACGAGCTCCCTGACCTTACCCACGTCTTTGTGGCTTGTTATCAGTTGGGTGTCATCAATAAAAGTTTGGCATTAGGTTCACTCTCTTTGATATCATTCACATAGATTAAGAAAAGATTAGGCCCCTGGAACGATCCTTGAGGTACGTCATATTTAATATAGCATTCGCTAGAAACGTTTCCATCCTTAAATGTATATTGTTCTCAGTTGAAGAGATACGAGAATTTTTATTGACAACTGATGTTATTGAATTTATAATGCTTAAAGATGAACAATTCAGCTGATTTTTTTCCATAAGTATTATGTGCAGAGCTTCTCCAAGCATGATTTTAATTGATACTATCAGTTAGTTTCATTTAACGACTGCATGTTGTAATATTACGAAGGTACAAGAAAAAATACTCCGCAATAATACTAATGATAATAATTTATCGTTATAAGTATTTATCTATGGTATAATTTACGATTAAAACGTTTGCATTATTTATAATTATATATTTTTAATAGCTTCCTAGACAGTAATGTTGATTTCCGATGTTACTTTGAGGAACAAGTCCTTGACTCCTAGCATTTTTATATCGTCTGTTAAAGATTTTTATATTCATTATCTGCGTACGTCTTTTGCATTAGTGTTTGCTGCTTGGCTACAGCAACGCCCTATTATAACAGTTGTTATCCTACTACTGCATTTGAAATTCATACACAGATTTTTTCTCATAAATTCCTCTAGTCACATACACAAGTTCGAGCGTAAGCTAAAAACATCAAAGTTTAATTACAATTTATGAAATGAATGTTGCACTAGATTTTCGACAATACATTTTTACAAACTTGCAAGTCAATTTTGAACTACTTCTATTGCATTTATTGCCTTGAAATTTTACATGCATATGTGGTACCAGTGACAATACAACTTTTTAGAATTTTGCAGTGTGAATCACTAGTACGCGAATGATCAACAGCTCCTCGGCCGTTTGAAATTAGGAAAAATGCCTCAGATAACAATTATTACACACGGTAACTACGTTAGCTTCATCGAGAGATGATTAATAATGTTTTAAATCATCTCTAGATGATGCAAACGTGGTTAGCGAAACGCGCGTCGAGTGTTAATATTCAAATGTTAACGTCATCAGGAGAAGTCTAAAAATGTTTTAATCACTCTCCGATGTGCTAACTTAGTTAGCAATACGCATGTCTTGTGTTGGTATTCAAGTGTTAGCGTGATCGGAAAATGATTAAAAATGTTTTTCTAATCATATCCAGATGATGCTAACGTGGCTAGTGAAACGAGCATCGAGTGTTGTATTAAAGAACTTTCGTGGAAACTACGCCTACAGAGACAGTATACTTGATAACAGATGACATTTTTGATATCTGTTGGAAATAGATATAAAAATTGATCAATTTTTTAAACCTCGCTACCTATACAACAAATTTTTAAGAAATTCAACAGAAAATGCATTTCAAAGCTCTAAAGATAGATAAAATCAAGTTTTGCTAACAATGCTGACCCATGATAGCGTATGCCTCAATAGTTTGGTGGTCGATAGGGCTACAACAAGCGACCAAAGCCAGACTCTCTGGATTGCAAGCTTGGCAATGACTGGTGCTATGAGCACCCACCGTCAGCTGCTCTGGAAGTCCTCATGGAACTATCTCCTCTCCATATTTACCTAGAGCGAGAGGCCAGGTAGGCAACATACAGAATCCATCAAGTGGTAACTAATATGCCGCAGGCTTGCATCATGGAACACAACAGGGCCTGTTGGATGACTTAAACTGTCACAGCATCCTGGGAATGCGTTCAGATGAGATGCTTAACTTGATCAACTATGAACTGTCTTGTTGGAAGCGAAGAATGGGATTGGAACAAAACCGAGCTGCAAAGGGCAGACAGTTCTTAATTCACAGATGGCTCCGAAATTCCTGAGAGAACTGAAGCTGCTGTATATAGTCGCAAACCAAAAGTAAGCATATCTTCCAGCTTGGGTGATAATGCGACTATATTTCAGGCAGAGGTCCATGCTGTTGAGCTGTGTGTGCGGAGGCTAAAACAGACGCAGCCTAGGCATAGATCATTAAAACATTTTCAGACAGCCAAGCGGCTCTTAAAGCCCTTGGTTCCTACCGTTGTAACTCTAAAACGGTCTGTAATCTCTTACCCGACTGACTGACTGGTCTGGAAACCCCTAACCTACCCGTCTGACTGTGATCTGGATACTTGGCCACTCTGGCGTGGAAGGCAACGAAGTTGCTGATTTTTTGGCCAGAGAAGGCGCGGTAACTAAGTTTATAGAACCAGTATCGGCACTTGGCATATCTGCAAATTATGCCTATTCTGGCTTGGACTGAATTAGAAACAATCCAGCACTTGCAGGAACTACCAAGATTTACTCAAAGGAATTTATTACATACTCCTTGAAGTCAAGAACTAAAAACTATTAGAGTTACATACACTACACCTAAGAAATATAATTGGTATATAACGGGTGGCCACGAGTCAATGTACGCCCCCAATATTTTGGTTGTTTTTGCATTTAAAAATTTGGTTTTTGGTACAAACAAATTAGACAATAATAGGCTACTTTTAGACTAACAGGAATGAAAATATCACTTCCGGTTGAACCGGAAGTGACATCAACTTTTTTTTCTTAAATGGTATGACTATATTTTTTTGATAGTTTCTCATTAAGCATACATTTCTAAGTGCAATAGTTTTTTCAGATGTAAAAAATTTCAAAAATAAGCGAGATACGAAAAATGTTTTAATTTTTTGAAAATTGCCGCGTTAGACGAATGCGATGTAAGAAAATTACTAAGTAGGCTATGAAAATTATTAGTAAGGTTGTAGACTTGTCTATAAAGCAGAAAATAGTTGTTTGAATTACTGATAGGTACCAGTATCTTTAGTTTTTTCCAAAGTCGCCTGACTTAACCTCACTTGATTTTTTTATTTGGGCGCATTTGAAAAATAGAGTCTACATGACTGCTCCAACCACAAGTCAAGATCTGCAAGAAAGAAGTTCGACACGAAATTGCACAAATAACACCTCAACAATTACAGAATGTTAGACGTGCAACGATAACAATTTTGAACAATTTTTATAATGGTTTATTATAATTTAGGTTTTAAATAGTTTTGTTATTATTCATGGTTGTAACGTTATACCTATTAAAATTATTTCTTGTTTAATTTGTGTTCAAACAACTGTTTTCTTGTTTACAGACAAGTCTACAACCTTACTAATAATTTCCATAGCCTACTTAGTATTTTTTTTACATCTGATTCATCTGAAGCGGCCATTTTGAAATAATTAAATTAAATTGTTCGTATCTCACTTATTTTTTTGAAATTCTTTACATCTGAAAAAACTGTTGCACTTAGAAGTTTATACTTAATGAGAAACCATCAAAAAAATATAATCATTCCATTTAAGAAAAAAAAGTTGATGTCACTTCCGGTTCAACCGGAAGTGATATTTTCATTCCTGTTAGTCTAAAAGTAGCTTATTATTGTCTAATTTATGTGTACCAAAAACCAAATTTTTAAATACAAAAACAACCAAAATATTGGGAGCGTACATTGACTGGTGGCCACCCGGTATACCGGGCACTGCAGACTAAATCATCGCCTACACAGAACTGAACTAGTAGAAAACGCCGAATGCCGTCTGTGTCTGGAGGATGATGAAACGACAGGGTACGTTTTGTGTCCTGCTGCAGAAAGAACCAGGATCTCATTGTTTGAAAGGGCGAGTGGAGCCAGATGACCTGGACGCTTTCTCAGCCGACAAGATTATCGCCTAACCTAATCTAACAATATCTACTGCGCCGTACTGGCCCCAGAGTGACCAGCCCTTCGGAATATCCTCCGTCTTTCCAGCCGGCCCATCCAAACCTGCTTGCTAACATTATAGTTCGTCTTTTTTGTTGTGTAGCTCATAAACTGTAGCTCATAAACTGTTGGGCGTTAGAAGAAGGAACTTTAAAAGTACGATTTTTAGGTCTAAAATAGGCTTTTTGCAAATTATTAGAAGTAAAATATAATTTCTTGTTGCGTATAATTTTATCACATTTTTTCTCTTAGCACTACTTTTAACGCACAATGCAATTTGTTAAATACACAAACTTAGGGGTAATTTTCAGATATTTAAATAAATTCATGCGAGAAAAATTCAGTCCTAATTTATTTCAAATGTGTAATAATATATTCATTCTTTTCATGGCATTGGTATAGAAAATGAAAATCTGAAGTGCAATACCCATATTACAATGTAAATAAACAAAACAGACACGCGTTCTGGTAAATTTCGATGACGCATTCTTTCGAAGATTTCGGACAATCCCCTCATATTAACCACTAAAGCATATTTAAGTGTTTGTTACGCAAGTACTTATTTTTTCATTCAAGGTTCAGTTTTGGATTTTGTAACGATGTAATCGGAAATATCTGGATATAAATCGATAATATAAAAAGTGTTTCTAGCAAAATGGCATTTATTTGGAGATTATTCCAATAAAATTATTAATTATAATAGCTAAAGAGATCATCGAGGTCAAATTATACACAATGCAGTACAACACAATACCTGTTATGACATTTTCTCCCACTTCATTAACCAAATCTGCACGTGTCCCGGTTAGACCACTAGCACAGGCGGAATTCCGAGGATCAGAGTAGTTCCATATTCCCCTAGGTGTATAAATTTTCATTTAACCGGCCAGGATTCTTCTAAATCTCCTGTCTTGTGGTAAGGTAATCCATTAGGGTTAATATACACTGGAGTTTTCGGTTGAATATCATTAAAAATAAATTGAAAGCGAATTTTCTCTAACTTTATAATACAAAGGCCTGTTATATAAAGGCTGAGTAGAAATTGTTATAATAATAATAAAAGGTATAATAATAATAAAGGTAATAATATATTCATACACAGAATTTATGCGACTCATCACAACGAGATCATAGTAAAACGAATGTAAAACTTATAAATTAAGGATTAAAAATTCATAGAATAGTATATAGGTACTTTAACATACGTTTTCACAGTTTCTTGATAGCTTAGCGAGCTGAAAATCTTTGGAATTTACATAAAAAACATACAACCCTGGCGCTCCAGGGAATCTTGCTATATCTGTATGTGCTGAAGAAAACTACAGTCAAAGCAAATCAAAGTTATAATTATAAAATTCATGAGATAACAACGACTTTCCGCATTTTGCACCTGTAGCCAGCCTGTAATATATTACATTTTTCATCTGACGTTCACGCTAACCTTTATTGACCCTAGCTTCTCTCATGCTGGATAAATACTGAATATAAACCTCAGTATTTGTATTTTTACTGCTTAAATCAAAAATATTAATATCCTACACGGGCAATCGATTACGCGTCTATCAAGTATTTCAAAGTGCTTATTTCGTCTTTAATTTATGAGGTGTTTTTTGTGTTTTCTTTCGCCTCTTTTAAGTACTTCACTATGATAAGCCTACCATAGTTTTTAAATGTAGTTATGTTACCATCATAAAATGCCTGTATCTTCCTCATGCCATCGTAAAGTTGATAAACATAACATCAACATCACGCAGAACATGTACGTCAAAATTACTCATATGTCATTCGATATGGATGTGTAATTTTTAACCAACATTTCTCATTTGCCAAAACTAATAAAGGTACATTGTATGCGGACCAAGGATCGAAATCGATATGGAAATAAAAACTTGATGCAGAATAACGAAATAATTATTTTGGGTATTATTTGTGGCAGTCTCATTTACAAAATGGTGCAAAAACAGTTTATGCAAATCAGTGGCTTTTGTAGTCATTCACCCTATTGTTAACAATGGTAGGTAGTGGTAGTAAAACATTTAATCATCTTACGGGTTATAAAGATCTCGGATCCCACTCACAAATGACGTCAAAACTAGAGTTGTCTTTAAGTAATGTATGACCGCGTAAAAATGTTCATGCATATCTGACATTCAAAGTTATTACGGTAAATTTATAAACAATTTTTCAAAGAGGGCTGGAAGTTCTGATGGTTGCAGTGCTAACACTCACTTATGTATTTTTAACTAGTTTTCTTAACAGAAATAAAAGTACATTTAGAACAAATTTAATATTAGTAATAACTAATAAACTAATATTTTGTTCTATATGTTTTGATGTTCTTGGAGTCCTTCCTTAAAAACCGCTGCTTAAGGAATCATTACTTCCACATCCAGATTTTCCACGCAAAATCCCAAGTTTGTGTACTTTTATCAGCGCGGTTTACTTATTTTCCCCTATTTAACCCCCAACTCTTCGACGAAATCATGCCAAAATATAATGTAGTTCCAGGAGTCGTGCCCCAAATTTCATGTGAATATCTCAATTTTTCTTTATCAACCCCTGTAATAATGGAGTGGGGGTGGTAGAAGAATGGAAAATATTATAAAAGTATCTGAGGCCTTGGCTTCTAGTATATACACCAAATCTCGATCGGCGAAGTTAAGTCACGTCGGTCGCGTCCATTACTTGGAAGGGTGACCGTACCTCATTTCGCCGTCCTGGTTAAGTGGTAGAGTAGCATTAGCTAAGCTTCGCCAGGACGTTAAAATAAATAAGGCAATTAAAATTTAAAAAAATCCTAATTTTTGTACCCTTACCAGCTTGCTTTAATTATTTTTCCATATTTACTCCATTTACCCAAAAAAATATACAAGGTGGTCATCCAACAGCAAAAATTCAATACTAAATAACAGGTGCCCAATATGGAAGGCTTGCGCAAATACCTTTACAAATGCCGACCATGGTTGAATTATTTCTTGGGATGACCACCCTGTGCATTTTTAAATAAAACTATAATATGTGGACTCGTAGGTGCATATGCCAAATATTATTGCCATCGGTCACATTTTCAGTCACATTCACGCAGTCGAGTGGAAGTATAGCAGCGGTTAAAAAAATTTCAATTTTTTTTTTTTAAATAAGTTTAGAATGTTATAAAACGTGGAAATTTAAATTTTGAGAAAACAAAAATTTTTTTCATGTATTCTTGTAAAAATTTTTTTTTTCATCATATTCTATAGTAGTGGTAAAAATATTTTCTTAAAATAGGTTTAGAATGTCATGAAACGTGGATTTTTTTTAAATAGGTTTCGAATGTATGAAACGTGAAAATTTTAAATTTGAGCAGACATTTTTTTCATGTATTCTAGTGGTAAAATTTTTTCCAAAAATGTTGGTAAAAAAAATTTCTAGAATATTTTTTTTTCTGGAATAAGCTTAGAATGTCATGAAACGTGGAGATTTTAAATTTGAGGAAAAAAAATTTCCATCTATTCTATGGTAGTGGTAAAAAGACTTCATTAAAAAAAAAATAGATTTAGAATGCCATGAAACGTGGAAATTTTAAATTTGAGCAAAAAAAAAATTTTCCGTCTATTCTAGTAGTAAAAAAAAATTGAAAAATGTTGGTAAATTTTTTTTCTGAAATAGGTTTAGAATGCCATGAAACATGTAAATTTTAAACTTGAGCAAAAAGGACTTTTTTCATTATTTATTCCCTTTAGACGGTCCACCCTGTATATTTTCCAGTGAAAGTTTAACAATTTTTTTGCTGGCAGTAGCGTCAAGCAGTTTTTTTTAGTTAATGCTCCATCAGACAGACAGACTGACGGAATTGAAAAACCTATATTTCCGTAATCTACGTGATCTGAAAAGTGAAAACTCGAAAAAATATCGGAGGGTGATTTTTTCTCGAATACAATACTGCCTTTCGGTATGTGAGGGAAGTAAAAATTGATATTTTTTTACGATTACTCTACTTCCAGTCCACTACGTGGATGTCGAAGTAAAATACATTTATACCTACTCTAAGGGAAACATATCTTAAATACTATTTTGTTAACTTTTTTAATTATGATGTGGCATATGTCATAAAAAATTTAAAACCGTGGCCTCTAGAATATGTGTACATCAAATCCCAAGTTTCAGGACTCTTACTAACTTGCTTTGCTTATTTCCCCCAATTTACACCTATTTACCCCCAACCGTTCAGTGGAATCATCTCAAAATATAATCCAGTTCCGCATGTCGGTATAATAGATACGTGTACCAAATTTTAAATGAATATCTCAGTTTTAATAATCAAGTGGTGTAGGAGTGGCAAATACAAAGAAATTTGAGGCCTGGCTTTTAGCATATACACCAAATCCCAAGGATCTTACCAGCTTGCTTTACTTATTTTCTCTTATTTACCCCTATTTAACTCCTAACCCCTCACCGGAATAAGCTCAAAATATATATCTAGTTTTATGTCTCGTTATAATACATACGTGTACCAAATTTCAAGCCAATATCTTAAACCGTTCCAGAGAAAACGTGCGCACAAAAAACTTACAGACAGGCCGACATACAGATCAACAGACAGAAATTTTTTCTCGTTCAAATTAAAAATTTGGATGATGTTTAATGACATTATAAACATATTTCAACAAAAAAAAATTGAATTTTTTGAAATTTATTGCTATACCACTCCACTACGTAGATATGTTACATAGAACCTTGTAATAATAAGGCAACGATTTGTCATTCCAAAGCATTCTGTGGCTACTCCTTCGGAAATCATGTTTTATTAATAACACAATTGATGTTTGTTTGGGTATTGAAACCGGCTAAACAGCAACGTTATTTACTATGTTCCAGAAATTATTAATTGTTTTCATAGAGCCATATAATGTTAGATTTAAATTGAAAAGATCACTACTGGCTACAAGTTTAAATCATAAAATAGTATTAAGATGTTTACTTATGACGTCAAGTAATGATATAGACCGGACAAACATTTTTATTAAGCTCTTGAAGAAAACAAATTTGCACTAAAATCTGTTGACATGTCGAACTGATTTATTGAAAAAGTTTGTTGTGTCTAAGTACAGAGTGAGCAAAAAAAACGTTTCTAGATTTTTCGCTTGCACTGTTTGCTTATCATTTAATTTTTTATGAAGATTTTACAGATTACAGCCGTGTATTCACTTTATGAAAAACCATAGAGTTAAAAGTGATAGACGTGTTCAAATACGTCATTTATCAAAACCAGGTGGCGCATGTTTTTTTAAATATTCACAAATTCAACCAAGTCTATTTCGTAAAGCAGTTTTGTGACTTTGATTTAAGACCAATATAGTGAAAATCGGTAATACCAGTAATTCAAATTTGGTGAAGGTTTCAGAAGTGAAGTGAAGCAAGAAAAAATGTCTTAAAACATAAACATACTATCCTCAAATCCAAAGCGAAGGGTGCCCAGAAGGGGGTTGGTTACACATTTTAAAAAATGTGTAAACATCCCTTACCCACCGACACTACCAGTGACGGGGCCGGGGACCAAACCTATTAAATCATTGATACACATTATCCCGTTGTACTGCGTGCGTATAATGGGCTGATGGGGGTAATATATTTTTGTAGGTAACTATTAAATTAATGTATTTTTGAAACTTTTTTCTATGGATCGGATCATTGAATACTTAACGAAAGTTAGATTTTTTTTATATTTGTCTATTGTAATACATATGACAATATTAAGCCTTGGTGACGGCATTCCTCATCATCATTGACGATTAATTAAACAGTTTTATAAATAGAAAATAGAGAAAATTCCTAAGCTGTTTGCATTAACAAACCACTACTTTAATGTAAATGTTAATTTAGTTTGATTTGGTTTTCCCTACATATAACATATGTTTTATTTTCTTTAAGGAAAAAATATATTGTTTATCTAAATGTTTTGCACTTACTTAGGTAAATATTGATAAAAATTCAAATATTTTATGAATTCCTTGTTTTAAATAATTATATAACCTTCAAAATATATGTACAGTGTACGTTTTATATTCAATTGATATTGATCGATTGATTGATTGATTTACCAGCGTAAAGTGAGCATTGCTGCCGATTCCGGCACTTAATCTGGATGTTTTATATGCCGCAGGACTGGCTGCATATGCTGGTTTGGACATTGGACATGCTTGTTGTCAGCAGCGAGAGCCACATGACGCATGGAAAGATAGGATGGAAAGTGTAGGTGTTTGTGGGATGCTTCTCTTAAGTTTCCATGCTTCTTTTAATTCTTCTTCTGAGTCTTCTGGTTCTTCTGTTTCCGAGTCTAGCGTTTTGTACCTCCTCCTGTCCGCATTCAGATATGGTTTCATGTTTCACCAGAGATCCGCGTTTTCGCTTCAACGCCCTGCGTCAGTGCGTCCACCTCGTCCGCTTGTCAAGACAGAAATCAGCTCGCCGTAAGAAGATTTTCTTTATGAACCATTCCACGGGTAGACAACCATCTACAGTGGAAGTGCAAAGAAGAAGAAAAGCCCCTAGAGAACACTTGAAAACACCCTGTATACCGATCTGTGAAGGTAATGCAAAACAGGAAAATAAAATCTGCAAAAGCAAAAAAAGGAGCGGACACTTGAAGACACCCTGTATACCGATCCGCCAATGCAATGCAAAACACAAGAATAAAATCTGCAAAAGCAAAAAATATCGATAACAACATTCGAAACGCAGACATAACTGTATATCCATCAGACATCAACTATTTTGAGGCAGACAGCCATCCACAGTGGAAGCGCAAGGAAAGCCTCGGGCGAACACCTGAATACACCCTGTATACCGATTCGGCAATTCAATGCAAAATATAAAAATAAAATCTGCAAAAACAAAAAGACATCCAGGTCAACACTCGGGATGCCCTGTATATTCAGCAGACCAGCCACTCCGACCTGAGAAATACCCCTGCATTCGCAAACAAGCCCAGCACCTGGGCCATGTGACAGCTGCCCGTCGAGACCCTCCTGTTGTGTAATAACTAAACTAAACTAACAAACTAATATAACTAATAGACTTATCTCTTTTGGTTCCTTTGTGTTTATTTTGGCAGCTTCCCTTTCTGTTTTGTAGTATTCCTACACTACTTCCACTCGGTGCACAGTTTTTATTATCTTGCCAGATGTTGGTCCCCTAATATAATTTAATCAAATATCAACTATATGAAATAGCCGGACTCATGCTAGTTAATATCCATCGATGTAGAATTATTCACGCTTTAATTCATCACAATTTCGCCCGACTTCTTACCGTTTTAACCGACTTTATTCGAGATTTTGTAAGAGCTATCAAATACGCGTCCGTCTCCGATCCCGAACCCTTTATATTCAATTGATATTCAAGTCCTAATTTAAACTAACTAGAATAGAATTAAATAAACGGGAAATTGATAGACTCTACTAGGAAGGAAAACAAGAGCTACCATTTTCTTGCACGCACACAAGCAAAACAATATTTGTCACATAAGGATCGGAGCAAGTAAACGGGGGACGCTCTCCCCACCATTTCTACTCTCATGCAAAACCAGTTCTTATTATTCCGGAGGAATTATACCCCACGTTCACCTCCCCCCCCCTCCCAAATTATGACTACCCATCGAAAATTTTAAAGTAAAAAGTGGGTCGTCGGGTAACTCGTTCGGAAGTGATTTTGATTCTCTATTCTCTAGTATAAAGTAATTTAAATTTGGTGCCTTAATTTTTGAGAGAATTCATTTTGAAAATGTAAAATTTAGTTAATATGTTGTAAACTCAATTGAGGTATTTGTTGCTAAATTGGTTTTAAAGAAAAGTTGACTGATCTATTATTGTTTTTAAAGTTTTTAATGCAAAATTGTATCCACCTCAACTGTCCACATAAAATGAAGCGCGGAGTCACAGATATATTAAGAATGTATCTCCAATTTATTTCAATGTATTTCCAACCTCAAGACTTATTTTGCCAATTTCTTCTGTTATCCTATTTTTTAAATCTGCAATATTGCCTGATCGATTAACATACACTTTTCATGTTAAATAGCCCCAAAAACAGTAATCAAGAGGTATCAAATCGGGAGATAGAGGTGGTCATTCGTTAGTTACGTGTCTCCCAATCCACCTGTTAGGGAAAACGTCGTTTAAATAATTTCACAGTATACGTGAATAATGCAGTGGAGCTCCATCTTGTTGGTACCAAATAAAACTGTAGTAGTTTTAATGTAGGCACTAAAGAGTTCGCCAAGAAATTCAGATAAATATCACCGTTAAGTGTGTCTCCAAAAGAACAAGTGCAAATAATTTGATCATTAATAATATCAGCCCAAACGTTTACTTTCTGAGGAAATTTTGCGTGAGCCTCCAGCTTCCAATGAGGCTTATCTCTGCTCCAATATCGACAGTTCTGGCGGTTTTCCGTCCGCTTAATTGAAATGAAGCATCATAGTAATTTAAAATTTTCGGGGGTAGTCATAATTCAGAGGGGGTGCGGGGAGATACTATTTTCATGATAAAAATAGGCAATTTCAAATTAAAATTCGACCTGTTTCAGAATTTTTCCTAAAAGCTCATAATTACGGTTAAAATTAATGTATTCCTTACACATGGACCGCACTGCGTTTATAGTTTGTACATTTAAGTTTATTTTCCTAGAGTCGTAAAGTTTAAATTATAATTTGGGGTCGTTGAATACGAATCTGAAGTCGGCTTTCAATGCAAGTGCATAGTTTTTCAAAAAAAAAAAAAATTCCACCATAACACGAACTTTTTGTCAGTGTAAACATTAAAAACATCTCGATTTAGGCTGATTCGGATCCTGTGTTCATGTAAGTGCTTTTCAGAACAATGCACTGCAGAAAAGGGCCTTTTCATAATAATACAGTAAATAGTAAATTATGTATTAAAGCTCCATTATTTAATACATCAGTCATAAAATTGTCGTGTATGTGTGTCAGAATCCCCTGAAAAGTTGGTGACTTAAGGCACAGCAAAGAAACTCTATCATTTTATAAATACCTATACTTACAAATGGATAAAATAAGAAATATAATTTAAATACGCATGCTTTTATGATCATCTTAGCTAATATCAAAATCCGGTGTTCTATGAAGAATATTTTTAATATATAGTAAGAATGTGGCAAATTGTGATTTAAAATACAAAAATTAGATATGGACCCATTTTTAGCGTTGAAACGTGTGTCGTGTGTTTGTTGTTAGTTTATAAAAGTTCTGTATCTAACTTTATGAAAGTTATAAGTCAATGCAATATTGTACATTTTCGAGTTTATATGTTGATACTTACACTTCTTTCATTCAAATGAATCTTGTTCTTTCTAATTAAGAAATATACAGAGCGCTTACCGAAAAATAGTTACCGCTATGTCATGCCATCTTCCCTAAATGCAAATACCATTTAAATATCCCCTAATCATTTTCGTACAAACCTTAGACACAAGTGACACAACTGTAAAAAGTACAGAGTGCATGCGCATTAGTTTGATAATTTGATACATTCCATTTCCTATACTGTCTTATGAAAAAGCATTTTTTTACAGTGCGTAAGAAGTGCATTGTTCTAATAAGCATTTACATTGTGAACACGGGACCCGAGGCGCCCAAAGACGAGACACATTTAGTGTTTACACTGACAAAAAGTTCGGTGGAAAATTTGAAATTTTTCTGTTGGAAAAACTTTGCATTTGCATTGAAAATCGACTTCATATTCGTGTTCTACGACCCCAAATTAGTGTGCCCTGAAAAAATTACACGAAAATTCCAATACCCCGTTATTTTCCACAATTACCAAACAGCCCTCCAAGCGCATTTATTACTTTAGAAACGCCTGTACAATGGTGTAAATAAATCTCTCATGATTATGGACCAAGATAAAGCATAAATATGTAGGTAGTGTAAAAGGTAAAAATTATGTGATATTAAAATTAACGCATATGCCATGACGAGATTCTGCTGCGTCTTCGTATGATGACCGATACCACCACACATGATGACTCGAGTCCCCTGCAGATGCCCACCGAACAATGCACCGCCCCTGCAGGAAGCAATATCGAGTTTAACTTAATTTCTTCGTACCGCTTAGTTACATTAAGTGTTGTTTTAGTCAGGAGTTCAGTGTTTCAACTGTTGGTTATTCGTTCGCGTATTTACATTCCGCGTCACATATTCGAATGTAAATAATATCGTTTAGATATATGCACGGCTTCAGAGAACCAGCGGCAGCGAGTTATCTGTGTCTGTTTCAATGAATTAACTTGGTTTGGCTTTAATTTCGGTTCGTATGATTAAAATTAATTAAGGATTTGTTATTTGTTTCGAGTGGGTTTAATAGATATTATGTGATTAGTTAATGAAAAATATAGTGCTTGGTGATCAGTGGTGAACCGTTTTCAAAAGTGACAGTTAAATTCGGACTTATTTCATGAGTAAGTGGGTGCTCAGCCGAGGGACATTCCAAAAAGTAGAACTTAGACTTAGACGTCTCTCACGCGTTCATGAGTAAGTAATTTTAAATTAATTCTGCAATATTTTCATGTTGTCTTCCGACACTGACAGTTAAGAATCTAATTTTGGTGTGGAAAAGATAGACTGACAGAGTGACCCCAAAAATCACCTGTCTTTTCGTCCTCGATATCAAACTTGAATTTCATCCTAAACTGTAATTTATCATGACATTAATCCCTGGCGAGTTGCAAATTGGGCATATTTTTAGTTTCTGAGTTATGAGACCACAAAATTGCTGTTATACACCATCAGCATCATTGCCTAATAGTCTAAAAGAAGAAAATGGGATCGAGAGATTGCCTGCTATGACCAGAGTACTTTAACTAGTTTCTTGACGTAGAGATTATCAAAAAATAAGTTTTGCGATCTCTCCAGGAGTGGAACATCCTTAATAATGCAAAAACACCCAAACAAGGAAGTTCCTTGCATTTAGTGATTACATAATATAAATATTTTTAATAAAATTCATTTTTTACAGCTTTTATTACAAATTGAGTAAAATCATATGAAAAGGAAAAAAAGAGTTATTTTTTGCTTGAAAACTGCCCAAAATTGCTCAAATCGCCTCAAAATTGCTGAAAACCTAGCAATAAATAGTTTTTCAATTTTTTTCTTTTCCTGCGGATTCAGGGAGTATTTAGTAGCTTCTGCAGATTGTTATAAGTGAGAGCTACCTTTTATGTATGAGAACTACTCCCGGAAGGGATGAAATCATACAAAAAGTGATCAAAATTCAATTATTTTTGTTTTTTTTTTCTTTCTAGGATGAAATTGAATTACAGTGAAATGTTTAGAGACTAAGCTATAATTTCCTATTTTAGTAGAAAAGATACCCCTTTCTTTTCATTTACATATAATTTTACTCAATTTATAATAAAATCTGAAATAAAAATCTAAAATAAAAAATGAACTTTATTAAAAAATTGTATCAATAAAAGCGAGAAACTCCCTTGATGAGGTGTTTTTGGATTATAAGGGTGTTCAACCCCTGAGGGATCGCTTAACCTATTTTCTTGTAATCTCCACCCCAAGAAACATCTTAGGTGGCCGCTACGAATGACTGATTGAACCACATTTGATTTTTCTTGTGAGGTTATCTTAAAATGCAGAGTGTACGTAAATAGACCAGATACAGTAGTATTTAGTAGGAAGGATTGAAATTGTACAAAAAGTGTTAAGAATTTAAATATTGTTTTTTTTTAATTTCTTGGATAAAATTGAATCACAGTGAAATATTTAAAGATTAGACTATAATTCCCTATTTTAGTATAAAAGATACCTCTTTCTTTTCATTTACATGTAATGCTACTCAATTTATAATAAAATCTGTAAAACAACGAACTTTATAAAAAGAATTGTATCAATACATGCGAGAAACGCCCTTGATGAGGTATTTTTGCATTTATAAGGGTGTTCCACCCCTGAGGGGCCGCTTAACCTATTTTCTTGTAATCTTCACCCCATGAAACATCTTTGGTGGCCACCACGAATGACATTGAACCCCATTTGATTTTTTCTTGTGAGGTTATCTCAAAAGCAGAGTGTACGTAAATAGACCAGATAGAATAGGTGGATTATAACAACGAATCCGAGACGAAATACAAAACATAACGCCAGACGTAATTGAAAATATAATTAATAGTTTCGAACATCGTATATGGCCATTGTCAAATTGTTATCGGTGCACATTTTGAAAATTTATTATAATAAAAATGAATTTACAATTGTAATAATTGTAATAGAAAATGAAGCCTTGAAAGTTTTTCCTTGAATTTTTACAAAAAATAAAAATGTATCACTGGATAGACCTGTGCAAGAGGCCTATCAATAATAAAATCATATGTTATTCATCATAAAATTCATCTTGAAAATTGATTCATATGTTGAAAACTGTTATATAGTTATTAGATATTCGAAATGAGAATACTACTCTCTGTTTTACTATTATATTTACAAAATTATAATTTTATTTTTTTGACAAAAGCATAATTTCCTGCTAAACCGAAAGTGATATTTAAAATTTGCTTAAGTATTTGTTATTTCTCATGTCTAGTCAATTCAAAAAATTAAAATGAAATTTATTGGTTTTCAGGTCAAGACGTTTTTCTTTGATGCTCAAATGTTTGTTTTTTTTGCTGTATAGAATTCATGAATTCCTTCGCCAGAATATCGTTTAAGCTATTTTATCTTTAGAATTACCAAGAAAATATCTAAAACCATTTAAAAATATTTATCTGCACGTCGCTGGTATCTGGTCAACTGTAATAAAATAAAGACTCATAGAACAGCTCCATCATAAATCCAGATATCACTTAAACAAAACCGATAGCAATAATGATAAAACAAATAAATAGCGTCCGATAACACCAAAACTTTCATAACATGTTTAAGCATTTTTCTATTAAAACTTAATAATCCTGTATTCTATTGTTATCGTTTACATTTGTGTTATCTGTCTATTTCCAGATTTGGAAAACTAATACAGTGACTTCCGTTAAAAGCGAACTGTAAAATAAATCTATTCTCTATTATACAATACATTGATTTGTATACCTACTGCATCGATTTGCTATTAATGTTTTCTGCTATTAAGTTTTTATAGAAACATTATTAAGTACTTATAAATTTATTGCAAATTGATTTTAGATTTATTTTCTGTAATAAAAACAAATTAGTCGAATAAATGATTCAGTAAATTGTATTATTATACTTATCGGTTCCGTTTTTACGCTTTAATTGGATGTGTTTTTATCATTCATCGTCATTCATTAAAAGATTCAGAGAATGTTATCATTTAACGCTTTTTTCAACTTAGATTCTGTCTACAAATAATATACACTATGCGCCATGGAAAAATCATGTCTCACCCAAAGCTGAATTTTGATTTAATTTGTCTTTATCTTTCCATATCTACCGATAGCGCAGCAGATTAGGACGAATTTTGTAGCAATTATGCTTTGTCACACTGCCTATCGTATACTTGGTTCAATCACGGCTTCGGAGGGCCAATCGCTTAAAAAATATTGTACATAGACTGCCGGCTTGACTGCCGTGACTGTCGCACCAACACGACTGCTAACTAGTAGTTTGTACAACTTCCGTGACCGGCGAAAATTTGTACAACTACTGCCGATGGTAGTTTACCCCTCGCCCAGCTTGGCAATGTTGATGGGTAATTTTCGACGACATTCAAATAATTTCTTTCAAATAGCACAAAACGCATTCTGCACATCACAGACAAAAACAAAAGTCAGACCAGATCCCGGTCAAACGTTTCCCCTCACAAAAACGACCGCTATTTACTAAACGTAAAATAGAGTTCTAGTTTGCTGCAGGATGTCCGACCAATTAAAATTGTAATAAAATATATAATATACAATAGTTAATAATAATAATAATAATAACACGTCTTTATTATTTTTCATCTTAAAAAAAAAAATACAATCTATTATTGATTTTATAAAATAAACAATGAAAAATAAATGGCGAAGTTAAGCAGTCACAATTCATAAGAAATCATGAACGCTTTTCTTCCACTTAACCATATATTCTGTTTGAAGCGTACAGACTCGGTCCCTCCTGTATCTTGAAGGTACACAAGAGAGGCGAAATCTGCACACTTCGAACAGAATCGAAAATAATAATCTATAATAATTTCAACATGAATACAAAAAAAAGGCAAGGCTGCAAGAATGAGATTTAAATTAAAATGTTAAATGTTTTCTTTTTCATTATTACAATATTATTCTATACAAAGGGCTACAATAATCCTGTACATTGACGTTCGAGCAAATATGATTTATATATTTTTTTGAACCTAGTAATGCTGTTCCTTTTTAGCTGATTATTCAAACCATTATATATTTTACAAATTAGGTAACTAAATGATCTCTTAAACAGTTCAGTACGGTGCTGGGGTGGAGTTAGAAGACCCTTAAATCTAATATTTATTGTGTGCACATCAGTTCGAAATTTAATTTTTTGATAAAGATATATAGGAGTTTTGTTTAATATAATTCCATGAAAAAGACAAGCTTTGTGATGCAATCTTCTGTTGTACATGTTAAGCCATTTTACCTCCTTGAGTTTATGAGAAATTCTCTGATTTCGGTAAATTCCATCTAGATGAGTCTAAGACAAGAATTTTGTAATTTCTGAATTTTCCTTGCATACAGTGTATATATGCAAGGGCCATATAAACAGTCTGCATAATTTAATATAGATAAAACCAAAGTTTCACAGAGGAGAACTTTGGTTTTATGTGGGAGGTAATGGCGATTACCATATATTAATTTTAATATGGAGTAACCTTTTTGTAGCATTTTATTTACATGGGCCTCAAATCTTAAATCACAGTCTAATATAACTCCTAAACTTTTTGCCTTGTCTACTTTTACCAAGGAATCATTACCAATTTTAATATTTGTATGTTCTTTAATATTACTTCGCTGGTTCTTTGGACCAAAAATTATAATATTAGATTTAATGGGATTAATGACAAGACAATGATCATTTGCAATTTTGACAAAATTTTGAAGATCTTCATTAACAAATGAACAGGCGATATCAGCATCAGAGGGCCTGAAAGAATAGTAGAGTTGAGTGTCATCTGCATATAAATGTACTTTGCAGTAATTTAAGTGATTAATAAAATTGCTTGTATATATAGTAAATAGCAATGGACCGAGGATTGACCCTTGGGGAACACCAGATCTTAGGGTTAGGTAATTTGAAATATTATTATTTAATTTTACACGTTGTTCCCGATTTTTTAAGTAGGCATTAAATAATTGTATTGCTTCCTCAGAGAGCCCTATGTAGTGTAAAATATTATTAAGTATATCGTAATTTATAGTATCAAATGCCCTACTGAAGTCAAGCAAAATTAAGGTGGTACAAAATCCCTGGTCAGTAGCCGCTATAATATCATCCACTATGTGTAAGAGAGCCGTAGTGCAACTGTGTTTGGGCCTAAATCCTGATTGAACCGACGGTATTAAATTGTACTTTTCTGTATGTTCTCTTAACTGTTGTTCCATTACTCTTTCAATAAGTTTTGACATGGTCGGTAATAAACTAATAGCTCGGAGATCTTTGAATTCTTCTGGATTATTTTTTTTAGGCAGCACAGTTACATCGGCCCTCTTCCACATTGCCGGAAAAACATTTTCAGTTAAACAGAAATTAATTATATGCGTCAAATATAAAACAATATGTGGACAACACAATTTTATCAGATTAACATTTAAATCATCACACCCAGCAGCAGTAGTTTTTATGTTATTTAAAATCTTATATATTGCAAGTTCGTCAACAGGCTGAAATTTAAAATTTGAATTATTTATATTATTATTTTTATAAAAGTCAATAACTTCAGCCGATGCAGTTGTCTGAGGAATAGCATTTATAAAAAAATTATTTATTTCGTCTGCGTTCTGTAAATGAACCGGAATATTTTTATGTTTATTTTAAGGTACAAAATTATTATCTCTGAGAAATTTCCAGTTCTGTTTTGGGGTAGAATTATTCATTTTGTGTTCGATATAGATTTTTTTCTCTTTTTTAATTGCTCGAGTTGTATAATTACGTATTTCCTTATAAAACTGAAAATGTACTGGGTTTTTTGTTTTTTTATAACGTTTCTCTGCTTTATCCCGCGATTTCATCATCATTTTTATATTATATGTTAACCAAGGGGCATATGGCTTAGTGAATCTGGATGTGATAAAAGGTGCATGTATATCAAACAAGTCGTTAATATTATTGACTAAAAATTCTAACTTTTCATCAATATTATGTAAATCAAATATTACATACCAGGGAACATTAATAAGATCTGCTTCGAAGTGTTCGTAATCAAAATTTTTAAAATTTCTGTAAGTAATTAATTTTGGTTTAGTTTTTTCACCATATACCTTTAAAGTACAAGATATAATTTGATGATCAGATAAATCATTATCTAAGACACCTTTCTCCAAAACTTCCAAACCCTCTGACACTAAAATGAGATCAATTAATGAGGAAGTAGTTTCTGTGATTCTAGTTGGAACGTCAATTATTTGTTCTAGATTAAAAGAGTTTAAAACAGAAAAAAATTTGTTAACAGTAATATTATGAAGATTTAGTAAATTTATATTGAAATCCCCTGCACAAAGAACATAGTTTACTGTGGGAAATATTAAACTTAAGTTGTCTTCTAACTCGTTCAGAAAAACTCCTGTATCCTGGGTGGGAGGTCTATAAACAACACCTATAGCTACAGAAATATTATTCAATGTTACCTTTATCCATAATTGTTCTATAGTATTGTTTGTAAGAATTAGATCGCTATTTAAACTACTTTTTAGATAATAAATGCATAATCCTCCCCCCCTAGCTTCACGGTCACGTCGAAACACTTTAAATCCATCGATCTGTATTAAGTTAATATCCACATTGTAAGTTTTACCTTTTAATAACATCGCCTAAATAAGGTTAACGATAGACGGAAAACGACTAGCATCTAATACAATTTTCAATTTTTTTATCATATTCCGACGATGTTAATGTGGTTAGCAAAAGGCGTCGAGTGTTGTGTTCAAAAGATTTGGAAACTACGTCTCCAGAGGTAGCATCTAAAATACCGTGCATGTAGTGACGGGCTAGGTATAAGGAGTAAGAATTGCAACATCGAATGTGCCAGTCGGCAATGAATAACTACAGCTGTGATACTTCAGTGACCGCGTGCCGTCACGTCGGGCGAGTTTGCTGTTGCGGGGTTTTCATATCTCTCGTACTGCATGAATGTACATACCTAGCCCGCTACACACACGGTATTAATCCCAAAAGAGGCAACCGATGTCTGATATTCGCTGATGAAACTCTGATATATGCAAATAGCCGCCGGCAAATACGTGAGGCAGGGCATGCCTCAATGTCGATGCTTTTGATACTTATGAGTTGTACAACCATGCCAACAGTTGTGTGATGTGTTGCCAATCCAAATGTTTTAAATTACCCCGTAATCTAATTCAAAGCTCCCACATACGTTTAAGATCCTCTCAATAATACTTGCACAAGCCGATCCTCGTCCATGTGTAATACTGAACCGTGGAGGTAGAATTCTACCTCCATGTCCTGTTTTAGCCATTTATTCATGAATTGCTCCATTGCATTATTATGACCATGGATTAACTCACAACACAAATTAATAAACAAACGCACCATTAAATTTGAAGAAGCTAGGAAACCACTGAGCTCTAATACTAAACTTCTCCAGTAGGGAAACAAAGCAATGGAGTCATTTTCGTTATAAATTCAAACTGCCCAGGAGGCACATGCGCATTGTTGTCAAACATTATCTATAAACCTATTAAAGATTGTAAGTAATTTAGGCTTAAAATTCTCCCAATTGCCTCCCGGATAAATTTTTCAGTAATAACTCAGCGCCTGACGTAGTTTCGTTATCTTCACCTCGGTGAATATCGGAAACAATCAAAATCAGCCGATCTGTATTTATTTATCGTCATCATTACCACCATCCAATATCCCTGCGTTCAATATTTCTTCCATTACAAGCCTAAATATATGTAAATATTATATCATATCATAAGAAAATTTATCTTTGTTTTGGCCTGCAATCGACTCCAAAAAAATTAGTTTGAGAGGTCTTTTTAAGTAAATTGGAGCCCCCCTTTTTAGAAAATAAAATCAGTTTGATTTTAAAAGTAACTGATTTAAGATTTATCTTTAATAATTTCGTAATAGTTTGCAACAGTAATAATATATTTCTAAAGTTGACGGCTATTTGACATAGAAAGTGACGTTTTACATAACCTAGTTATGGCCAACTATCCTTATAGGTAAATGCCATAAATGTAGAAGAATAAGATAACCTAGTTACGCACGAATGGAACTGCAATGCAGTAACTCTGAAACAAAACCTAGTTATTTGCTTCAATAATGTAACGTAATAAGCAAATATCGTGCGGTATCACTGACTGCAACACCTCTCTATTAAGAATGAACCAAGAAGCTTATAAGTTATAACAAAGGACTTTACAGTGGTGAGCCAGGCAAACAATTGACTACTTTCCTTTTAGATAAAGGTATAACATATCTGGTTAACTATATTCGTATACGGGTATCGTTTGCAATATTCAAGTATGCAGCCTCAGGTGCTATTGTATAACAAACGGGCTTGGTAATGACATATCCCGATAGCAACGCTTCAGATGAATTTCCAAATTAATAATAGAAATAATATACCTATATTCTGCTACCTGTTTATTTTTTACGATAATTATTTGAAACTAAGATACAGGATACTTGAGATAAAAATACAATTTTGAACCTATCTAAATCCAAAAATATACCTATCAAAAATACTATTTTTTTATTTTATATAGCACCCTGTCCATTTTTTAATCTTATATAATAAAAGATGTTTTAAAATATCTTTCAGGTAAATACCGAGATTATTTATTTCGTTCAATACTGCTGATATTATAATCACTCAGTAATTACATACAATTCTACTTTCCAAGGTCATTTCTGATTCAGTTTTGATTTTTTAAAGCTGTTGTACAGGTAGTTCACACCTCCATCAGATAATACTGAAAAATATACAGGGTGTTATTTGAAATTTAATTGTACTTTCGGTTAAACCACAAAAGTACTTTTGGGTCTGGTTATGCCAAATGTCGTATACCCTAATTTTTAATTTTTACATTGCAAAATAAAAAAAGTGGGAGTGTACTTAGGCTAGTGAGCACCCGGTATAGTCAATGCCAATTCGTTGAACTTCTAATCGAGTTCTAAAAAAGTTTCCCAAACTCTATAAGACGTCTTCATATCATCCTTATATAAAATTGATTTTACAAAAAGATAACTCAAGTGTTTATTTTCTCATAGCTTTTGAATTTGAATTACTACTACTGATTGGCTTTAATTATGGTCAATTGAGAGTAATAAGAATAATAAACAATACAAAAATGATTTAATGATTATAATGTATTAAAAACGAACGGATCGCCTGCGGAAATATGTTAATTGTGCACATAAACTTGTTCTAGATCTAGTTCTCGGAATGTGGTTCTAATATTCATGAAATTAATGGTATAATTGAGGTCCTGTCAGAATAATATCTTACCTGGAATACGTTGATTTATGCAAATCTATTTTAATAAAGTAATTCATAAAACTTTACCTTGAACGGTCTGGCCATACAGATTGACCACGAGCAAAACAATTTGAGAGTCCCAAATTATCCATACATTGTTATTAAAGATTACACTTGGCTATCGCCTAGCGGTAGATATCAGAATCATATTGGATATATTATGATATGAACTCGACGGAGATCAGCAATAAAGCTCCTGAAAACTATATTTGACGCGGGCTGTGGTGCTGATCACCTGTTGCAGTTGTGCACCTTGGTGAAGCTGAAGACGTGCCGAAATTAAATACAAAAGTCTGCCCACAATAGCTGATGCTGCGGCTTTCCAAAATAAACTCAGAAAATATATAACACACCACACATAGTAGACACATAGTAGTCGATCTCCTAATCCAAAGACTAGGCTGTGCAGAAGGGAGGTTACATATTTAAAAAATGCAAATGGCGTCCATTACCCACCGACATTGCCGACATTGAGTGGACCAAGCCAGATCGCCACTAAAATGCTGAGCAACTGTGCTGGTATGTAAGTGGAATCAAGGAAGATTCCAATGACATGGAATTCTCATTGCACCAACAGCAATAGGAACACAAAGCGAGATACGGAGAAATGTGAAACAACCTTAAAGACCTGCTGAAATACAAGAAAAGAAAAACTTGAATGATCAAGATGTCAACACTGCTATTGAATCAAAATAATATAACAAATTGACGTGGAGAATTCAGATTCTTTGTCGAAGAGATCAGAATTCTTAATTTTAAGAGATTTGTAAAGAGCTGGTCACAGTAAGAGCAAGGCATTTTCCGAACAGAATTTTTTTTTAGAGTTCTGATCGAAAGAAAAGATTGCGACCGATTACGGGCAAATTTGGCCCCAAAATGCGGTCAATTAAGTACTTTTCATTGCGTTAAGAACTGACTGAACTTAAATTATCAAGGTGTGAGAAAATGCTGCAGAGTTTATCGACATTGATCAACTTAAGGCAGAAGATAATTATTTGTTCTTCAATTATTTTTTGCTTGGTGTACAGGGAACCGAGAGGCCATAAAATTTTATTGGCGTTCCACCAGTACGACTGTCTTGCAGTGGCGTCGCTCTGGATAGCTTTGTATATTTTATACGACTTTTAATTACTTATTAAAAAAGTGAAAATGAGATACAAGGTGAAACAAATTATGGAATTATGGAATTTGCGAAACCCGTACAATCGCATGTCCTTGAATCTACTTTTCACTCTTTTTGAATCAACTGTAATTCTAATTTAGAACAAGCCTGTACATGTATCGCTAGAGAAAACGGACAAGTATGACTGACGTGTGCAAAAAATATATTTAACATATAGCAACAAGAAAGAATCAACAACTCCTTTTCATCATTTTGGTTTAAATCTAAGGAGAGATTTCAACAGAATATATCATTACAAATAACTCACATTGTTATATATACCATTTCAAGCTTTATACCGCAACACAATCTCCCACAGTTACCCTCTATGCGTTTGCAGAATAAATCCAAACGGAGGCACCAGGTTGTTCAATTCTGTAACCATTAAATCTGTTCCCATTTACATTGTTAGACTCCCTTCAATCTACTAGTAATTTTCATTTATACCATAAATTTGCCGTAAATATTGAAAAAATCAGTCATAACGTGATATATACTAAGTTAAGCATTGAAACTATAATGGAATTACTTAATTAAAACAACATGCTTTCAAGTAAATAATGACTTCTATCAACAAGACTTTGGGATGGCCATGGGTTCTTCATTATCTTCAATATTAAGTAACATTTTCATGGAAAATTTTGAGGAAAGTAATATTGATAATCTGGCTTATAAACCCATTGTATGGTGGAGAGATGTAGATCACATTTTTGCTATATGGCCTTATAGTAAAGAATGTTTAAGTAATTTTTTGAATCAGATTAACGAAAAAGAACCTTCAATTAAATTTACAATAGAAATAGAAAATAATAATGAATTATCTTTCTTAGATATTTTAATTAAAAAAATTAGGTAACACATACCAAACCAGTGTGTATAGAAAACAAACACACACAAACAGATGCTTAAATTTCAATTCAAATCAACATATTAGTGTTAAGAAAGGTGTTGTTAAGTGCTTGTATGACAGAGCCAAAATTATTTCTTCGAATGATGTAAAATTAAGGAACGAAAAGCAATTTATAAAAATAGAGAGTTTTGTTGATAGTCAGTTATTGAACATTGGTAGTGGAGAGAATACACTATCACAACCTGAGGTATTTAGGTCAATGGCAGTAATTGCATATCTACATAGTTTATCGGATAAATTACGAAAAAATTGGTAATAGGTTTTCCGTACGAACGGTTTTTCAAACGGGCTCCACGCTAAGATCGGTTTTATTAAAATCCAAACCTCTAAATATTGTTCAAAATTAAAAAAATTGTATTTATAGTGTTCCGTGTGAGTGCGGAAAACATTACGTAGGAGAATCATATAGACCTTTCAACGTAAGCCTTGGTGAACATATAAATTACGATAGAAGGGGAGAAAACTTGTGAACACGCGTGGGATAATAATTATAGAATTAAATGGAACTCGGCGAAGATTTTAGAAAAAGAGAGTAACGGAACTAAGGGAAAACTTAAAGAATACGCGATAATTTTATTAAACGAGGATAGATGCGTTTCGAATTATTCAATAGATTTTTGTATTAGTTGGTTGCCCATCCTTAGAGACGAAATAAGTAAAAATAAGATAAATGTAATTTAATGTCTCACGTGACTATGGAAATACATAAACAAAGAACTGTCATGGGCGACGGCCAAAAAGTTTTGAGAACTGAAGTAGATTTTCTTCCGAAACGTTAACTGTCTATAGCTTTCATTTTCATTTTTTAGTTTATAACATTGTTCTAGTTTATATATTTTCAGGTGTGAGACTTTTGAAACAGTCAAGTATTCAAACACTAGCATCTGTCTGATTGGTTCGGCGTAGAGATTTTTTCATTAAAAATTTTTAAATATTTTTCAGTGGCAAAATACCCAACAAAAAGTAAGAAGAACATGGGCCTTGATGCCTTAATAAAAGAATTCTTGTGTCATTGGGTCAGCACTTATCGCTGGTTCAAAAACATAAAACTTTAAAAAATTATCTGCTACCTAAATATTATTATATTTCACCACTAAAGACGTTATACGAATCTTCGCAATGAAAATGACCCAGTAACCCATAATTGTCCTCTGAAATATTATTTCTGGCTTTAATTATACGAGTAAATTAAACTGTACTCAATAAGTAGATGTGTAATTCTTTTATGACGACATATAATTGTGATTATATTGGTTGTTACACATGTTACCAAACGCAATTGATGATGATGGTTCGGAGAACAAAATAAAATTATTAGTTGTGACAAAAGAAAAAGTTGTAAATCTGTTTATATTTGTATCGATAACAAAGAATTGTTTTACGCAGCACGGGTAGACTAGATAAAACATTGCTAAATACTGGTCTAAATAGGAAGAGTATTTGGTAAAGTTCGGTGTCAGAGCAAATACTTTATCCTTATCGTGTGGGTATAATTCGCTAATAGACACTGAACAATTTTAATAGTCACAAGAAACAGAGTGATACTACTGATATTGCGATGTTGCAAAGAGGCGTGCGAATTCACAAAGTGTGTGTCAACCGTATGTGGATTGGAAAATTACTGCTAGCGAGATACAGACTGAAAACAAATGGATACGAGTTTATACCAGAATCTTTCAATAAATAGATAAAAATCGACTAGGTACTCTGCACTAATAATATAACGACTTTACGGCACTTTTTGCTCTGTCCTCGTCTAGAGCGCCATAATACACTCTCCGTCATTCTCGCTCTCATTTATCTTTGCCGATTCGCATAATAATACTAATACTACTTAACAATGTTTTATCGATGCAGACGGTCGCTTGCTACCGTATTTTTCCTTAACATGTCTCTCCACTAATGATGTAACGACATTACTGCATTTTTGCTCTGTCCTCGTCTAGAGAGCCGTAATGCGCTCTCTGCCAATCTCGTTCTCATTAGTCTTTGCCGATTCGTCTAATAACAATATTAATACGACGCATTGTTGAGATTCACCAATAAATTCCCTGATCTTACTCAGCCGCCGCTAGAAGTTCTGTTTACAAAATAGTTGTTAAATAAGTTGCCTATAAGTCGCCTATTAGTTCAAGCTAGGGCATATGACGTGGGCATTGTGTTGACTACCGACACGGTAGCTTAGCCAACTATAGCGTTTTAGTGGCTGGAGTGTCTAGCTTGTACTGAGTACGATCCTCAGCTACGACACTGGCATTATTTTTTTAAATTTGTACTTAAGCCCCTTCCGAACAGCCTAGGCTTTTGTATTTGGTGGTTGTCTACTATGTATGATGTATTTATGTTTATAAGTGTATAAAACCCTGAACTGTGAGAATATGAACAGCTGAATGAAAATATTTTTAAGGTTAAAGGTATAATATCTAATTACTCCGTGATAAAACAAATACTTCTCGTCTACTATATATAGGTATTAACGAAATGCTTCTATTTAGCAAATAATACAGAACGTGACTTTTTGGAAAACTTTATGTCTTTGGTTTAATGTACTATCTACTTTTTGTCTTTTTCTGTGTGTGTCGAAGCGCATGGGCACACACCTAAAAGAAGTTCATGTACTTTGGGCAAAGCATGACGCCCCCTGTATTTTAAGCCGTTGAATCCGATGCCCCAATTAGAATTTCTTCATTGCTTCAGGATTTTTCCCTAATCCTAAAAAATAGCTAAAAATCAGTGAAAATCTTAATGAGATGGGGTTAGGGGATCAAAAGCACAGACCACTTTTTTGTATGCCTTTGTTATTTATTTTCGATCTCTGGATTTACTGGATAATTTTATAACGTTATTCTTTTGTCAAAATGTTTTGAGGTTAGGTTTTCAATGAATTATTTTATGATTTATGTTTGTTGACATTGGTATGATATAAACATTGTTGATTTATTTTTTAATATTGTTAAATGGTTATTTTGGTATATTTTGGATCTTGTGACGAAATTTTATTTGACATTGAATTAATTTAACTTGTCTCAACTTACAACAGACTATTCCTACACGTTGTTATACTCTTCGTAAATACAGAACGAAGAATATATTGCATTTGATCGATACATTTATAAAACCGATAATACCGGTACAGAAAGAAATTTCATATCACTGTGTTAGTGATCGAATTCTGAACAACTTTCAAAATGTCTTTTCTGTCTGTCCGTCCGTCACGTTTTTTGTGAACACGATAGTGTGAGTGAGTGAAAAGTCCGATTGTATTGAAATTTGGACAGTAAGTTCCTGTTAGCTAGAGGAAGAACCTTTTTGAATTGATTAATAACCAAAAAAGTTATTAAATATTTAAATTGTAAAAAATATTTTTTTAATTTCTTATGATTAAACAAAACCGTCTAAAACTAATATTATTTTTCAAAAAACTGCGAGTGCTATTCTATAGAACTTGTTATATTATGGTGATTGAAATAAATATAAAATTTAAAATGTTTGTCGATTAATATCTCGTAGTCAAAAAAATATTAATAACAAGCATGAAAACAAATTTTCTTCAGTTAGTTAAGTAAATAAATGTGCAAATAACTGAATCTACCTAATGTAAAAACACAGCATTATATGCTTCATTTGTCAATTAAAATCCACTTTAGTTCCAGTCACCACAAACTATCAATTAGGTATTTGTAAACAAATAACCAATATAATGTGTAGTTCGAGTTGAAATGCGTTCAACGATAATATATTATTTAATTTTCTTTAATGATTATTACGACAAAGTCAATGTACTTTGTATTAATAACATTAATATGCAATTCTAGAGGTGACTTAGAGGAACACGTCACCGTTGTTATAACGGCTTGTGTGATTAAAATTGTTAAAAATTATCAACTCAAATTCTATAATAAGCAGGTATTGTTGTGGTTGATTTGGACGCTTCGCTGATTATAAAAATCATTTCTTAATAATAACAATACAGGGTGAGCCAATAGTGCGTGGGACCTCGATATCTCGAGTTCTACGATAGATAGAAATTTTTTAAAAAATTGGAAGTAAAATAGATGAAAAAATCTATAACTTGAAATTATTTTCGAACATACAGGGCGATTCAAGACGAAATTACAGGACCAAGTGCCTTTTTTTTAAATGGAATGGCTATGAATACTGTGTACATTTTTTGAAGCCTCTTTCTAGGCTATATTGAATATCTCCTAACCACTTGGATATAATGAATTCTTTTGTTGAAGTAATGCAATCTGCAGATGGATATTAAAAAAATCACCACAGTCACAATAATTATAGGTTTTAAGAAAAACTTATGTGAATACCAGTTACGAGACATCTAATTAATGTTTTTGAATCATTCCCTAAAACTGTACAGGGTGGCCAAAAATTATTTTTCAATTAAGAATTTCTTAAATTGAATTTTCTCAATCTTTTCTAATGGAACACTGTATATTTTTCAACGATGTGATGTAGAAATGAAAACGAAAACGAACATTTTTTTGTAAGTACTTCCCTATGGCTAATTGCAACCATTTTCGTTTTAAAAATAAATAAGTGTCAAATTCAAGAAAAAACTTAAAAAAGGGAGTTCCCTCAAATCATTCATTAGAAAAATTTATAATAGGTGTTCGACGTGTTGCCCATTTTGATTGACACACGTCCTTATGCAATTTTGAAATAATGCCATTTAGTGGGACTATTTCTTCCAATCCATTGAAATGAGTAAATAGTATTTAACAGGTCCTTTACTGTAATGTTTTTTGTACATTTTTTTGCCGTTTTCGTTATTCGACAAACAATAAAACCTCAGTTTGGTATAAGTTGCCGTGTGCAACGCCGCATTTATCACACTTATCGGTCGTTAGTTACAATTTGTATTGAATTTAAAATATTTGGAATTGTACAATATGAATTTTAATAAAGCGGAACTTGTAGGCAAGACTTTTGTTTTGGGCGAGTCAGACAGAAATTGTTTACTTGCCAATAGAATTTATCACCAACGTTATCCTGAAGGAAGGATTCCTGATGTTAGCAACTTCTTTATAGATTTCTGGAAACTAGAAATGTCGAATATAAAAAAAGTGAAAGAATAAAATGTGTTCTGAACGAAGGAAATGAGTTTTCTGGGGTGCTGGCAACGGTTGAGAATCCCCATTTTAGTCAAAGAGAAGTGAGCTCATTAGTAGGAATAAACAGACCGCCGAATCTTAAAAACAAATAAGTTGCATGCATATCATATTCAAATGCACCAGGAATTACCTGATGACGATTTTTAAAAGCGCCTACAATGTTGTAATTGGGCCAGAGGTAAAATGCAAGATGAGGTCAACTTCTTCAATAATGTTTTATTCACTGATGAGGCAACTTTTCATAAAAATGGATTTGTTAATAGGCACAATTTCCATTATTATGCTTCGGAAAATCCTCACTTTTTTATGCAAGTTGATAAACAACACAGATGGTCTATAAACGTTCGGGGAGGAATTATTGGAGAACATGTAATATGGCCACAATTCTTTGATGGTACATTGACCGGAGCTATTTCTCTTTATTTCTTGGAAAACCATCTGCCACAAATATTGGTAAATCTCTCTGAAAGAATTCGAAATAAAATGTGGTTTCAGCAGGATTATTTAAATGCAGTTAGAGATAATTTAAATAATACCTACTCTCATCAATGGATTGGAAGAAATGGGCCCAGTAAATGGCCTGCTAGATCCCCAGATCTCACAAAAATGGATTTCTTTTTATGAGGATACGTGAAGGAAATTGTTTATAGAGACACACCAACAACAGTACAAAAAATGAAGGAAAGAATAATAACTGCCTTTAGATCTATCACACCGGCAGTTTTAGGAACAGTGGGAACCTCTTTTCAAAAGCTCATATAGATGTGTCTCAATCAAAATGGGCAACATGTGAAACATTTATTATAATTTTTATTTGAGTTATTTGAAAAAACCTCTTTTTTTTAAGTTATTTTTGAATTTTGTAATAATTGCTCAATAAAACGAAATTGGTTGCAATTATCCATATGGCAGTAGTTACAAAAAAATGTTCGTTTTTCGTTTCTGCAACATCGTTGAAAAATATATACAGGGTGTTCCATTTGAAAAAATTGAGAAAATTAAATATAAAAAGTTCTTAATTGAAAAATAATTTTTGGCCACCCTGTTTTAGGAAATGAAAACGATTCAAAACGTTATTTAGATGTCTCGTAACGTATTCACATAAGTCTTTCTTAAAACCCATAATTGTGACTGTGGTGATTTTTTTAATATCCATCTGCAGATTGCATTATTTCAACAATATCTAGTTTACTTGCAATTTTTTAGAAAATTTCGGGACATCGTAGAACTCGAGATATCGAGGTCCGACGCAGTATTGCCCCACCATGTATAAATACAAATTTTATAATAATAATTTCTGTCACTAAATGTACTAATTTTTCTCATTATATTTGTAAATCTTTTATAACAAAGTTAAAATTATTGGACTTATTAAAATGATGATATAAACTGGATAATGCGTATTTAGATTTTTGTGTCGGAAATTTTGTGAACTCGCTGATTTGAGAATATATTCTCAAAATGGGAGAAATGATCATTCGAAAAGTTTATCAACTTAACCATTGTGCGACTTTCTTTATTTTCAAATTAATGAACGAATATGTTTTTTTTATCTAAAAACTCTATTAATTTGATTTAGTTAAGAGGACAAAAGGAAAGAGAAAATTTTATTAATAAACGAAGGTAATAGTATTTCTATTCTCACTTGGGAAATTCCGCCTAAAGTGTTCATACCAGAATGAGTCATTACAAAGCCTGCCTGTGACGGAATAACATCGACACAGTGGTTGAATATTACAAACGATACACGTATACGAATATTATAGTCAACCAGATATGTCATGCACTTGCGGTAGTCGACTTCAAACGAAAGTAGTCGATTGTTTACCTGGCTCACCAGCATAAGCCTTATACCGGAACCAAGTTTTTCCTTCTCTTTGGCACCTATACTTCTTATTTATTAACATTTAAGGGGGTTACTAATAATTCCAAAAATGTCTTTAATAATCCCGTGAAACCCGCGGTCCCTGTTACTGACTGTTGGACCCCCCAAAAGTGTTTATTATTACCACCTTCTTCCGTGGTCTCTCACCAAGGAGGTGGAGTTTCATGAACTTGAATATCACACGACTCTTGGTCCATAAGTGTGACAGAATATTTTTGCTACTCCACGATTTTTAATGTCTCGTAATAAATACTACATTCATAAGTTATTGTTTTATTTGCTAAGCAGATAACATTACTTTATTACCTCTGGAGATGTAGTTTCCATAAACACCAAAGATGTGGTATTTTGAAAGAACTGTGTAAACATAACTCTGTCAAACTCATATGGGTGCCCGGGCACATAGGTATGGAGGGCAACGAAGAAGCAGACCGGTTGGCGCGGCAGGAGAAGGAGCAACAACTCCTTTTCCTGGCCCTGGCCTGAGTGCTGCGATCCTATAGACAACCCAACCAATCCATCTATTCTCTGACAACATTAATATCAATAGACTTCGATCCAGAGCACCAGTCACTCTGTCAGCCCGACACCTGCAACATCGTCACTTTAATATGATGCAGGTTCGGGTAAGGGAATGGGAGGAAGTTTCGCCAAGGCACAGTAAAGGACTGTAGTATATTTCTGATAAGCCCGCCGGTTTCGATCTCCGCAGAAAAATTTGGTCTAACATAAACAGAATCAGAACCCGGCATGGAAAATGTTATGCGGACTCTCTCCACAAATGGAAAGTTAACCCATCTCCACAATGCGATTGCGGTGCAGATAGTTAGACGATCAGACACATAGTGGAACAATGCCCCTTGAGATCATAATCCAGGTCAATTTGAAGATTCTTGAACGCGATTGATTATATTTGTCACCTAGATGTTTATCTGTGGTCATATGTGGTCGTTGTATACAAGTTTGGTATATTTCATATAGTTTAAATTTGTTTGTTTTTTTTTCATACTGTATTTTCTTTTTTTATATTCTAAATTTTATATTATGACTGATATCCTTATTATTATACACTTCGCAAATACAAAACAAAGAGTAAACCGGTAATATTTCACGTAGAGAAAAAAATTTCATATCACTGTGTTGGTGATCGAATTCTGAACAACTTTCAAAATGTCCGTCCGTCTGTCTGTTCGACCGACACGTTTCTTGTGAGCATGGTAACTAAAGAACAAAAAGTTCGATTGTATTGAAATTTGGACAGTAAATTACTGTTAGCTAGAGGAAGAATGCTATTTTTGAACAAAATCTGTTAATAAATAAAAAAGCTATTAATTTTTCAAATTAAAAAAATTTTCTTTGTGTTTTGTAATTATAGTCAGGGCAAAATAGGCGGTTTACTCGGAACCAGAGTGATTGTGCATGAAACTACATATATGATGGCTCATTTTATTCGTTAGAGTCTCTAGATCAAAGTTGGAAACAGTTTTTTGAGGGGTCAGTTAATAATTTGTTTATTGCGGAAATATAAACAATAAAAGTGATGGTCGATGAAGCATTATAAGAAATAAGGCACTGGCTCCATAAATTGACGTAATTTTTTTATTTCAGTGTCATTTCTTAAATTTTTGGGGTCACTCGTTCCGATTCTAATGTCAAAAAAGTACCAATACTAGAGGGCGCCACAGAAAAAGTTAAGTGAAGATGAAAATAATGACAAATAAATATTACATGAAATAAGGTTTTCTTTTTCGAAATTCTTTGTAATTTTTATATTTCCTTGTCATGTTTTACGTTCTCTGGTTCACTCATTCTGATGCTGAAGTCAAAAAATGCGAATCGTAGAGGGCGCCACAGAAGAAACTAACGTCAGATGGAAACAATTACCAACATGAAAAAAGCTGCTATCTCCCTAACTCTTGAGGCATTTTTCATGTTATTGTGGAGCGTTCGTTTTTTGTTCTAATGGCAAAATAGTGTCAATCATAGAGGGCGCCACAGAAAAGACGGACATCGGGTAAAAATAACGATAACCCCTGATTATATTCTGCAATATTTTGAAATCTACTTCTCGGATTCTAAAGTAGGGAAAAATTTCAATCCTACAGAGTATTACACTTGAACTTGAAACTGATATGTAATTTAATAAATAATAAATCACAAAGCAATTTCATGCAAGATAGTATTTAATAGTCCACTTCATTTACATCACGCGATAAATATAAAGGGATGAATCACCCTCCTCACGGTCACTTTCAAATTATATTTTAGATATAGTAAACAGATTCCGGTGATGTACGTCAGGATGGAAATGAAAATTTGTTGAGAACATAAATTCAAAGAGCGTAAATTTTATTTGAAAAATTCTTACACACATAAAAACATTATAAAACATCAGATCAGTTAAAATCATATGAATCCTCATCACTCATTTCATTTTCATGAGTGTGATGGCAAGCATCAATTTCTATATCTTCTTCTTTCTGAAGAATGTGCTCTCCAGTATCTTCCGTCACTAGAGAATTTTTACAGTTCACTCCTTTACAAGTTCCACACGCAACTGAGCATTTTAAATTGTTTGATTTACAACTACAAGGACCTTCACAACCTTTCTTACAGTTACAAGTAACTATTTTATACACGTCATCAGGGGCTGGGAGATTATTCATTAGGACTGGAATGGGCATGCATTATCTATTTTTTTATAGCCCCATTTCTTGAGGATATATTGTCGAGGGACCAGATTGCGATTTGTCAAGTCGTGCTACTGGAACTTAAATCAAACATGGATGATTTGAATTTTGTATTTGAAAATAATTCTTCTAAATTCTTGGTTCGAATGCGCGAGAATGAGCCTTTACAGTACATTCGAATTTTGACATTTAAATATGGTGGGTGTCATTTGGGGAAAATAAAATAATTTTTTATCTAAAAAATGAGGCGTCTTAGAACAGCAATCTCTGAGAAATAAATTAGCGAAATACAACAACTTTCACGGGGTATTTCAAACGCTCGAGTTTCACGCGCCTTGGTTGCACACGTAATCCCACCAATCATCATCGAGGACACAACAGAAGAACTTGCAAACCGGCAACACTGCGATCACCGAGCGTGCGGATAGCGGATAACCTTAAACTTTCATTTGAGCTGTCGTCTTTTCTGGGGCATTTTCGGTCGTATTTTCACAGAATGGATCAAAACACTGCTTGCTAGACATTTTAATCGAAATCGGAAACTTTCAATTTACGCTAACCTCAAAACCAAAATGTTAACATCAACAAGCTGTCAAACGTCTAGTCATGAGCGATATGTCACTGCCGGTGATTAAATCACCGTGATTATATAAAATATTAATATAAAGTGTAATTTACATCGTTTTACTTTCAATTTATACTTGTCCAGTGCTGCTTAATGCAGCCATACATTCACACAAACAAATTACGGCGAACGGTAAACATATCAGCTTGCAGATTGTGATGGCGTTAGTTTAAAACCACCGGAAGTGAAAAATATAAGTCGCCGTTAAGGAGTGATTGGAAAATCACGATATCGCCCATCACTACAAACGTCAATTGAATGCTGATTTTGTACAACGTTGCCGAGTCGCCTTTTACACTATTGACTTGGGATTGCTGATGTATTAATGGCGCGTTACGGATAATCGTTTAAATTGGACTTGTAAATAGGTGATTTTAATTATTTTTTTCTGGCTCTAATCTGCATCAAAATAGAAATTGAAAAAATACGGGTATTTTAATTTTTCATGAAATTTATGATTCCGCAATAAAAAAAATATGCTGAAAAGGCCCATTCCAGGAGGTCTTCACGTGCAAAATCCCGGACTCACATTTATAAAATTACAAACGTTTGTAATTTTATAGAAATGTTTGTAAAATTACAAAGGATACCAGGAATTTTCGGCGGAAGTTTGTAATTTTACAAAGAGCTTGGAAATTTACAAAGGTCTCAAAAATGTTTGCAACTGTCCGAAAATATTTGTAAAATTGTAAGTATTTTCGTAATATTTCGAGATTTCTTTGTAAATTTCCAAACTCTTCGTAATATTCCAAACTTTTGCCGAAAATTCCTGGACTCTTGGTAATTTCACAAACTTGTTCATAAAATTACAAACGTTTGTAATTTTACAAAGAAATTCACAAAGAGTTCGTAAAATCTTGTCTCATTTTTTTACCGTGTGAGGATGAATGAAAACGCTTATAGCGTACCGAGCATTGCGTTTTCCTTTGGTAAAATAAATAAAAGACAGGATATGAAGTTTACAGCATATAGTTATCCCAAATCATCGTTATTTTCACCCGATGTCCGTCTTTTCTGTGGCTTCCTCTATAATTGGCACTATTTTGCCATTGGAACAAAAAATGAACGCTCCACAACAACATGAAAAATGCCTCAAGAGTTAGGGAGATAGCAGCTTTTTTCGTGTTGGTAATTGTTTCCATCTGATATTAGTTTCTTCTGTGGCACCCTGTACGATTCGCATTTTTTGCCTACAGCATCAGAATGAGTGAACCAGAAAACGTAAAACATAACAAGGAAATGTAAAAATGACACAGAATTTCGAAAAAAAAAAACTTATTTCATGTAATATTCATTTGTCATTATTTTCATCTTCATTTAACTTTTTCTGTGGCGCCCTCTAATATTGGTACTTTTTTGACATTAGAATGGGAACGAGTGACCTCAAAAATATAAGAATGACACTGAAATCAAAAAATGACGTCAATTTATGGAGCCAGTGCCTTATTTCATATAATGTTTCATCGAACATCACTTTTATTGTTTATATTTCCACAATAAACAAATTATCAGCTGACCTCTCAAAAAACTGTTTCCAACTTTGATCTAGAGACTCTAACGAATAAAATGAGCCATCATGCATGTAGTTTTATGCACAATCACTCTGGTTCCGAGTAAAGGCGTTTTTCCGCCTATTTTGCCCTGACTATTAAACTAAAAATGACTGAAACTAAGATTATTTACAAAAAACTGCGAATAATATCCTATAAAATATGCAACAATTATATAAAAAGTACAATAAACCGGCGAAGATTACAATGGTTGGCTTGTTGTCTATGTGATTTGTATATGCCATACGATAAATAATAAATGTGTGTCCAATGAGATGCCGAGAAGAGAAATGGTCCACAAAACTGTGTTAAATAATTGTTTATAATGACTAAAGAACCCGACAGATCATTATGAAATTAAATAAGGTTGTATTCTGATAGTAGGTAGACGAAACGATTAAAGAAAATTCAAGTATATCCTTTATGGTTTGTGACTAGAGAGGGATATGTAAATGATTGAGATTTTCAAGTTTAAATCAGCCATGCTGAATTTTGAAGGTATAATATCAAAATAGTAATCAGCGACCTCGTAAACTTCTGTTTAATTTTTTTCGCAATTTTATCACATGAATTGTTATGACAGTTTCAAATTATTTTTAAATTAAATATTCTTTTCTTTGGAGTTTTGCAAAAATATTTAATTTGCACACGTTTTGGGTAAACTTTTAAATTGGTTATTTTCAGCGTACATTGCAAAATGTTTCGTTTAAATCCCTGAGGTTCAAAGTAGTTCCGCAATAAAGCATATTTTATCCATCATTTAAATATATTGGACTACTAGTTGAATAATATACACACTAAAATTTTTCATTTCTTAATAATAATAATTTTTTTTAATTATACATTTGTGGCTGTATGTCAGAAACTTGCGAATAGCTTTAATTCTTGTTTCGGAGAAGTAAGATATTTTTGTTCACTTTAAAAGGATGTGTCAGACCATGCATCTGTTTGAGACTTGTGGTGGCTGAGAATAAAGAGGTTATTATTCTAGGTGGCCAATGTTGGAATAAAATTAGTGTACAATAATTTCTGTAGGATTTATGTACCAAGTAAAAAAACAATGAAAAATGGTAATAATATAATGTACTTGTTTTACTTTCACCTTATCCTAGCAGACTGTTATTCTTTTTCTTAATTTATTCGGCAGGTGCATTTCTTCCTTAAATTATATAGTTTTGCTTATTATTCATAATAGAAAAAATATTATCATAAGTATTAGGGAAATTAAGAGCTCTCATACTAATTAAAGTCACAACATGCAGTAAAAAAATTACTTTTCTTTATATACAGTGCAACTCATTTCAAATCTGAACACCCTCTTAAAAGTTGTGTTTATTAATCGATCGATATTGACCGTTTTTTAAGGTACAGCAAAAACTGTACTTTTGGACAAAACATCATATTTTGTCTAAATGTTATTTGTGGCATTATCTTAATTATTTTTTCAATACTTTGGGACTTTCTCCAACATGTATTTTTTCTTTTTAAGCGGTGCTCGGGGTTATCTACAAAATATCACAATTAACCAGTATGTTACTGGTAAATAACCTCTACGCCTGTGACTTTTACGTCAAAGGATCAGTTAGAGGTTGCTTTTTTTAAAACAAATAACACAAATAAGTATAAAAATTTGATATTTAATATTTCGCCGACGTTTCGGAAATCTAATCTGTTTCCTTTTTCAAGGCTTTTTTGAAAAATATTTTAACTGTGATAAATACACAGCTCTAAGAATGTTTGTTATATTCAATATCCATAGATACTTACTATTTACATAGAACTGTTGATATAGTTAACACTTTTGTAAAAAAATTTACACAATGTTAAATTTGTGAAGTTCTTCTTTTAACATTGACAACCAAGTTGTACAGACATCTACGGAACAATTCGACACCCATTTATCCTCATTCAATAATGTTATCACGGATTCTTTGATTTTCCTTTTTTGTTATCTGCCTCTTTTATTAAAATTTTTGCCGAGTCCCAGTTTATTCTGTGTCCTTTCTCCCAAGCGTATTCGCAGATCTTGGACCTCTAAATTTCATTTTTTCTGATATAATTTTGATGTTCGCCCAATCTTACACTAAATGGCCTGGACGACTCACCCACGTAATGTTTCTTGCACTCACACGGAATACTATAAATACAGCTTTTTGAATTTCGCTCGTGGTTCTTCGGTTTCGTCTTTGTCAGAATAGATCTTAATGTCATATTTTATTTTTAATAATCATGGCTTATCGCGATTTTTGTAGAGGCTAAAATTCAAGAAATCGTATTAGCGTTTTTTTTATTTCAATAGATCTCTGTACGCAGCGCAGCACTGTTCTAAATGGGTATATACCAAATTTCATAAAAAAATACGAATTAATAACATTTTTGCAGATTAATTTAAAAATGAAAATATTAGTATGCATTTATTATTCCAGACATAGTAAGTCACGGAATAAACATTGAAAACACATAACAAAATTAATTCTAATAATATTATATATTCTAATAATAAATATTAAAAACAGATAACAAAATTAATTGTAATAATATTACTGATTAATTAGAATTAATAAGATTGATAACAGCGACGTACGATAATCCCCATTATGTTCAATCTGAGGTTCAATTTCCGTGAATGATGAACACTAGCCCTTTGAGCGATTTTAGAATTCTTTTTTTTCAGATTTACCACGAAATTGGTAAATAATGACAACGACTTACTTCAATATCAAATAATGCTTTCTTTGAAAAGTACGTTCTACTGACTTGTTTTTCTAGACTTGCAAGCGAAGCTATTATTCTCTTTGCTGCCTGTAAGTTAGCCATGAAAAGATAATTGTTGAAACAATCAAGTAATATTGTTAACTGTCATTTAAAGTGTAAATAAGTTTTGTGTGCTAAATATTTATAAAAATAAATGATATATGTGATAGAACAACTTTTGAAAAACAAAATTGAAATACTTCGCCTGATTGGTGATAATGCTCATTCAGTAAGAGAGGCAGCTAAAGAATTTAATAGTAGAAATCCCAATTGACCAACAGTCAGTAGTACCACTGTATACAATATAAATAAAGTTTTCAATAACATAGCTTCCGTATCAAAAATATTATCAGAAGCAGAAATCAGGCACAATTTTTAGCTAGACATAATGATCAAATTTTTTAGTGCCCGGAGATGAAGGTAGAAAACTGGAATTTTGTTTAAGGGGTTAAGGAGAATATCCCAATAATAATAAATTGAATATATTAAATAAATATATTAAAAAAAATTGTACGCCGACGAAGCCTCTTTCACCACCACCACCTCCCAAAATTCTTGCTTCTGGTCAATAGAAAACCCAGAATCTCAATTATAAAAGACAATATTCACTAAAGGTAAATGTGTGATACGGGATACTCTATAACAAAATTATTGGTGCGTTCTTCTTTTGAACGCAATTTAAATAATTTTCAATTTTTGGATTTTCTGCGGAATGAATTTTCGGAAGCACTAGACAGTTTAGCTATTCGTAACCGCATTAATTTCAGATCGGTGTCCTGACATAATGCAGTGATAGTGAGAGAGTGGTTAAATAATAATTTTCGGAATCAGTGGATAGATCTCAACAGCCCTCTAATTGAATTCCCGCCTAGTTCGCCGGATTTAAAACCATAGGCTTTTTTCTTTGGGGTACTTAAGGAAAAGGCATATAAATTAAGAGCCCCAGACTATTGAAGACCTCCAAGCTAGATTGAGGAATGCATGCCTAGAAATTACCCCTACACAATTAAGAAAAGTGTCAAATAATATTGAAAAATGATATGATAAATCTATTATAACGGTGGTTTGGTGAAAGCTTTTTTCCTTTACAGTATTTAAATATTACTTCCTTGTTATGATTACTACACGCCATTATTATTGGAGTGGCGTGATTAGCGTCATTATGTTTTCATTGCTTATTATAATTAATTTTGTTATCTGTTGATTCCAAGACTTATTATGCCTGTAATAATAAATGCATATTAATATTTTCAGTTTTAAGTTTAAAAATTTTATTAAATCGTATTTTTTATGAAATTTGATACCTACTCATTTAGGAGGGTGCTGAGTATTCAGATGTTAAATAAAAAAGTCGCTAAAACAATTTCTTAAATTTTAGCCCTACAAAAATCAAGGTAGGCCATGAATATTAAATACAAAATATGACGTTTTGTCCAAAAGTGCGGTTTTTGGTATTGTACCTTTAAAAAGAACAGTCACATTCTGTTAATAAATGCAGCTTTTATGACACTGTATATTGTCACCCTAATCTAAGTACACTGACATACAAGTTAGCTAAAGACAACCAAAAGTACCATCTAAAAGTGGAGATTATTATAGAACAATATTTGTGTAACACATGCCTAAATCCATATAAAATTGAGTTCCTTGTTAGAAAACACGTAGCTAAGAGAAAACAATATACACATTGTATACTATAAACTCTATGCAAAATAAAAGCATACATTTACATAATTACGCAATCTATAAAAAAAATAAAAGCAGGCGTTAATAATATGTATTAAAACATGGTGTGAAATTGAGTTTCTATATTTGACCTCTAGATATAACAGACAAGAAAAATATATGAATAATGAATTGGAGTAAAAAATAGACTGACCGATGGAGAAAAAGTGAGATTGATCGAGGTGAATTATTAAATCAGTAAGAAACATGTTTATCTGCGTCTGTGTCTTGATGCAGTATGAATTACGAAATAATAAAGGTTACATAAATAGTTATTTCTTTCTTCTGGGGTATTTCTAAGCTCAGCTCATTGGCGCAGTGCTTATGTGTTAGAGGTGTTTTAAAACCTCATGAGCTGTGACCTTCATATGCGCAGGGACATAATCCGTCCTGTTGACTCAGTTACACTTATTAAAAATATTATGTTTATTGTTTACAATTTATCCCAAGCTCTTGTTTGTGTATACAGCAAGGCAGCCTCCAGTGTTTTCAAAAACATACTTATAACTCAGATTAAACTTTGCCTTTTGCGCATTTCGCGGCTCATGAGATTCTGAAACACCTCTACGCGACCACGGAGTCCCATGTTCTAATCCTGGCCAGGCTATGGATGTTTATTGGATTTTTAATGTGTTAGCGAGGCAGGGAATGGTTGTTGTTGTGATGATGTCTTTGTGTACGTGTTCTGGTTAATATAAATAAAGCGTTTATATATAAAATACTTCTATTACGCTACAACATATATAGACCAAAGCCATTACAGTAGTAGTAAAATAATCATTCGTTATTATAGTCTAAATACTTGAAGATTGTTAATTGATATAATACAACAGACATAGCACATAACCAGAACTAGGTAAAATACTCTGCTAAAGTGCTTCAATTACCAAGTATAGTATTTAAAAAAGTTTAGAACAGTCACGAACCCCTTAGAAATAAAAATACTATTTGCACAGTACTTTAAGCCTTTAGAATACTTAAAATACTTTAAAGTGCTGCAAGCACCTTCAAACGTACAAGTAATTACATAACAACTTCAAGTTATTTGATGGGGAATAATATACTACTTATGAACCAGAGGTAATATGTAATGTGTAAAACGAAAACAATATCACTGTCATTCCTTTGTGATATGATGATGATGAAAAATCGAGAGGAAATAAATTCATTGAAATATAATTATTTATGTATTTATTAGAACATAAACATATTTAATTTTTAAAAACTTATAAAACCAAGACGTAAATATAGTATAGTACTTTCATAAATTCTAAATTTCCAAAATTGGTATCCAATAATATAGATATGTCTTCCTGTCACAAACACAACGAACACTAGGCGGAATTTAAATGTATTTAAAAAGGATCTTGCAAGTATTCTAGACGTGTTCAAGCACTTCTAAAGACTTTCTATTATAATTGAAGTACTAAAGAAACTAACCATTATACTCCTCATCGACTTACTGCACTTTTTATATAATTGTTGGTTTGTTGCACATTCTATAGGATACTCTTCGCAGTCTTATCGTAAATAAATAATGTTAGTTTATGTATTTGTGACAAATTTATTACTTTTAACTTTATAAACATTATTGGAATATATACCGGTATTGCAATGTAACAGTAACAATATTCAAGTTTAGATTTGATCTAAACTTTAAAATTATTTCTAATTCTTTTTTTATGCATTCTTTTTCTAAATACCTTTAACTGCCCTTCCCCCAGAGGGGTGGGATTGTTTTCATTTATTGTTTAATTACAGAACATAAAAAATTAGATTTAAAAAGTATGTAATATATAAAAATATCAAAAAATAATTACTCATCGATATCGTTCGAAAACAATGGGATTCTTCCTTTAACTAACACTAACTTACGGTCCATATTTAGGACTTTTCGATCTTAAGTTATCGTACTTACAAAAAACGTCACAGACGGACAAACAAGTTCATATTTACTGTTTTAGAAATGTGCCGATCAAATCATTTTCGTAGTTGTGAAGAGTATAATAAGGATTTCAGTTGCTTTAAAAGTAAGTGCACATTTCCACCCCTACCTCCAAATTACCAAATTACTCTGAAAACCGCCCAACCGCACACCTTTATCCACATGTTAATACCACTCGTTATCATCTACTAAGTAGTTTTTATACATTTCCTTTTTTCTCGCCTCCGAAAACCATACATTGACTTTCCATGCCTACACACGAAATTACCCCTTGCCCTAAGTGTCTCAAAAAATTTAGTTTTCACGCTAAGCTCATTTATAGTGCTTATATAAAAATACCCAAAATGTGGGGTCCAACGTTTTCCTCACCCATTACCACTAATCGTGGAACTTCCGGACAACTTTTATGCGACGCAGAAAGGTTCAACCTACACAATGACACCAAAGATAGTCCGATCGGACTATTCCTGCACCCAGCGGTCACAGCCGAACATTTTGTTACATTTTAAACGTTTATACCTCCCGATACACAGGGCTCCTATAGCATATTCTGCATTTGGCTTCTACAGTTCTCCTATTAGATTGTACATATTTCCTGACATCTAATGTTACACACCGATTCAGGCCCGATGATGGGGGGGGGGAGGTGTTTCCCCCCGGTCCCGGAGTTTTTGAAGGTGCCCGGATTCTCGAATATGGAGATGCAAATTTCGACAGTATTTGTATTAGTTGAAGCAAGAGAAGGCATACTTCTTTGTAAATTGTAAGAGGAAATATAAAAATGTTTTATGTGGAAAATCGTAGTTGGAAGTATTGAGAGTCGTAAGAAACACAACCCCCCGATTCTTGAAACCTTACAATCGAGATAAAAATTGCATTCTAACTAATATCATCCCCCCCTGCTCTTAAATTTTTACGCTGAATAATTCTAATATCTCGGCACACTTTTAAATGATTTTCTCACCCCTCAATGAACAATAAGGAAGATACACCGGTATAATGAGTGCGGTCAGCGAAAGTTTTTGCCTTGAACATCAGTCGTTGTTTAGAAATGCGAGGTAGTCTCATTTAAATCACCTAATACTATTATTCGATCTATTCTTACTTCGATTTTTTATTCGAATCGAACCTGGTATTTAAATAATTTCCGTTCATTACAGAGTTAGTAATTGTAAATTATATGTTCGGGTCTCGGTCGTTAACCTTCTAATTTTTCGAAAGACGTAATTAAAAATCATGCAAGGTAACTTTTTAACAATTTAATCACATACAATTTCAATTATAATCCACATAAATAGTCCAAAAATTAGAAAAAAATATTGCCTAGTTATTATGTAATTATAGAGGTACTAAATAAAAAAAGCAGGAATTCGACATTGTCCTTGCTTTACAGTTCTGAACAGCGTATTCTTTTTTATTTGCAAGCAGGCTTCCCTATGCGTTTATCCTTGATATAATTCCAATTTTATATTTTCGATTAACCATTCCAGTTTCTTAGCTATCCTACCAAGGATAGTGAAGATGATTGGAATCTTAACATTTTATTGTATTACTACTACTCTCCAGCATCGTATTATCTCTAATTCTTTTGTTCTTGGCCACATAAAACGGAGTGAGGATAATATACAGGGTGACCCAGAATTAAACCACCAAATGTTCAAGATCAATTTCTCAGGTAAAAATAAGAATTATTTACATATATAAAGTTTTTCCTAAAGATGCGCCGTCTCCGAGCTAGAGAAGAAGAGAGAGAAAAAAGAAGAAAGATAATAAAATGCGTATCGTTTCCCCAGTGTTGGCAACATTTGCTCCCACATTTCAACCAATAGAAGAGCCGCAATGCCGCGATCGAAAGTAGTGCGCGGTATGATGAGAAATGAATCCTGTTAAAACTCAAAATGCGAGATTCTATGGCGTCCAAAGTCAGCAGAATGTGTATTATCTCATAAATGCGAAATAATTTTCTGTTGGGTTAGGGGTAACATCAAAAGTCCGTTCCAACCCGATGAATGATGCCGTAAAACATATTTTGGTTGAATGGGTGGAAAGACAACTACAGCGTATGTGGTACAAGTCAGTTCACTAAACAATACCAAAAACACGTGGGAAATTTAATTGCTGGCCCTGGAGATAGCAAAAAGTAAATTTAATTTGTAATATGATCATTTGATTGTACATAACCTTTGTTTAATATATTGTATATTAGCAAGCAAGTTCTTTATTAACTCAATTATAAAGCCCTATCTGCTGCGCCGAAGAGATTGGCCATGTAATGAAATTGATGTTCTTTCTGAGCATCTTCAGCAATCTGAAGAACTCTTAGTGAATCTTTGGCAATTAGTACAACGCAAGTATCCATCGCTCTTTAATTCCTGCACTTTAAGTAACACAAAATTCCTCGTTTAATCAAGCTAATAAATGCCACCAACATTCAAATAAAATTACAGTGTGCCCAAATGTGAGGTTATACTTTCAACTTCTTATGCGTGAACGGTCCCACTCCCTCACAATTTACCAAGAGAAGCAACTTTCCCGATTTTTGGCGTGATGTGACCGACAGTTACAGAATACGCTATTCTTGTTTTCAAGAGAACTTCGCCCACTTTCTCATGAAAACATGTGTTCACATCACATCACACCAATACAGAATAGCGTCCTGGTATCTTTAATCAGCATTACTCTGGGAGAACGGAAATCCTCATGCCGTACGAGATCGCCATTTTCAATATCGATCTTCGTACAACGTTTGAATGGGATTGTGCAACGACTCAGTCACTCGGTCCAATTTTTCTGCCTCCACGCCGAAATGGTCCAGCTCTTCTTCATGATTTGGAAAATGATTTTCAGCCAATCTTATGGAAGACATGACTTTAAATGATAGAGTAAACAGATGGTTCCACATAGATGGATGTCCAGCCGATTACACTCTACTAATCTACCGATGGTTGCGCGACTATTTTCTTCACTTTTTTCTCTTTATTCCTTTTTGCTCTAGCACGGAAGGGGTGCATGTGTGGTGCATATCCACTCGAAAAAATACTGCGTAGGTTTCTCAAATCGGCCACGTATATAATTTACAGTTATTATCCACAAATCAGATTCCCCACGAAATATTACTTAATCGCTTTAACGTTTGCGAACTGGACAAAAGCAGAGTAGCTGCCTTTTTCATCTTCCCATCCCACTATCAAAACAAATATTCTTATGTCATCACCAGACCTCGAGGCAAACGTAGTTATGCCAGAGACGGTCTTCACACACGGATAAATATAATGTTTTGAATCCAGAATCTTATGATTCATATAAACAAATATATACATTATTTATAGGAACATATTTTTGCGGTAAGAAATGAAAAGTATGGCATAAAACTCATAAAATAATAAATCATTTATTATTAGAAATTTGGAGAAATTATTTATTTGGTATAGTTGCGCAAGTACATGTAGTAAGAGATGTTTACTGAAAGCGGTGGATAAAAAACACCAGACTTTGGCCGCACATTATATATGCATACCTGCAGCGTCGGTATGGTTGTCTGACCGAAAACAAAAAACTCGACACTTTAACCGACATACGCCACTTTAACTTTTTGTATCAATTAAGGAAATATCAACATCTCCTATATGTTTCTTCCCAACTGTATTAAACAATTCTTAATTTAGAATATTATTTTTATATGTGCACATAATACCTATAGGGCACTATATTTTAAAAAATATAAGGAGAATTTTCGCCACCACAAAGACACCGCCACTCTTGTTGCTCTCTTTCTACTTTCTTTACGACAACATATGGGATACGGTACACAATAATTATAGTAAAAGAAACCTCAAATTGCATTTTATATTTTGCAGAAGACTTTAAACATACAACGACCAATGGCACGTGAGCCTATTTCATATGCACATATGCATTATGTAGTCAACACTACAGACTTCTCAGTACATTTTCAGCTTTTGAAGTAAATGTGTCGCGAATTATTAAGGCGTCGAGTGGCTTTCCATTAAATGAAACAGTACTTTCGTGAATTCAAGATTTTCCGGAACTGCGGTTTAACGGTGTAACTTTTTGTACCAGTTGTGAAAAACACTTTTGTGGACACGCAAGTCGAACATTTTAAAACATGTTTCATCTGAACATCATAAAAACTAAAATTAAGCATAAAGGTATACATGGATATTCCTCACGAATCCCTCTAGCCATACGCGACTTTCAACGTACCGGAAACAGATCAGCATACAATAATTGATGCAACGAACATTGTATTTGATCTAAGTCAATAATATATTTTTAGAGTAGGACAGAAAACCCAATTAAACGAATAGTGCTTTCCGACTTCCCTCACAGTCAGCATAGGCCAGTCATATACGAAATCGGACTCCAAATTTCACTAGTCACCTCTATACCACGAGCTCGCTGGAACTTTAACAAAGCCAACTGGCCCGCATTTACAAGCGATCTAGATAAATGCTTACGCTGGATACCACCTACACACGCAAACTATAACAGGTTCACTGGAGTAGTAATCTCAACAGCGAAAAAGCACATACCTAGAGGGTACCGGAGAGAATATATACCGGGATGGAGCGAGGAAAGCGATAACCACTGTCAGGAATTCCTAGAGAGTGGCGATAACGATATTGCAGATGAGCTTCTCCGCAGCTTAGATAAGGCCAGAAGAGAAAAGTGGACCAATACAGTTGAATCCCTGCACTTTGAAAAATCTCGTCGAAAGGCGTGGTCCCTCTTAAGAAAACTAGGGGATGGCAAAACAACGTCACGCCAGACTCCCAAGATCCACCCGAACAAAATTGCTGCACACATAGTCGCCACCTCGCGCGGAAAGAGAGATAGAGACTTTACCAAGGGCATCAAAAAAGAGCTCCGAAACCTGAAAGCTAACAGCCCAGAAGAATCAGAATACTCCCAACCTTTTAGCGCGGAAGAAATCTCAGCCACAATCAATGACATAAAAACCGGTAAAGCGCCTGGCCTAGATGGCATACATCCGGAATTCCTAATTTATTGTGGAAACTATGTAAGGATATGGGTATCCAGGTTCTACATGGATATTCTCCAAACAGGACAACTACCGAATGACTTTAAACATACAAAAACTATAGTCATCCTGAAGCAAGGAAAAACAGATGACAGGCCAGAAAATTACCGCCCCATCGCCTTGCTAAGTGCAATGTACAAGCTCCTCGAAAGGCTCATCCTAAACAGGATTGGCCCAATCCTGTTCCAGAATATCCCGGTGGAACAGGCCGAATTTAGGCTAGAAAGAAGCACGACCGATCAAGTTCTGTCCCTCACAACTCACATAGAGGCAGGATATCAAAGTAAACTTAAAACCTCAGTTGCATTTATAGATCTGTCAGCGGCATATGATACTGTCTGGAGAGAGGGGCTAATCTATAAACTAAATCTAAATGGCATACTGAGCGATAGACACTTCCAAGTCACTATCGGAAGCGTTGAAAGTACCCAAAGGACACTTAACAACGGACTTCTCCAAGGCTCAGTACTCTCGCCAGTCTTGTTTAGCCTATATGTATCAGATATGCCCACCACTAGGTCTAGAAAATTCGGGTACGCGGATGACTGGGCAATCGCAACCAGACACACTCTGGTGGAGAGCACAGAAGATATCCTTATTGACGACCTCACAAAGTTGGAAGAATATTTCAGGCAATGGAGACTTAAACTAAACTCAAATAAAACCGAAGTATGCTGCTTCCACCTAAACAACAAGATGGCCAACAGGAAACTCCAGGTGTACATAGATCATCAATAATTGAGGCATAACAGTAACCCAAAGTATTTGGGTGTCACCCTGGACAGAACACTCTCCTTTAAAAAGCACGTTAAACATACTGCGGCGAAACTAAGAACTCGCAATAACATTATTCACAAGCTCTGCGGAACAACATGGGGATCGACAGCAACTACCCTCCGAAGCTCAGCACTCGGACTTGTGTACTCAGCCGCTGAATACTGTGCCCCTGTCTGGATAAACAGCCCCCATACAAAAATAATCGATATACAACTAAACACCACGATGCGTTCGATTTCCGGCACAATAAAGTCTACCCCAACACAATGGTTACCATTGCTAAGCCATATACCTCGCCGGACTTCCGCCGCCAAAATGCCTTACTTAGAGAGTTCCAGAAAATATTGAACAATCAGCAATTGCCGATACACGGAGACATTGCTGACGCCAACCGCAAACGACTGCGTTCCAGAAACCCTCCAACCAGAACTGCAGCGGCCCTGAGACCAGACAACTTCCAAATAATCCCACAGGGGCAAAACGTGCGGAACGACATGAATAATCCAGTCCTGAGAGATATGCCAAGTAGATCTGAAACTCCTCCAGGCTTTAACCTCCGCCGGAAGACTTGGGCCACCCTAAATAGAATAAGAACAGGCCATGGTAACTGCGCTGATTTCCACCATAAATGGAATAGAACCCCGTCTGCCGAATGTGACTACGGAGCCACTAAACAAACCATCCAACACATTATCACCGAGTGCCAACTTAGGAAGTACAAAGGAAGCATGAGCGACTTCACCTGTGTGACTCCAGCGTCGATCGAATACATAAATAAACTGGACATTAAACTTTAAATAACTATGTTGTGTATACATATGCCATACGCTAAATAAATAAATAAATAGAGTATCAAGGGGTGTTGCTGAGACAGTGAAATACAAACTGGGTGTTAAAAAACAACCCCGGTTTTTCAACATTTTTGTCAATATTAGGTAGCAAAGAAGTGGACTGTTCAATGCCCGACATAAATCTGCCATCTATTAGAAGATATACTTATTTTAAATATGCGCCGATTACATCGGTAGAGGTTGAACGATCCATTTCGCAAGACAAGTGGATATTTAGTGACAGACGCCGGAGTTTGGACCATTTTGAACAAATGCAAATAATATATATTTTTGTTATTCTAATAAGGCATAGTTACTAATTGTTTGTGTTTGTTCGTCCAACAATAAGTGCATCAAAGTATGACATAACCCTTTCGGAGCCATTTACCTTTAAATATTAGGAAATTCACTAGATACAACTATAAGGTAATATATTGCATTATTGCGCATGAAAATGTTTATATAGTTCATATTGCGCAAAGCCGATTCTGGCTTTTACGTTATAACTACCTCGGAGCCGGGGTCTGGTCATCACCGCTATAACAAATGTACCTTAACTACCTGGAAAGTCCACTTGATATATTTTGCATTAACCCATCACAAATAAAGAAATATGTTTTGAATTGTAACGAGTGTTCATCGTAAAGACTCATATTTTCACATCTGTTTTTTGTCTGCTTTTTAGGCACTAGTGATATTATATACAATAATTTGTTTTATTGGCTGATCAAGTTATTAATTTGAACTATTGAAATGCTCAACAATACCCGGAGATTAGTATTGAACGCTGAAAATATTTTATTTGCTACCCAACTTCTGCCGATCAAAGACTTTGCTCCACAATACTTAATTTTGTTAACAAAATTGATTTTCAAAAGACATGTGTGATATTAATATGTTGTTTGGAGCTGTAATATGGCGACTAAAACATGTTATATTCTGGTCGCATTTTGATGTTAGGATGATTAATTTGATGATCAATTAATTAATTCTCATTTTTCAGTGACCGATTTTTAAAAGGCGATTCCATTTTTTAAAATATTTCTCTCAATATCGTGTGTATTGCCATCCCTGGCCGGCTGTCACTGTCGAACTATACTTTTACAATAGTCTCGCCATAAACAGGGTCAGCTGATCCTCAGATATAATTTCCTTTTCATTAACTACAAAAGGCATCACTGTTATGTCTGCAAACTTATTGTGTCTTTCGATAACTGAAACACAAAGATAAGTTTATTTCTAATCTGCAACGAACGGCTGATCGTGATAGCTGACCTACACACCAAACAGCATGTGGCATTCACTTCTCTTCGCCATGGTCAAGAGTTATCAGCCACAGTTATGTCGTTTTGGTTATGAGGCGGAAAAAGCGGGCAACGTTATCGATTACGAGTTTTATTTATTTCCTTCATGTTGTTGTATGTGAAGCGTATGCACCAATTCAGTTCCGAGGAAGATTGTGAAGGTCAATAGCAATAATGGATTTATTTTTGTAATTTTATCTCTATACAAGGTGTTGTGATTAAAAATATTAGCAATGGTATTTACAGGGAGTTTGTGATTTTAACATGCGTTGACAAATTTTTAAAAATGTAAATATTGCGTTGCTCAAAAACTAACAAACTATTCAGATGTTTCAGTCTTACTCGGATTATCTAAAGGAATGTTAAATATTTTTGTATTTATGAAATAGCTGTATTTAATATTCTCTCATGGATTTTATCGTAGTGATCCCTAGTTTAAATTGGTTTATCAAATAGGGTATCTTTTAATTATTGTAGAAAAAATTAGTTGACTCGAGATACGATTTATGAAGACCTTGATAAAATGGAATTGCAGCCACTTTTCAGATAAGCAAATTTTGCCCGCGTCATGGAATTTTACCGGAAGTGACGTCAAAATGGGAGGCTGCGGGGAAATAAAAAGTTAAAGTGCATATTGAAGTCAATGTATAAGAAAATATTACGTAATTTTAGACCAAGTTATTAACTTTGGAGCCGCTGACTTTTGTCTGGATAGAAAAAGGGAAATTTTACCAATTTTTGTCCTTGTAGTCAGATTTTAGTTAAAACTTTAACCTCATGGTCACAACTAGTTCCAATTTTAGGTATAATTTACGTTAATTTTACTTCCCCATTTATCTAGCATACGTGTTTGACCTAAAGGTATATATTCCTTCATATAATGTCCTAGAAGTTATTTTTACTTAAAAATAGAATTAGGTCTCTTCCCTGGAAGGCAAAATTACGTTTTCGTTGTCTAAATTACTTTAAAGGACTAAAATAACTGTATTATGTTGATGCCCCTCCCAGTAGTGTCAACTGTGAAAAATTACTTCTTTACTTTTACTTTAATGTTTGGAGTCATGGGGTAGTGTCACATTTTCCAAATAATAAATTTTCAGAGGTTATGTTGACAGTTGTTTACCACATTAACAAGTTTTAATATTTAAAATTTGTTTCGAAATATCTCGCGTCGGAAGGCAAGAGATCGACACGCCACCTGCAGTCAGACTAGGGAAATTTTACTTCCTGATCTTTCCTTATATTAAAATGTCGAACTAAAAACGTCTCATTATATTTTGTTGGAAAACTTGGAAGGGAGAAAATTCGACTAAAACCAGCTTTTTCCACTAATTGATATTAAGTATATTTTTATAATTTTACGCATGAATGACACTGTGAACTAAGCCCACGTGACCAACGCATGTATTTGTCTTTGATCTCAGATAAATAAAAGACGTATTTATCTGAGGTTTTAATCACGACCGTTCCGTGTTTTAATACTCTTTTTGCTTTTTTTGACAAATAAACAATGATTGTTGTTCTATTTTCCTTGAACCTGATGGCAAACCTGGACTGGGAAATATGACCAATTTAGTTCTAAATGAACTTTAAAGAATTTACAGTTTTGAAGACTACAAAATTATTTTAACCTATATTGGTCCCATTTAACTTTAAAGTCAATAATATGTTTTAACGACTTCGACTGTAGGAAAAATGTTAGTGAGGTCTAAAATATTGGGAAAGAATACTTTGAAGTCGCGCGGTACTATATTCGTCATATTTTTCAACCAGCTGTAAGAGGCCAGTTTATTATGAAATTTTGATGAGCAATTAATTGAAAAAAATCATTAATATAGGGTTATTTAAAAGATATCAAGTACAATATTAGCATATTTTATGCTCCAGGGAAGTCCTGCAGTGCAATTGTATAGGCTTTTACAAATATTTTTAAGACACGTTAAGCTGGAAAAAAATGTTTTCTTTAAAAACGTAAAATACTTGAGGCGCTTTTAATATTCCGAGGTAGAATTGATACATTTACGATGAAAATTGATTGGCAGCAAAAAACCACAGAGAGGAGAAAGGTGGACACATTATTTCATAACTAGGTCTGACATTATATGATATACTCCTACTCCATCATTATAATAAATGTCTGATTTCTAGTTATGTCTTATGCTGCTGATGCCTTATAAGTAAATCAGCATTGCTGTGGATAAAACCTTATTAGTCTGAGAAAGAAAGACTGCAGTTGAAAAAGGATAAGTGGTTTGGTAGATATTACGTATTAACGGCCACAATTAAACACAATGTTTACGTTTAAATGACTTGGTCAAGGAAATATGTTCTATAACTTATAGGTCATTATTACTTAGTAGCCTTATTTAAGACGTATTACCGACATCGTCTCATTCCCCATTTACTTATATTTTATATATATTTTAAGTCAATTAGGTTAGGTTAAACGGGAAAACGACACCAAAACTAGGTCTATATTACGTAATTCAGACCTAAGGTGCTACTTGGGAGCTTGTTTATTATTTACTTTGTCTCTGTCTAATGATCGCTCTGTATATTTTTCTAACCAAAAGTTATCAGGTTCTCTTTGTAAAAATAGTGATAACTACATTCCAATTATTATTGTCCTATGCGATTTCTTAATTAATAATTTTTTATAGTGACCATCATGTATAAATAAAGAGGGAAGTTCTGTGTAAATACCTTTACTGATTTTTTTTTCGTGGCGACGGTTTTAACTACATGCGAAATGTTATTATCCCTCAACATATTATTTCATTATTTATATTTTTAATGCACACTCTATATTTTTCAATGAAAGTATATCGGGTTTCTTTATTGGCAGTAGTGTCAACTACCGGTTTTCTCCGTTGTCATAGCCCCAACAGACAGACAAATCGACGGAATTGAAAGACCTTAATATTCGTAGTCTTGGAAGCACGTGTTAGTATTAACAGATTTTCCTCTAATTTGGAATAATTTTTGGTTTCCAATAAATCTGGGAGGTGAGATAAAAAAATTAATCTTGATTTTTGAGCGACACTAATAAACAATTAAACAACTTTTCAAAATAAATTGTTCTAATTGAATATAAAGTGCTGTACTCTATGGGCTTGCTGTAACTGTTTCTATACATTTATGAGTATATTTGCTTGTTAAGAGCGAGCAAGGCGGCAAGATCAGGGGGGGAACAAGGGGTAACGCATCACGTGAACAGCAAATTTTAGCAAAAAGTACTCTTCAACAATCCTGTAGTATCTATTTATGTACAACTTATACCTTTAGTTTAATGACATTACCCAATTTGCCAAAAATAGCTTACTGTTAATCATAATTTTAATACAATGCTCTTTTAGTAGATGAAACTACACAATTTAAAATTTAAGATGAGACGTTTAAATAGTATTCATTCGTACTATATTTATCCGTAATTCAAAATAAACTTTATTATATTTTACACCTACTGAATATACTTATAAGTCTATTATTGCATATGATTCTTGTGGCTTGTGATAGTTGTCGCTAGCGCCATCTGGGCGTAGACTTGTCACCTTGCATACTCTTAATTAAAATATTGAATCATAAAAGAAGAGAAAATTAAATTCCTATTCTCCATTAACTTTATACCAACATTTATTTTGATTTTTTGATCATCCAGATATTGTAATTTTTAAATCATGTTTCGGATTAATGTTTTTAATTCAAACTGTTTTAATTAGCATTATCACAGGTTCTTTTTGTTGCAATTTTTGACTTTTTAATATTTTATTCTTAATTATAATTGGTGCGGTGGTGTATTCAGTTTATATATTTATAAAAAAAATAATTGCCTCTAATGAAAAATATGAATGTCCTCATAAGCTTTTCATATATTACTATTTTTTTATTGAAACATATTCTTTATAGGATTTCGCAAACAGCAGAAAAAATAACTATCTATAGCTAAAAGAAAACGCTGTGTGTAAAAATATTAATGAAATCTTTGCATTCTTTCGGTAACCTGAATTCTGGTCATGCTAGAAAATTAAAATCCTAAAATGAATTTTTCTAATTTCTTATTTGACAATTCTCATTCTAACACTAGCATCCGCACAGTCCCCCACGCCGTGCAGATTAAACTAGTATCTACACAACCCCCCTACGATTATGAAGATTCAGTTAAAAACAAGAACAAAGGCCTAAAATGAATTTATTTATCTGCCTTGTCTTAAAAAAATTTCATTTTAATGGATTACATTTTCATGAAATTTATCATTCTGTTTTTCGCCCTTATTCTAGAGTTCATCAGAGAGACATAAAGCCACTCATAAAGATGTTTCATGCAAAACCAAGACAATTTCTATGTATAAGTGTGAAATAATTATATTTGACATTGACTGATAAAAACAACCTCGCCTATCTATTAGCTAACTAGTATTGGAGCCTATATACTCTATTTTTTTCTATAAGCGCACATTTTTTAATTCATATTTTAATACAATTAATTTTAATTTGGAAGATTTAACTAAGCAAAATAAAATTACTGTACTTAATAACATTGTGGTTTTGCAATTTTTGTTTACGTATTGATATGTATAAATTCTAATTTGAAAAAATGTTAATTTTAAAAAACTTTTTATACTTTTTTTTAATTTACTTATTATAAATATTGCCTCATGCCCCCACATCCTCAGTACTATCCTGGCGCATGGCACAGCCAACAATTCACAAGTCCAAGCCACCCAATCACAGTAGCCACATCCTAATACACGTGTTAACTTACCACTATTGTTGCAGGGACGGCGGCGGAGACGGCGGAGAAAGACGCGCCGGGTCCCGACGCGTGCCCAGTTTACGCCTAGCGAACGGCCGGGTGGCCGCGGCTCAGTCCGAAGAAGAGATCCGCTCGCCGCCACCGCGCCGCCTAGCCAAGGATGACTCGATCAAGATCAGCATCGAGAACACCAACACGTGCACCGATTCCCTGGTGACCGCGCTCGATGACGAGACTCTTCTTATCGCGGACTATCTCTCCAACGACATGAACTACAAGGGTAGCGGAAAGGTGCACTTCGGGGTGGACGATGTGTCGCTGTACGGCACCCCCAAGGAAGAACCGGGGCCCACCCCGTTGGGCTCCGCCGAGGCCGGCAAGCAGAGCTTCATCAAGAACCAACTGCAGGCCCTTTTTCAGCCTACCGACAACAAGCTGGCCATGAAACTGTTTGGGTCTAAGAAGGCGCTGATGAAGGAGCGGATTCGACAGAAGGCGGCCGGACACTGGGTTATACATCCTTGTTCCAGCTTCCGGTGAGTACCTATGTTTTGTTTTTTGTTCTGTAGTTGCGTTAAATCCAACAGTTGTGCTATATAAATAATTATTTCACCAATAAAGTTTGCTTCATATTCAAAAATTGTTATTAAGTAATTTAAACCAATTTCTGTTAATAGTTTTTGCATAAAAAATATTGACGTGCACAATCGCAGTCGTGATATTCTTTATCTGTCATATATGACACTTTCTTTAAAAATGCCAGAAATCGGCGTTATTTCTCAAAATTGAAATGTTAAAAAGAGACACTGTTTATTACACATTATACCAATTTTCAGCCTTCTAATAAAACTTAAATTTTTTTGCAATTTTTAAAAACTACACGTTTGTCTACCAAATTTAAAAAAGCCTGTTTACAATTATTTATTGTTATTAAAATCCGTTTCTTGACTAAATGTTGTTCGAAATCCATTTTTTTGCGAAAAATAAAAATTCATTAATAAATATTTATGAAACTTGGTACGCAAAGTGTACCTAGTTTCAACAATTCGTTCCAAAGGCCACTATAATTTTTAATTTCTATTAAGCAAATAGACGCATTAAAAAAGAAATAATAAAACAACAATCTTTTATTTTTTGCTAGTGCCCATTTTATACATCAAAAGACGTTTTTATTCTAACAACCATTGTCTCACCGTAAAGACAGGTTTAAAGTGTACAGATATAATGGTTAGATTTTCTTTAAAAAAACCACGTTTTTCGACAATTTCACCTGTCTTCGACTGGAACAATGTTTTTATGGGCTCTTAGAAAAACTTTTTTCTAAAACCCTGTGAAAAAGTTGTTCAAGCGGATTGGGGCCGCACAAAAACAATTCATGGTCTTTCTAAACAATCTAATTATTTTTTTCGCCCACCTTACACATCAAAAATTTTGTTGATTATTAAATAAGTAAGGCTGTGACTATGTACGTAATAAAAAATCAGTTAATGTGGGGGGTGGTGAATGAATTGTTAAAACTAGATAAACTATGCATACAATTTGATGAATTAGCCCGCTTTTGTTTTTCGTAAACAAAAAATGTGTTTAGAACATAATTTAGTCACAAAATGTATTTAGGCGATGACTTTAGTAAAAATGAATAATCTCATATTAGTCCAGTCGGTAAAGTAAAAAATACACCACAAGCTCGCAAAAAATGTTATCTGAGATTTTTCTTCGGTGACTGTTAGTGGGAGGATCAACCATCACAAAACCACAAAAATCAGTTCTGGGGGTGCCGCGCAACCCCCCAAAAAGCCACCCCTTCGGTGAAAAAAGCCTTATTTAGTGATGACTCGTTAACCGTTGAAGATATAAAAAAATGCTCAGCATAAAAAAGAAAGCTTGATTAAATGTCTTAAAAAAAGTTCTTTTGTAATTTTCTTGCATATGCCATAGTTTTCGAGAAAATCGGTATTGACAAAAATCACAAAATTTGTATTTTTAATGCGCGCGAATTTTCGTTTATTTGAAATTTTTTACGCGCGGCCTATAGAAAAAATTGAATTGCTTGAGCACCAAACAAGCTGGGAAGAAAAATCAAAAGGGGTTTAGAAAGGGATATAAAATACCCACCTGTGTTGCCAACTTTGATGGCTTTTAATGTTTATTAGTATATAGAAATCACAATATAATTTTTTGTGCATCTAACTATTAACAGGTCCATAAAAAATAAGTGACTTTAATATAAGTTATCATTATCTTTTAGTTCAAGGTAGTACTTCAATGCAGAAAAAGTTAGGAATAAAAATATTCACATTTATAAATTTACCATCATGTTGAAGTTAGCCAAGAAAAATCCAAAAAAGGCTGCATTTTAAATTTTTTAATGATATTTTTTATAACGAATATTTTAACCATTAAATAATTAGAAACAATAGTTATATGATATATAAACTCAAGAAAACATTTTTGAGCTAAATTTTCAAGATGTTTGGGTATTTGTTTTATTTTTAGGAAACAATAAAAAATTGGCCAAAATTTGGCTAACTTCAACATGCTGGTAAATTTGTAAATGTGAATATTTTTATCCCTAACTTTTCTGCATTGAATTACTACCTTGAACTAAAAGAAAATGCATTAATAACTTATATTAAAGCCAGTTATTTTTTATGGGCCTGTGAATAGTTAAAAGCGCAAAAAATCAAGAGGTAATTATATTATATTATTACTAATAGATATTAATAGCCATCAAAAATGGAAACACAAGAGACTATTTTATATCCCCTTTAAAACCCATTTTGATTTTTCCTTCCTAACTTGTTTGGTTTTCGAGCAATCCAACTTTTTCTATAGGCCGCGCGCAATCAAATAAACGAAAATTCGCACGCATTAAAAATACAAATTTTGCTATTTTTTTCAATATCGATTTTCTCGAAAATCATGGCATTTACAAGATGACTTTTTAAGGAAATTAGTCCAGCTTTCCTTTTTATGATGAGCAATTTTTTTTATATCTTCAACGGTTAACGAGTTATCAGTAAAATAAAGCTTTTTTCACTGAAGGGGGTTGCGCGGCATCCCCAGAACTGATTTTTGTGGTTTTGTAATGTATAATCCCTCCACTAACAGTTACTGAAGAAAAATCTTAAATAATTTTTTTTGTTATGGAAATCTTTATAATTATTGGACTTATATGCTTGTTTCAATTCGGTTACGTTTCAACAGTATTTGGTTAAAAAATGTTAAAAGAATGAGCAATTTTTCTTTTTAACATTTTCGAAACTTTGAGAAATAACGACAATTCTTAGCATTTAAAAAAATGTTAAATATGGCACAGAAAGAAAATCATTAGATTGCTTTTGTATATGTCATTTGGTATTATTTTTTAAGCGAAAAAACTATTGACATATAAATTGACTTGAATTGATTAATAATTATTTTCCTCATATGGTGCGAACTCTATTGGTGACACTGTATTTGTGTTTAAATCATATTTACTTAAGTCAGCGAAACCACGTTTGACGTGATAAAATAAATAATTTATAGCAATTTGTTGGTACTATTTTAGGAAAAACATATATTTATATTCAATAATTAGTAATTGTAGTGAATTTGTCGCTAATTCTATGTATAGGTCAACGTACTTATAAAAATGAGTTGCTGTCGTAAAGACACGTGATATTTTCTTCTCACAATTGTATTTCTATGCAATTTAATTTTATCGTTACAGCATATACAGGGCTTTAAACAATGTCTGAGATAAAAGTTGCGGTAGATCAGAAGTGAAATATTCTGAAATTATCTATAGGGCGTTTCGCATAGTGGTGGTAAACTAATTCTGGGATTTTTTTAATGGAAACCTCAGATTTTTTTTATTTATTGTATTTGACTCTGAATTATATAACCATAAATTCACTGAGCATCATCGTTATACAAAAGAGACGTATTTACGCAAATTTACCACAAGATATCAGGAATGTTTTAAATTCAAATATATTTAATGAAACACGCAAGAAAGTGGATAAAAACCACCGAAAATATGTTATACAAAGAATTAATTATTCACTGAAATAATAATATTTTTTGTAAAGTAATTTATTGTTAAATACGACGTGTGCTGTAATAAACAGTGATCGGAATTTCGGTTTAATTTTCAGGTGCGTCGTAACAAGGATTTATTGAAATAAGCACAGATGTTTACTTCACTAAAAAATAAATAAATTTTTAATTTGTTTTTCGTGTAATATAAATTATATAACCTATTTATACAAAAAAACGCTATTTAAGTTAAAGTAGCAGAACGCGTAAACAATGCACACCTGCAACACGTGGCCGACGCGCCAAACATTATTATAATTGTGTTTACTGAAAGAACGACTTGTTATTAATATGCCACGTTTTAGTCCGAGGAAAAGTACTGTCGAAAACTGGGTTAAGCCTTATAAAGAATTACATTGTGATGGCGAAAAAACAATTTGCAATGTTTGTGATGTCAAAATAAGGTGTACACAGAAAAATATCTATACGCACGAGTGTAATACAAGAAAGAAAAAGAGAGTTTCATAGCATGAGTTTCAATTTGGCTCTTTTGTTAATATGTTTAAATCTTCCATGAAATGTACTAAATAACGCTCATTTTACACATTCTTTAAGCAAATATTGTGTGGTGCAACATGTTCCAAGTGAAAGCCTGCTTCGTAAAAAAAATTTCAGCGAACTATATGAAGAAAAACTGGAAGGTATTGGAGTGATCTTCAAAACAGAGCTGGGTAAGCCCTTGTAATTTAAAAATAATTACAATTACTAATTACTTTTTCAAAAAAGGAACTAATTACAATTACAAAGTACATGTCTTTAAAATTTTAAATAAAGGCGTTGTGTAATATTGCGTTTTATCATTTATTAGAAACGTTATTATAATGTTTGAGCTTAAGAGTAATCAGGAAAAATGAAACAAATATATAGAAAATGCAACTTAATAACAATGCCTAATAATAACAAGAATGATAATAATAAACAGTAAATACATTTAGTTTTTAAAAGTTTATTGAACAAAAATACAAAATTCATATATAAATAAAATAACATAAATATGCAGCGGACCACGGGAAAAACTCGCTTTTAGTCAGTAAATTTTTTTGAGCTTTTCAGATTCACTTTAAAGTATGCAGACTGTAGAATTCTGCTTTAATGTAGGCAGGCAATGTAATGTTTAATATTAATAAATAATTATTAATGTAGGTATAGGTACCTCGAAAATAAATTGACATTAAAAATATTTTGTAATTTCCGAGAAAAATGTTTTCTATTATTTTATGTGAAAGCATTTTCCTTCAAAAGAAGTCGATATTATATTTTCACTTACAATTTTAATGATACATAATTATGTTGAATAAATATGCAGGGTGTATGCATACTTTAAGAACTAAAGTAGGTAATTGTAATTGGTAAAAGCAATTGTAATTGGAAGAAGTAATTGTATTTATAGAAGTAATTTGTAATTAGATAGTTCAAATAATATAATTACAAATTACAATTCCCATAACAATTTTCCTGCAATTACAGTTCCAAATTACTTTAATAAAAAAAGTACTTAAATACAATTACAATTACACGAAAAAAGGGAATTGTAATTGCTAATTACTTTTTCACCAGGGCTTAGAGTACTTTCAGAACCTTATAAACCGCGAGATGCGCAAAAGGCGCATAAGTGCATTTTGAAAACATTGACTCGGCTATCACACAAAGAATTTATATAAATAGAAGCCGAGATAAAGTGTAAAAGTTATACGATACTGTTGCCATCATGTCCAACATACCTTTTTCTCACCATTTCGTTCTAAGATACAATATTGCCTATAACGCTATCTCTGTTGCAGTAACTCCAAGACCGTGGTATGAGTGTAGCAAAGACATATGTGGAATTTAGTCATTTAAGAACTGTGTCTGTTTTAACTACTCTAACCTCAAAATTATTTTCGTGTTTTGTAAATTTGAACAATTATTCTCGTTGAATCGTAAAAATAGTGAAAAAATGTGTTGTTTGTGGTGTAGTTGAGGATAAGAATAACCTGTTGTCTTACATTTATTTGTCATGTTAAAAACAGTAGTACTGCAACAAAGATGGGGCTATAGTAATTTTCGTCATAAAGAAAGAGATAATTATAAAATGTAATGTCTGAACTTGAGTACGAGATGTTGACAACACACTTATAAATGTGTATCTGCTTCTATTAATATAAATTCTTTGCTATCACTGAATTTTAATAGAATGATTTACTTACATATTGTTGGGATTAGATGAATAACCCTGCGCAAAATTCGCTAGTTACTAAATTAATCTCTAAGGACCATTGGAATGGAGGTCTGTAAACAACGACAGCTCGGGATAACGTGCAAATCCTAAATCTGATGTTTTTAGGAAGTTGTGTAATTGTGACGTTCGCCGAAATTAGGTCTCTGCACATACCAAGGTCAAAGCTCATGAGATTTTGAAACACCTCTACCCAGCTCTGCTTCAAAATGGTTTTGGGTTACAGTAGGCGAAACGACAAATTTTTTAAGAAATAATGTTGCCAATTTATTAGTTACAAAATTACATGTTGGTGGTCCTGGCAAGTGCCATTTAGTAGCTTCCAAGGTTTTAGAAACAGTTAATGGCGAGTCAGTGTTTAATTTTTTTGTAAACACTTCAAAATGGCTTTGGCAAGACTTAGCTGAACAAAATTTAAAGAATGTTGTTGTTTTTACTAGTGATTCAGTGCCGTATATGTTAAGTGTTGGAAAAAAAATTAAAAAGATATACCCTCAAGTGTTACATCTTACTTGTTTAGCGCATGCGTTACACCGCGAATTCGAAAAAGTGTGAGATTGTTTCAAAAATATTGACAAACTTATTGCTAATATAAAGAAAAATATTCTAAAAGCTCCTAGTATTTCCAAGGAAATGTCTCAATTTGCCGCTTCATCCAAAACCAGTGAATACACGTTGGGTACATGGATAAACGCGGTATATAACTACCATGTTAACTCACCTCACTAAAGGAAGTTGTAGATACCTTAAATGAATATGCTACTGCGATTAAGCATGCATAGACTTTAATGAATATTTCAAATATTAAAAATGATTTAAAATTTCTATTTGAACGTTTCAAAATAATGACAAGAATTATAGAAAACAGAACCAGATACCTTCCTTGATCGGGTGCCTATGAATATCTTTAGATATTGTTACGGATTTCCACCTTTTAGGAAACACCCTGTATGAATCCGTGGGTTCTAAATAATTTTAACAAGAGATTAAACACTACTAACACTTTATTTAACAATTTACTGACTATACAATACTTCAAAAATACACTTTGTTTACTTTAACCTCACTTTTTCCCGAACGTGTCACTTCTCAAATAAACTTCCCCCTCCGCGCTGGTAATCGCGCCTTATATACTCCGAAATTAGCTCTAGATCAATCCAGAATCTTCTCCAACCATAAGCTAGAAAAGTCCTTGGCTCTTTCTAGAGCCTTTCCAGTCACCATCAGAGGCATAGGCGTACGATCTCCTTTTCCAAGGGGGTGTAATTCATAACACTGCCCCCTCCTTAAGCCTGATCGTCCCGATCAGGCAACTCAGAATCATCGATGTATTTCGCCAGCCTGTCCAAATGCACGATCTTCATCTTGGACTTTTTGCTTCGTTGAATTCGATAGACGACGTCATTAATTCGGGTAATAACAGTATACGGTCCATCCCAAGGCGGTTGAAGTTTCGGTGACCTGCCTTTCTTCCGCTGTGGGTTGTACAGCCAAACCAGGTCTCCTGCCTTGAATCCTTCTGAACTACCCTTACGGTCGTATCGAGCCTTCATTCGGTCACTGGCTGGTGATGGTTCCGCTATATCGTTAGCCAACCTCTTGAAAGGAGCTCCGGCGTTGAACTGATTGTTTTCACCCTTACTTCCAGTCTGTGGTCCCTTACTGGCTGCACAAATCTTGCATTTGCGACACCAAGCCTCCACATCCTGACGACTTCTTATCCAATAAAATCGTTCTCGTATTTTCTTCAGGGTCTTGTTAACACCGAAGTGTCCATCGGATGTTCCTTCGTGCACTTCCTGAAGCACCTTCGCAACTCGACACCTGGGAATCACTAGACGCATAACCACCTGTTTTCCATCCGGGCTTTCCCATGCTCTCCGCAACAGCCCGTTCATGACTTTCAGTGAGTCCCACTGCGCCCATAGTGCCTTCAGCCCCTCTCTTTTGCCCGAAACATCCTTCCATTTTGGACGAGTTCCCCTTTCTTTGGCTCTCAATATAGGCCCAATTTCCACATCGTTCAATTGTTCCTGTCTGAGCGCTTCATCTGCCTTATCATCCGGCACCTCCACCTTGACAGGGTTGACTGCTCCCGTGACCTGCAGTTTCTCCCAGTGGTTGTGCTTGCAACCTTCCTTGTACCTTCTTCCGGATGAAATGTTTGCATTTCTCTCAGGTTTCGTTTTATCGTCATATCCTTGTAGTGGTGGCCTTTCTGTAATGCTCCGAAGCTGGGAAATCTTCACTTCTCTAGGGGCACCACGTTCCTTATATGTCACAGCCTCTCTGGTACCGGCTTCCTCTGGTTTTCCCCTTGGCTTCACAGTATCTCCGGCCTTCACTCTCTCCAAGCTCCTCTGTGGACATTCAAGCTGGATATGTCCTAGTTCTCCACACCTGTAGCATTTCATACGCTGTCCACTTGGCCTTCCACTACTTTGTTTATTCTGTGTCTCTGCCCTGTTTCCAACATTCACTTTCCTCGAGTTCCGCTGCCGACAGTCTCGTTTGATATGTCCTATCTTGCCGCAGTTGTAGCATTTAATACCTCCACTTGGCTTCTCTCTATTTAGTTGTGATTCCTGTCTTTTCGGAGGATTCCATTTAGCTAGTAACTGACTAATCATTTTATTTACCTCCTGTATCTGGATCAAGATAGGGTTCTCTTTCTTCTTTTCTGGTTGCGATTCTTCGATACTCACAGCTTGTACTCTTGGACTCAGGGTATCCTGAAGGACAGCTTCCACCTCGAGTGCACGCACCAACGCTTCGCTGCTGTTCTGGTATCGAGATAACCTGAGGACTCGCCTGATCTCATTGTCCTGTATACCATCCAGAAAAGCCTCTACTGCCAGTTGGTCTTGGAATTCCTTCGGTACATCCGGGTAAGCCAGGTGAGCCAGTCTCCACACGGCAGCTTCAAACTCTTGCAAACTTTCCCCAGCCCCTTGAACACGTGATTTCAGCTGGGTCTGGTACACTCGGGCAAGGTGTTGATCGCCATATCGTAGATCTAGGGCAGCTTCTAAAACTTTAAAATCCCGTTGTTGGTCTACTGGGATTGTCTGGAGTATTTCCAATGCATGGCCCCTTAATGCCACGATTAACGCCATAGCCTTTTCTTCGTCATTCCAGTTGTTTGCACTTGCTGCTGCCTCAAACTGTGTCTTGTAAGTCATCCAGGAACTTTGACCATCAAAGGAGGGAATTTTTAATCGCTGGCCTGATGACACCACTTGCTGGTTTCCTCTATCCCTCAACTGTCGTTTAAGCTGGTCTATTTCCCCTTTGACTTCTTCTTCGAACTTGTTTACTTTCACTTTGACTTCACCAACTTCTTCTTCGACCTTGCCTACTTTTACTTCGACCTCATTAACTTTCGTCTTTACGCTACCCATATCTTCCTTAATCTCATTTTTTATTTCTTCCACGACTGTAAACAAGGCATTCTGTTGCGTTTCTATAGCTTTCCTTAAGTCATCATTTTCCTTTTGACGGCGTCTCTCCTCTTCTTGTTTTTCCTCTTGACGTCGTTTCTCTTCTTCTTGATGCCTTCGTTCTTTTTCTTGTCGTCTTCTTTCCCGTTCCTCTTTCTCTTCCTGGCGCTTTCTTTCCTGTTCTTCTTTCTCTTCCTGGCGCTTTCTTTCCTGATCTATCATCATCTTTTGCATTTGGGCCATAAATTCCTGCATTTGTTGTTCGGATGCCATGCTTCTGGTCGTTACCGGCATACAATTACGTTGAAATCAAATAAGTTTAATAATTACGTCACTATCGGTAATGGGACTGTCCAGAAACCCTCAAAACGGCACGAAAAAGTCTTATCTAGAGTCTTTGTCACTTAACCTCTAATGTCCAACAAAATGTTCCAAAAATGTCTCAAAAATGCACTTAAACACTATTTTTCCTGTTCGAAAATAAACCTCGAACAATGTCCAGTAAATTAGTCCTTCCTGTGTTAGCACTAACTCCGAGAATACTGTCCCAGTCTTCTCAACACTCCCGAAAAAATCCTCTTGTCAAAATTCCGCTTCCGACACCAAAATGTTACGGATTTCCACCTTTTAGGAAACACCCTGTATGAATCCGTGGGTTCTAAATAATTTTAACAAGAGATTAAACACTACTAACACTTTATTTAACAATTTACTGACTATACAATACTTCAAAAATACACTTTGTTTACTTTAACCTCACTTTTTCCCGAACGTGTCACTTCTCAAATAAACTTCCCCCTCCGCGCTGGTAATCGCGCCTTATATACTCCGAAATTAGCTCTAGATCAATCCAGAATCTTCTCCAACCATAAGCTAGAAAAGTCCTTGGCTCTTTCTAGAGCCTTTCCAGTCACCATCAGAGGCATAGGCGTACGATCTCCTTTTCCAAGGGGGTGTAATTCATAACAATATGCTTCCCTCACTTTTGTGGAACGCGAAAGATCATTTTCGACCTTACAGTGGATATTTACTGTCAATAGAAATCGTCTCCCATATGAAAATTTAGAAAAAAATACTTATTGTATACTTTGAAACTATGAACAGTCAGTAAAAGTACAAAATTTGAAACTTGAAAGTACTGTGCGGATTTATAACAATGTATATGTGAAATATGTGTACATACATTTATTATGCCAAAATACATCATAAACTCATAACGTTGGCCTACTTTGGCCGACTAGAGGGATGTTCCCCTAGGCAGGATCACCACCTTCTTCACAAGATTGGGATGGTTGTAGGCCTAGGTGGAATCTTGTATCCCTCGGGAGGATGTACAAGAGGCCCAATGGGGCCTAGGTGCTGCGGTCACTCTTTGTGACTGCCCTCCCACAAACTCCAAACTCCCAAACTCCAAGGTAGGTTCGTATTACATTTTGTAAGAGAGAACAAACTTACATTTAATATTTTGATGTAATATTTCATATATGTACGCCACTGGAATTAAACCCAAATTCCGATCACTGGTAATAAAACATATTCTTTGTAGGATTTCGGAAACAGTAGAAAAAATAATCGATGAAAAATAGGATGGAAAAACTGCCCATAGAAATATAAATTTCCATAATATTTTTATCTACAGTTTTTTCTTTGCTTATCTTTATTAGATTATTTTTTCTGCTGTTTCCGGAATCATATAAAGAATATGTTTTATCACAATTACAAGCAAACAAGAAGATAGTTAATAAAACATACGCGATGTTGTCTTTCACATTGCATTAATTTAAGTTAAATAATAAACAAGCTTGTACAAGAAATAGAAGCTATACCGGTATAGGCTATACCGCAGCCACGTATTAATATTTGACTTCAGTGGTGATGGTTCGATTGGACACGTTTTGTTTATTTTTAACTTCCGTAAACCTAGATATATGTATACGTTATTACTTTATGTTTGTTACAGAAAAATGGCTATTTTGTTATTAATCTGATTGGAAGATAACATTATTATTATTATACATGCATATATTATTTCTAGACTTGCACTACGATGTTGCTATGCTATTCTACATTTTCCGAGAAAAATTACATTTGCAGCTGTCGTCAACAGTAAAATCTGCAACAAACGCATATTTATTTTGGCCGTCGTTTCACTTTGAATGTTAGTCAAGTTCATGTACTAATATCCAAGCCTCTCAGGGCTGAATAAATGTAGTAATTCTACAGGTGTCCTCAGCGACTATTCAAAATGTTACAGTTTTAAAATGTTATGATTCAATTTTTTCGAATTGAAACATTTTAAATACAAATATACAAGGTGTTCTATTTGTAAAAGTTGAGTTATTAGATAGATAGATACATAGATACCTTATTAGTGTCAATATTCACAAAATTGCTTATAGTTAGATAGACGGCGACCATAATGGCTGCAGTATTAGCAATGTACGAAATTTTGTTTGTTTTTCATAGAGTTTAAGGCCCCTCTACAACTGTGTTCTCTGAAGTAATGCTCTAGCGCTTTAGATTAATTTTTTTTAACTAATTCAAAAGTATTTTGAGTCAAGTCTGAAAATGATTCCACACCATCTATAAGACCCGAAAGTCACGGGGAAACCCATTTTCAGACAAGTCACCGTTTTCAAAAAAATTTCCCAGCATATCAAAAAAGAAAACGGAAAAATTCTAAAGTATTAAGTGGCATGAGTCCAAATGAGTCGCATTGACATGGAGATTACCCGAAAACACTTTTCTGACAAAATTGATCTCGTCAAAGTGCGACTTTGGACCCCGCAATTGTTCTGAAACTTTGGGAAAATGTTCTCCTGGGCCCCCTAATGAAAATTATCTTCGATCACCAGTCCGACCGAATTCGATTTTTTCATCTACAGGCGATTGAAACTGTGAACATCTGCGAAGGTACGCTTAAATGTTTCATAAAAATTCTGAAAATATTCAGGCTCATTTTTTGGAGAAAAATAAGCATCTTTTGTCTCATAGGGTTTTTTTCAAAGTGCTTCCTTCTCCCGGAAAAAATAATAAACAAAAAAAAAGATTTTTCTTGTAATTTTTTTACGGGAAAATGAAGCACTTTGAAGAAAAAGTTGGGGGGGCATAAGTTGATTATTTTTACCTAAAGAATATGCCTAACTATTTTGGGATCTTTCTGAAGTAGAAAAAAATAGAAATCTAGGGAAATTCTTTGTCGAAATTATTTTTGTCTAAGAACTTCTGAACACTGGTAGGCGTGTTCTTTGAACAAAAATAAAGAACTTTTGGTTCTTGGCGTTTTTCTCTAAAACGCTCCTTTCATCCTAAACTAATTAATAAAATGCTATGAATTCTTTTTCTTTGGCAGTTTCGATCTCTTTTGTAATGCAGCTCCCGCTGATAATGGCAACGCACAGCCGTCTACATTTTCAGAAATGTCATGTTTTTCAGAAAAAATCATTGACACTGTAGTTAAAGACAACGTTCGTTTCTTCCTTAAATATGTTGTCTATATTAAGGAATAGATTTCCTTCAGTTTTCTTCTGATTTTCAAATATTGCTTAAATTACATCTGGGATATAATCATGAATAGGAGGAATATTATAGTTCACTGTTATGTTTGTGACACGGCTACTCTTCGCCGTTTTATGGTGCCTCTGAATGTTGAGATAAATGCGGCCAAAAAAGAAAACAAGACATTTCTTGAAATTTAGACGGCTGTGCGTTGCCATTAGCAGCAAGAGCTGCATTAGAAAAGAGATTGAAACTGCGAAAAAAAAGAATTCATAGAATTCTATTAGTTAGTTTAGGGTAAGAGAAGGGGCTTAGAGAAAAACGCCAAGGTCCAAAAGTTGCTTATTTTTGTTCAAAGAACGCGCCTGCCGGTTTTCAGAATATCTTAGACAAAAATAATTTCGACCAAGAATTTCCCTAGATTTTAATTTTTTTCTACTTCAGAAAGATCCCAAAATATTTAGTCATATTCTTTATGTAAAAATAATCTTTGTATGCCACCCACTTTTTCTTCAAAGTACCTACTTCCTTTCCTCGTAAAAAAATTGCAGACAAAAATATTTTTTTTGTTTGATGCTGTGGAATCATTTTCATACATGATTCAAAATACTTTTGAATTAATTAAAAATGTTTAATCTAAAGGCACTCCGGCGCCTCCCAGCAAAGCGCTAGAACATTTCTTCATAGAACAAAATTGTAGAGGGGGGCCGAAACTAAAACAAATTTCGTACATTGCTAATATTGCAGCTATTATGGTCGCCGTCTCACTAACTATTACACATGTCAAGAAAAAGGTAAAGGTTGACTAAGATAGTTTAATAATGTAAAGTAAATGAACCATGAACCATAAAATATATTAAACTAAACCCTACAATTAAAGTTAATAATTAAAAACAAAGATATATAGTGGATAAAAAGTAGACATTAATAAGGTAAGATGTGGACTAAAATAACATTTAAGTGTAAAATACGTAGAAAAAAGGACTACTACAATTTGTACAAACTAAAATAATTAACGAGCTAACCATTATACTCTTCGCCGATTTACTGCACTTTTTATATAATTGTTGCACATTCTATGGATACTCTTCGCAGTTTTTTTGTAAATAGTATTAGTTTTAGACATTTTTAGTTTAATTACAAAACATTAAAAAAAAATTATAAAAAGAATTTTTTCTATTTAAAAATGTATAACTTTTTTATTTATTGATCAATTCAAAGTGAATAGACGGTCAAAGGTGCACAATTCTTATCGAAAATCGCTCCAAGCTAAATCGGCTGAAATCGCATTATATTAAAGCTAATTCCTTCCTGATCAAAAATTCTCCATGGGCACAAGGTCGGAAAATGGACAGTTTTCCAGATATCGGGGGTGCAAAGGGAATGCTCATTTCTTATGGAAAGTGGTCCCCGCCCCGGTGAAATTCGATGCAATCGATATATGCTATTCCTTTCGAGCTCCTGATAAAAAGTTCTCATGGGCACAAGGTCGAAAAATGCACACTTCTGCAGATACCGGGGGTGCAAAGTCAACTTTACATCCCCCGATATATGGAAAACTGTCCATTCTCCGCTTGTGCTCAGGGGAACTTTTGATCGGGAGCTCGAGAGGAATTACATACAGGGTGTCCCAGATATAAACAGATATACTCTAGTGGAAGGTAGAGCACACTCAGCTGAGTTCAAAACACCCGTATACTTACCATTGAATGTGAACCGTTTTTGAGATACGGGGTGGGGTGTTTTATGGTTCTTGACCAGAACTTCAGTCCGCCATATGTTTGAAATGACTGCACATATTTAGATAAAATTTGGTATACATATTATACTTTTTTAGGTTAATGAATAGCTTAAGTGATTTTGGGAAAATTCCAGGACCGTCCTCCATTTTTATAATATGGCTCTTAGGGTCGTTAACATTACACTGTATTTTTAAAAGTGAATTATTTATTATTTGTTTGCTTATAGTAATAAAACATATTCTTTATAGGATTTTGCAAACAGTGGAAAGAAAAGCTATCTATGAGAACTAAAGAAAAAAAACTATATATAAAAATATTAATGAAATCTTTGCATTCTTTCGATAACCTGACTTCTGGTTACGCTAACAAGTAAAAATTTTTATCTGCCATTCTCATTTTAACACTAGCATCCAACCTAGTCCCCTACGGCTAAGCAGGCTAAACTAGTATCCACATGATCCCCTACGATATGTAAATTCAGTTAAAAATGAGAACAAAAGCCTGAAATTAATTTATTTACGTACCTTGTCTTTAAAATTGTTTTCATTCTAATGAATTACATTTTCATAAAATCTCATTCAGTTTCTTGGAAATGCTTAGCCTTTGAAACGTTTTTCGTCCTTATTGTGGCTTTTCTGATTTCAAACAAATTGTAGAAATTACATCAGATACTCCATAATGCAATCGAAACTCAAAGCAAAGAAATCAATTTATGTGATTTCTAAGATGCTCGAAAAACGCAAACTAAAATATTAGTTTCAAATAAATAATACGTTGCTCTCCTTTTTCTTATGATGAAATCCACTTCCATCGCCCCAGATGCCGAGCCCTTGCCTGGCCGTATCATGAAAGTAGATACACATAATCTGATACAATCCGAATCGTGGTGATTATTTTTGTATTAATACTATACTATAAATCACATTTGATTGGCATTTTATTCATCCAAAAAACAAAAAGGTCTGAGATAATCTATGAGTGTTCAGACAAGTAATTACCAAAGAGTTGAAGTTGTGGTGCCTGCTTAACGCTAATGATGCCGTAAACTATTGCATTTATAGAAAATGAAGATTTAACTTTGCTATTAATTTATTTTTAATGGTCTTACGTCATTAATTAAGGCTTGGGCCTTTAGACTTTGAAATTATTCTTAAGTTGAACTATCCTTAATGTGTGATTAAAGTAATCTCTTATTCAAATATATAAAATGCACGTGTAAATGCATAATTTAAATATTAACTAATTTAAATGTTTGAAAATGGAGGAAATAAGTAAAGCAAGCTACTAAGAGTCCAGAAACTTGGGATTTGGTGTATACCGGGTGAGTCACGAATTGCGCTCGCCCCGATATTTCCTAAAATATTTGGAATAGAAAATTGAAATTTGGAGGCCTTATTACACGACTAAAATGCCATCTTTTCAATAAAAAATCAAGTTTGGTGCACATCCGGTTTGACCGGAAATGCCCACAACTTTCGATTTTTAAATGGAACACCCTATATATTTTTACATTTTTGGAATCTAGAGGAAATTTTGAATACAATACATCCATTTTGGTCACTTTTTGATAAACATTAAACATTTTATTAAAAAATCTATTTCTGAATCCAGAGTGCTGTGGTGCCCAAAATATATTTTAGTTTGTGTGCTACGTTACTATAAAAATAAAAAGAGCAATATGATTACATTACTTAATTCTCTAGAGGCGTTTAAAATTTTTAAATGTGATTTTTACCCACTAACTCGGTTTTTTTAAATGGGAATTTAATCGTTCACCAACATTTTTAAATACCTCATTTTCATACGAATCTACTGATACCAAAATTTTGAAAATTCGCTCTCAAATATTTGAGATTTCAGCCAAAATACAATGCAACCAAGCTTTTAGAAACATGCGGCTAATAGATAATAGATTAGTGGGCTTTGGAAACTAAAATGGCACATTTCTGTGTAAATCTGGTAACCTAATAACATTGGAAAAATCATAGTAGCCATTGAATGTAATAAAACAATATCAGCTGTCAAACAGATACAAAATAAAGCGTTGCGGAAATCTCTTTGAGTAAAAATTAAAGAAAATGAATAATTTTAGTAGAAATGAAAAGGTCGATATGTTACTGATATATGGAGAGCGTCTCAAAAATTCAACTACTATGATTTTTCCAATGTTATTAGGTTACGAGATTTACACAGAAATGTGCCATTTTAGTTTCCAAAGCCCACTAATCTATTATCTATTAGCCGCATGTTTCTAAAAGCTTGGTTGCATTGTATTTTGGCTGAAATCTCAAATATTTGTGAGCGGATTTTCAAAATTTTGGTATCACTAGATTCGTATGAAAATGAGGTATTTAAAAATGTTGGTGAACGATTAAATTCCCATTAAAAAAAAAAACGAGTTAGTGGGTAAAAATCACATTTAAAAATTTTAAACGCCTCTAGAGAATTAAGTAATGCAATCGTATTGCTCTTTTTATTTTTATAGTAACGTAGCACACAAACTAAAATATATTTTGGGCACCACAGCACTCTGGATTCAGAAATAGATTCTTTAATAAAATGTTTAATGTTTATCAAAAAGTGACCAAAATGGATGTATTGTATTCGTGACTCACCCGGTATACTAGAAGCCAATGCCAATTTCTTTTATAACATTTGCCACTCCCCACTATAACCATCACTCTCCAATCAAAGAACAAGTATAGATACAGAACAGCTATCTCTTCAGAACAAACATCGTGTGCTCCTAACAGTCACATTATATATAGTCATAGAAAAGGATAAATCATCATAACATTCCTTAGGCAACAGGGCGGGCATGTGTAGAAGGGTAAATATTATCATCAAAATAATGTTTTTTAATTTCTGCATTACCTGCTCTTTATACAACAATGTAATGTAGGCATGCAAAATTGCAGTGAGATAATGCTTGATATATATAACTTTTAAACATATCAGTTGACACAAATCTATGAAATATCTTTTCATTCTTAAAAAATATATTTCTCTATTCTTTCTGAAAGTTTACATATTATAAGAAGGTAAATTATACATATTCACATGGTTAAATTGTTAATATTGAGTGTTAGTCATTATAATTTATTATACTTCTGCACTATTGAATCGCATATTTAATAAACAGACCACCAAATTAAACCAGCCTCAAACCCAATGTCATGATTGTCTGGGAGGGAGTTACATATTTCAAACAAGAAGCGTGATGGACGGGCAGACAGGCAGACAAACTGACGGACGGACAGACGGACAGCAACTCCCATTGCCACATCGGGGGCGACGATTTGAAATATCATATTATTAAAATTCTATGAGCAATTACTTCCCCTTAGAGTACAAATGTAGTATCAAGATGTTTTCGTTTAAAAAGACTTGGATGGGGTCTCGATGTGGAAGTAGTGATTCCTTAATCAGCGCTTCTTTTTATTGCATTATAGGATACTAATACACTTTATATTCATTAAACCAATCATAGACCTTACTTTTTATTATAGAGAATCATATCAAATGATCCTGCAGTTTTCCAGAGAACATAATCTTACATATTCTTTATCCTTTTATCATTACACCTTAACGATATAAAAATGTGATAAAATCGTGGGTGCTCAAGTATCTCCGCTAACAATCTACCGGCGGTAAAATAAACAGTTCTAACAAATATGGATATTAAATCGAATTGGATGATGATCCTTAACGCTATGTAATGGTATGTTTCTAAAGAAGTTAATTTCAACAATTCTATTCATTTTATTTATGGTTTCGTCTAGATGTGTTTTGCTTGGAATAGCAGAGACAACCAATAAAAAGGATGCGGATCCATTAATTGTGTTGCATAAAAAACTCATAGTTTTTCACATGAGTAAATTGTAATTCGTATATTTAAGGAAGAGAGCAAAAAGTTTCTCTTTACTAGACAAACAAGAGATAAAAAATCTGTATTGGAGCCAGTGACCGAAGTGTTTCAGACATTTTTACAATATACAGGGTCAGGTAAGAGGCACTGATCATTTTAAATGTTCAATAAAAAAACTAACCATTTTGTCCCCGAATAGAAGATGGAAAGATGACGAACCACGTGAGAAAAATTAACTGACAGGTCCCCCCGCATCTCTTGTAATACAGAAAATTAAAAACAAATAAGGAATGTAATTATTGCTAGTCACAACGTACCAGTATCAGAATTAGAATCTTTATTTACTTAACTAAGGATACAGAAACAGTTTTTGGCAAGATGCAAAAGGTATATAGTGTAAGCACGAAGCATAAACAAAATTATAAAGAATCAGTTACAAAGTATAAAACAACAGAGCCAAGAAAGAGAACAAGACTAAATATGATGTAAAATAGAACGTATCATAGTTAATAACAAAAGAAAGAGCAGGGGTGTTCATAACATGAAACGTTGATCAGTGCATCACAAACAAGTGGAAAACTAAAAGAACTAATTTCATAGTGTTCAGATTATAATGAAAATAAAAGTAGGATAGTAAAAAAATCCTCAACAGAATAGAAGCAATAATTTAGAAAATACCCTTTAATGTTATACTTAACAGAATTAAAATTAAGAGATTTTAAGTTATTAAGAACATGGTTAGATAGTTGGAGAATGAACATGTTTCCAATTGATTTTGTTGCTCTAAGCCAAGGATGTCTGAGTTGTGTGGCAACCCTGGTGTCATAATTATAAAAATAAGAGTTAGTTGAAAAAGTTTCTTTATTTTTGCGGATTTCAAATAAACACAAAGAACATGGAACTGGCTTTGTATCTAGTTTTTTTGAAAATTGGTTGACAGTGAATCTGTGCAACCAGGATTATCTTTTGTAACCAAAAAATATTTACAGCATGGGATGAGTCTTCCCAAATGCGGAATTAATGTAAGAAAGAATCATAGAGAAATAACAATTTCTTAAGCTGCTAATGGACAATTTTTCAGCTTACGTAACAGAAAAGTAATACTAGAAAATATGTTAGAAAATATACAAGTCTATAACTATAATAATATATACTCAGAAGCCACACTCAAGGAGACTCGGGACAAAATTGATGGTGGAGTCAAGGTGAATGCTAGTGAATAGTAAAGTGACCAACATCAGGTACGTTGACGATACCGTTATTATGGATATTGATAATAATAATGGGGGAAAATATCTGTCGAAGAACGTCAGAATGCCTGGTTGAAAGATATAAGAAGGTGGTTTGAATGCACGTCCATAGATATTTTCCGAGCTGCTGTTTCCAGGATCATGCCATTTGGATCACGAATCTTTGTCAGGAGGGAGCATATTAAGAAGCAGAGGAAAAATAAGCCTCTGACTCTTCTCCTCATTAAGGTCAAAATTTTGCAAAGAAAATCAATTACTTGCTTGCTGGCAACGCAGTTCCTGTGTAAGTTACTTTAAATTAAAATTAAACTCCAGAATCGAGGTGTCATCGGCATAGGCAAAATCTTTTATTGTAGACATAAAATGAAGGAAATAATTAGATATAAATTAAATAAAAACGGCCCCATTAGTTAACCCTAAAGGACATTGTATCTTATTGTAAAACGTTCTTAATTCGAGTTATGAGTAGCAACACATTATTAGCTATTGTTGAGATAAGAATTGAAGAAATCCAAAGACTTCTTACCTTACAAAAGATTCGTTTTTCTACAAGCGACCCATGTGAGTCATAGTGGTCGGTTTTAGAGAGATCACATAGGCTAACAACTAGCCCTCACTTATTATACTGTTTGCAAATACAAAACGAAGAGTATCTTGCATTCGATCGGCACATTTCTAAAACCGGTAATATTGTTCGTAGAGAAAAAAAATTCTTATCACTGTGTTGGTGATCAAATTCTGAACAAGTTTCAAAATGTTCGTCCGTTTTGCTGTCCGTCCGTCCGTCCGCCCGTCCGTCCGCCCCTCGCGTTACTTTTAAGCACGATACCTTAAGAACGAAAAGCCCGATTGTATTGACATTTGGACAGTAAGTTAGCGATAACTAGAGGAGGAACTCCATCGAATTTGAATAAAATCAGTTTATAAATAAAATTGGTATTAATTATTTAATTTAAAAAAGACAATTTGTTTATATTTTGTAATTAAACAAACTAATATTATTTGCGAAAAAAACTGCGAAGAATATCCTATAGAATGTGCAACAATTATATAGAAAGTACAGTAAATTGGTGAAGAGTATAATGGTTAGTTTGTTTAAACGAACCGAAAGGTGACGATAGTAATTCAACGTGTCGTCGCTTTACATGTATCGAACACAGCATACGAATAATGTTACATAATATCAAGTTCCATCTATATAAACTCGGACTGATACAACGTTAAAGAGAGCAAGGAAAGAAAGTAAGAGTAGCCTATGACTAAACTTCTCCTTAATACAAACGTTTATTATTGTTACTAAGACTTTGACTTAAACGCAGTCAGTTTGAACTTTGTGGATTTTGTAAACTGATGAATAACGAATAAAATATCCAGAGTCGTTTAATTGTAAGCGATCAATCCCACTTTAGCCAGTGGGGTTTAGAGATATTACTATTACTGAGTTCTCTGCTCGACCGTGCAAATTAGCCATACTAATAGAATCGACATACGCTTTGGCGGGAACTGCTTTTGTAAGTTCCATGTCTTGAACTTTGAGATTATTTTAAAAGTATAGTGATAATAAACTTAAAGATTTTGAAAATTTAAAAAGAAACATTGAAATAGAAATTAACTTTAGTGTGTATCATACTCTTCAGGTTAATATGGGCAGTTTCAGTAT